>VZRF01014771.1:557912-589850 GCA_013396875.1 Vireo altiloquus
CCGCGCTCCTCCCCCGCCACGGCCCGCAGGCTCCCCGCCGCCCGGGCGGCCCCGGGAGGCGCAAAAGCGGCGCGGCCCCGCGTACCTGTGTGCGGGCCGGGCGGGCGGCGGCGGCGCCGCTCCCCCGCTCCCCGTGTCGGTGGGGCAGCGCTCAGGCAGCCGCCATGTTGGTGGCCCCCGGGCCGGCACGTGGGGGCGCGGCGCCTCCTCCTACCCACAATGCCCTGCCGCCGCCAGGGGGCGGTGACGCCGGCCCGCGGCGCAAAAAAACGCTACTGGCAGCGGTGGGATTCGAACCCACGCCCCCGCAGGGACTGGAGCCTTAATCCAGCGCCTTAGACCGCTCGGCCACGCTACCGCCGTGGTAGAATGGCTTTTCGGTGACACTTTTAGCCCAAAGCAGTTTGTTCCCTTCTCTGTCCCGCACCGCTCTCTCCCCAGTGCCCGCTCTCCCCGCACACCCTTTCTACCCCAAAATAAAAGGCGCCGGGGTCCTTTCCAGCCCCTTTCCAAGCAGCGGCACTTGGAGCTGCGCGATGCACGCAGGGACGGACGGGGGGGAGCAGCTGCCCCCGAGGCCTCTGCGCCGCGCCCGCTGCCACGTGGATGCCACGGAGCAGCGCAGCGCCTGCACCGCCCGGGCACCCCCTCTGAAAGCCTAAAAAAAGTTCTAAAATTTTAATTTTCCGTCGCAAAGCCACAAGTCACTGAATTTGCACAGTCGAAAGTCAGCAGTTTATGGCTGGGGGGTTGTTGTTTTTCTTACAGCACACGGGCCAGCACGGCTGTATTCAGTACACGTGTGCAAAGAGGTGGTAGCACACCTCAGCTGCTGGTGCTCCATGAACGTGCCCCTGGGAGGCTCTAGCCACATTTTGCCTGAAAGTCTGGTAAGTTTTCTTAAAGAATTAATGTTATTTTCACCACTTAGTTACAACTGAAGAGTTGTATTTGGAGAAAAATTCGACCTTCTCTAGGGTAAGGCCACAAAGCTGTAACGCAGCTTGATTTAATTCCGTCCTTGTGGCAGTTCATTTTAATAGGATACAGAAAATAAACCTGCTGGAGCCCTGCTGACAGCATCATTCAGCCCTTTCCCCTGGCACCTCCCACAGCCTGTCCCTGCGGCTCCCAGCGGTGCCAGCTCTTTGCAGGGAGCTGCTGAACATGGAATCATGGAATGCTTTGGGGTTGGAAGCATCTTTTAAAGGTCTGCTAGTCCAACGCCCTGCAGTGAGCAGGGACATCTTCAACCATATCAGGTAGCTCAGAGCCCCATCCAAACTGACCTTGGATTTTCATAGGGATGAGGCACCCACCACCTCTCTGGGCAACCTGTGCCAGCATTTCACTGCTCTCATTGTGGGAAGCTGCAGCATTGCACACTCTTGCTAAAAATGTCATTCACTGCCTACAAGTACTGAGGAATAACAGCACAAACAGGTAAACATGAATAAAGTACTCCAGTGCTGCTGCAGTTTCACATCCTCAGTTCAGGAAGGGCACAGGCTGTCCCTCAGGAGTGGCAGTTGGGTCACCAGATTTGACATTTCACCTGTACCACGTCAGTTATAATTACAGGACCTCTTCCAAATTAAAAAAGAATTAACATAGAGGAGAACTCAAACTATAACAAAAACTACCAGCCTCACTACATCGTTTTCCTGGCCCAGGATCAGCCAGAGAACAGCAAGGACCCAACGCTTGTACTGAACACTTCCAGACTAAGGGCCAGGCTCAACAATTCCAAACCCCCGAGCTGTCCCCACACAGGATTCAGGTCCATCAGCAGGAGCAACTGAGAGATATCCCTGAACTTAAACCTGAAAAGAACCTGACTCACCCCTGGCAGCATTGCCCTGCATCCATCCTGAGAGGTTCAAATGAAATCCTGCCTGCCAAAATTCAGATGAGGAATCCTGATTTGATGCATTGTAACTACACCTGGCTCTGTCAGCACTCACCCTGCTCTGAGTGAACTACATCTGTGGGGAAGAGAGCGAGATTCAAATCAGTCCCACAGACCAGGAATTAAAAACCAGGCAATATTCTCATTTACACTTTATAAGCTCTAAGAGTTTGCTGTCTCCATGGTTTCTGAGGAATGCTATTTTTCTTTGTTACACTTGCCAAACACTCCATCTTTGTGACAGCAGCTCTGTCTAAAAACTATACAGGCTATAAAGCTAGAGCAGTGCCAAATTTCACCATTTTTTATCTTAGTGATTCTACTGTGCAGAGGCCCAGATGGTGCTTTTTTGTTAGGAAATTCTGCTATTTCACAGTGCCTTTGCTAGAGTATCATTTCACATTGTTTACACTACACAGGTATAAGAAGTTCCACCTGTCTAAATAAAGCAATAAAAAAAGCAACAGCAAGAACTCCATTTTTAACAGTTTGAAAGGGCCTGTATCAAACAGATTATTCTTGAAGAAAGGGAAATAAGTCATAGCAAGATGGCAGTGTATCACTACATAGTGTAGCCAGGACAAAAACCTCTCCCACCTCAAATCACAGAGCCCAGGAAGTTCCAGAGGCCTCTGCAGCATCCTGCAAATGAGCCCTCCAGCCCTTATATTTTATCTTCCATTAGTTACAGACACCACACATGTAAACAAATGCAAATCAGGGAGCACATCAACCATTTTTGTTTTCTGGAGGAAAAGGGATTTTGTTGCTACACATCTAATAATTTCCTCCCAGTTAGTTACTTCTGACTGCTGAAAGGGAATGAAATCAGGAATGGAACAATACAAACAGAGAGGATTTCTGGAAGCTTGCAATAGTAGGATTGAATTTTGACAATTCATAAAGAAAAAAAAAACCAAAAGCAAACAGGCACAAACAATAAGTAAAACTCTGAGAAAAGTGACAAAAAGAACAATTTTATTGACTAGCCAGAATGAACCCAGACAATGTGAATGAGAGGACTAAGTGATGCAGGCAAGCAGTATTTGCTTGTCTGACATACAAACAAAGGCTTCCATCTCACTGTCCTTACCCAAGCAACATTCCCACTGATAACTGGAAACACTGAACCTGAGAAAGTTCTGGCAGGCTGAGCCTCAGATTTATTTTCACATTTTTTAAAAATACAGATTTTTATTTATTCATTGTGAATAGATTAAAAATACAGCATATAGCAATATCATTGCAAAAGCCTTTAAAATATACAGTTTTTCCCTTCACAAGGATGTCACAGAATAAGTTGTGAATATTTCTGTAAACAATTTCCATTTTCATATTATTGACAGTCCCATTTATTGTATGGCTAAATCATATGATAGACCTCAGGGCAGAAGTTAGTCTTCATCACTAAAAAGTAGTATTTGCAAACAAAGAATTAATCATCATAATTTTTGCACTGAGTTGTGTGCACATTTACATACCAGATCTACACAGAGCTGACAGCAACTTTAGCAACTACTGAATTTAGCAAATTAAATTACACCAAAAAGTGTTGGTAATTACACTCTACATCCTTTGCATGCACATTTTGGACAGGCACTTTCAATCTCCTCCCTACATGGTTAGTGGTGTTGTCACACATGCTTCCTTCTCAAGGAAAATCTCAAAGATTTGGCATCAACACCTTATGAGGGAAACAAATTCTTTTGTCTGAATTTGCTACAGTCTCTACACTTTATAGGTCCTGCACAAAACAGACTATTCAACTGTCTTCAGAGGTGAGTAACTTCACCTTTCATTGACAGCTGAGACCTTAATGCTATGAACTGAAATAGAAAAAAAAGCCACATCCCAGAGAGGCTTTAGGCACTGAAAACATTCATCAGAATTGCACTTCTCTGGGTCTATTTCAGCGTATTAGGTACGAAAAATATTAGGTCCAAACATCTGGGCATTTTAGTACCTCACTACCTAAGACCAACTGAGATCTAGGAAGGAGACATTCCTCCATTAATGGGTGAAGAGCTTCGTCTTCACTCTCAAAACTGAACAAAAAAGGCCATGGGCACTTCTTTCCCACAACCCCTGCAATATACAGCAAAAAGATGTTGCCATGTGCTGCAAGGCTGCTTGCAGCTACAACAGCACCAGACAGAAGCACAACTGAGGATCACCTTCCCTTCTCTCCTAGAAAGGATTCAAATCCTCCTGTCTCACTCCCTCAACCACCAGGAGATCACCTCTTTCAAGACAGTGGCAGTTGTTATTTACATCATCCTTGGATATTGTTGAAACAGCAATTCAAGATCCACTTGCCATAAAAAAGAGAAAATGGGGAGCACAATTCGATCCCAGTGACAGGCACTTGCACAGGAAAGGGAGAACTGACTTCTGTTCCCTGAACAGTTTCTGTATTTTACAAGAAATTCATATTCCTTGGCTATGCATGTGAGAAATCCTAATCAATCCTGCATCACCTCACAGCCTGCTTAGCTGTAATCCTGGTTTTAAGAGCTTGTTGAAGTGGTGAGCATTTCAGGTCATCTTGGCTGCCCCTTGTGCACATCAATTTACACCTCAAGAGACTGTAAGGCCAAGGAGGCAGAAGCTTCCATCTTAAATCTCTTGCAAAATGACTACAACCAAGGAATAGGAACAGGTTCTGTGCTACCCACAGAGATGGCACAGCAGCTTTGGAATAAAAGACTGGATTTGGAAGAAACTTATCTCTATGCAATGATAATTCAACCACCAGCAGGTATTTGTCCTCCCCTCACTAGTTAGGATTAGGCAAAGAGGACACAAATTCAAAAGTTTGGGGATAATACTGTTCTCCCTTTCTAACCAGCAATTCTTCTCTGAATGGCATTTGAAACCATTTGCGGACAAAATACCGTTTTAAAATACACTTAAACCATATAAATTGTTTTCTGTACACAGAAATAGGTGAATCACCATCTCCTACCCTCTTCAAACATCCATCTGGAAATGGTGGAAAATGTGTTCTCATTTTAGGTGAGATAATCTGGCTTCACTGAGCTTTGAGATGCCACTGTAAAAATAACTTCAAATTACCCATACATTACAAATCTTGCTACTGTACATCACTGGACAAATATAAGATCAGTAGAATTTTATACAAGTAAACTTTTATATGGTGCAAAATGTGAAAATGAGAGGTAGCTGGATGCCTCACCTCATCAGGAACATGAGTGATTTTCTAATGGTATAATATGCAATGTTAATGAATAAAACATTCCACCCTGAATATGATCACTGCCAATCTGAATCATCTTCCTTACCCCTCCCCAAACTAGGGATTCCATCTGAAATTCATTTGAGAATAACAGTGTCCAACAATGTCAGCAAAACAGAATGGGACTACTTATTAACATCAGTAGCTGCATCCATAAACTGAAAATTTACATTCATGTGCAAATTTGGTGAGATACACCAAAAATGATGAAGAAATGCTGAGAATTTAGGAAAATGTTTATCTGTATGTGGGGAGAAGAATAAAAATGTAAACTGATCATCTGCTGTGTAAAAAACAGGACGTGTAAAACCTAAACAAGAAGGCCTCATTTCTTTTGTCAAACAAACTAGGCCCCTCAGTTCTAACAGTAAAAAAGTACAAAAGGTCCAAGTGTGTCTGTATTAGAGCTTTAAAACACAAACAGAAGTATGCTATGGCACCCTATATACTGCTTACACTTAGATTTCTATCCTCAAAAAAAACCACAAAAGAAAATATGAAAAAAAGAAACTGGTAACATCACATAAAAATACATCTTTTTTAGCTGCAAATGTAGCAAGTCTATTAAACAATTATATACAAGAACTGCTTAATTTTAGTGTCATTCTTCCATCATTGCCCAAGCCTCTTCTGCTTTTTGGTAGTACTGATTTGCCAGTCTGCCCTTCATGGCTTCCATGGCTGCTTCTGCTGCTTCTGTGTAAAGCTCACCTAGAGAGGAAACAGTACCAGTTATGTAACACAGTAAAGAAAGGACATGGCTTTAGCCTGAAGCAAATGAAGGACAAAAGGAGAAATTAAGGTCAAACTTTGGATGTATGGGTGTGTTTTAACAGTGTCAGAGTTACATCAGCTGGGAATCTGGATTCTGCTCTTCAAGTTGGAAGTGACACAAGTGGCTGCTGGTGGCTCCTCGATGTATTGGAAGGGCTGGAAACAGGAGCAGCCTGAAGGAGCCCCCCAAGACACACAGCTAGCACCTAGGTTACACAGCAACCAAGAGAGTGTTGTGTAGGGCCTGGCAGTCATGGGTGGAACTCAAACTACAAGCAGCAACCTGCAGCTCAGGGGAGTGACCCAAAAGAGCAACCTTGAAGGGAGTGAAGGTTGCCCGGGGGTGACTCAGTGTGCCACAGATTGGACCTGGCACCACCCACTACCCTGTCACTGCCAAGGTCTCTTCTCTCACTGTTACCAGCCTTGTTACACCCAGCATCATTAACCTGAAGGTACCTGACCCTCTCTGTGTTTTGGAACAGCTGAAGCGAGAAATCTATTTCTGGGGTAAATGCTGGGGGGAGAAGGGAAGGAAAAGCAGGATTATAGATAACAGAAACAAAACGAGGCCTCACCTGATCTCTGTGGATCCTTATCCAGGTTGAACCCTCCCATCATTAACATCTCTGCTTCCCTGGCCAGGAGCAGATACCGGGGCTCGTCCTGAGTGCCATCATATTCACCTCCCTCATCGTAGTCGGTCATGTTCAGTGCAGCATTGTACCAGTGCAGTGCCTCCTTCCAATCCTGGCCTCTGCAGTCAAACAAAAACATTGGAAGATGGTTCCCTCAGGAAACAAACGTGCTTTGCACTGGAGATTCAGCATCCAATTTTGTACTGGCTTCTCAGAGCTTTGATGCTCTCCAAGAAAGCAAATGTTCTCATGACCACTAACTGCACTGCAGGATTCGATCACTACAGCAAAATGAGGCTGGGGTCACTTTATGCAGGAATTACAGAGGAGAAAGTATTAGACTGAAGGGTTTTGCTGAACTCCAGAGGCTGAGCTTCATTACCAGTCATATGGTTTTGGTCTGGCATTTATATTTGTAAAAGTAACTGATTTAGAAAAAATCTTGAAGTTGCAGAGTCTTGTTTCACAAATACTTTAAAATCAGTTATTTTCATACTGAGAATGCTCCCTGAACTTCAATTAAAAGTTTAATGTTATTTGACAGTGATGAAATTCATAGAGTTTCACTGTTGTGCAAAACAGAAAACTCAGGTAAATAACAAGGACATGCTGAAATACAACAGCAGAAAAATTGTTGCCCCAGCCTTGCCTCAGTGAAGTACCACCAATTAACTTGGCCATGCACAGTACCTGTCTGCACCAAGATTTACTCCTGTATCATATGCTCTTGCTACCAAAATCATGGAAGGCCGATCTCCAGCTTCTGCTGCTCTCAGCAAGTAATTAAATCCTTTATTTCTGTTCTCCTTTGTGTCCTAGTAAAAGAAAGAAACCTTTTAAATGCATGTTTCTAAGTAAAAACATCCCTTCATCCCTCTAACATTAAATGCAGTTTCTCAAAGTCAGTAAGTATTTAGTATGTCTGAGAAAGTGGCACAGCCACAAGAAACAAAGCAGCTGAACAGTAAAGGTGGCTTCAAATGCTTCCCAAAGGCCTGCAGTAATTTACTGGCAAATCCAGACAGAGGTGACACTTTTTGCTGTCTTGTTCAAATCCTTAATCACAAAGTAATTATTTTTTCTGAAGAGGCTACAGAACACCTAACTACAGTTTTTGTTTCGTCTCCACTTCCTGCTGTTCTTCTGTTATTTTTACAACAGACCACAATTCTGCTTTTTGGCATTTTCCATACCTCCAGAGTGACCTCGGAGAGAATGTGGTGTGGCAGCTGAGAGCACATGAGTCCTAAGGCCACGATGGCTTCCAGCTCTCCGCAGTGTGCAGCGTGCTCCAGGTGGAACAGGGCTGACTCCTGGTCCCACTCCTTGTCCTTCTCACAGAAGCGCCCAGCTTCGTGATAGCGAACCATGGCCAGGTGAACCTGCACACCATTGCACAGGGGAGTCACAGCATGAGGGAGGGATCTGATCCTTCCAAACCCCTCTGCCCATGCTTTACCAGGTGCTACAGATATAACCTAGAGGAAGAGGAGGCTCAGGGGAAATCTTATCTCTCTACAATTAGATGAATTTTTCAAGGAACAAGATGGGGGTCAGCATTTTTTCCCAAGCAGCTAGTGAAGAGATGAAAGGAGATAGCCTCAAGGTGCACCAGGTGACACTCAGGTTGGACATCAGGAAGAGTTTTTTCAAGGAAAGGGTTGTTAAACATTGGAATGGACTGCCCAGGGAAGTGGTGGAATCACTGCTCCTGAAGGTGTTCAGGAAACAACTGGACATGACTTAGTGTTATGGTCTGGTTGACAAGGTGGTGATTGGTCAGAGGTTGGACTTGGTGATCTTAGAGATCTTTTCCAACCTAAATGATTCTGTGAAAAATAGGTTTCTTCCCACACCAAAAGGTCTGAAAACACCTAAGGCTCCCAGGATGCTCAGAAAGATGTTTCAGGTGTGGGTTTAAGGCCATACATAAACCCAAACTTAATTCACATTTGCATTATCTGGAATAGCCTGGAGTAAAAAGAGTCAGTCCATGCTAGCAGTTTTCAGGAGCTCAGCTTTGCCTGTGTGCAAATTATGTGGGTCAGGCACACCATATCCATCCCACTGTATCTTCCCTGTGTGATGCCTCTGGAAAGGCAGACTAACAACAGCAGGGTTTTCCCAAAGGAGCCCAGATGTTGCAAGGCCAAAAGCAAATGGAATTCATGGGTTCCTGAACTCACATGTCCCTTACACAACATGGGGACGTGACAGAAAGCCATGGATGTGTTATTTTCACCTGCACAAATAAATGCATGCAGGGCAACACCTCTATGTAAGTAATAAATACAAGATGTTTCTTGCTGGATAAAACTATTAATGGAACCATCCTACCTTTCCAAGGACTGACTTCCCAATTTTCTTCTCAAGTTCTAGTGCATTGAGCCTCTGGATTTCTTGGGCAACACATGAAGGTCTGTGGATGTGGACTCTGGAAGAGTTGTAGAGATTCCATTTCTCCACACTGATCTGAAATATAAAATATATGATTATTTATATTCAAAATTAAAATTCCCATCCATCTGGATTACCATCCAGGAATCAAAGCCCCCATTAATATTTTTACTTATTAGGAAATACTGTATTTTAAAACACAGCTCTCAAAAGTCATGTTAGTAGCTGAATAAAAATGGTTGTTATTCTTCATTAAAGATATGGACTAAACCCCTCTATTTCTAATCTAAACACCATCACTTTGCAGGGAAGTAAAGAATCATCTTAAAGTTCTGAACGAGAAAAAGTTACTTACAAAAAAAAAAGCAACTGAATAGTCACACTGCAAGCACTGAAGTTATCCATGCACAAAAAATGAAACCCACACTTTTCTGTCCAGAATTTCAGTTCACAATACTTTAAATGCAGCTTGCATTCTAGAACTCTAGAAAAATGACATGTAACAATGCAGGCAACGACAGGCAGACACATGCATTGGCATTTCTCAGGAGGAGCAAGCCAAATTAGATGATTTTTTTTAACATAAGGGGTCAATGGGAAACAGCAGCTGAAAACAATCCTATCACAGTTAAGGCCTTTGCAGGTACACAGTGGAAACACAACAGGAAAGGTTACTGGCACAGAACTTCAGTCTGTTAAAGCTGTTTCAATTTCCTGAAACAGGAATAAATAATAATTAAAAGGAAATTCTGAAAATTGTATCTAAATAAACTATTAATTGTTGTCAAAGCTCTGTTTTTTCTTTCCTTTCACAGCAGTTATTTAAGTTTATACCGAAGACCAATTATCACAGAAGTTATATTTTGTAAAACCATACAAGGTCTGGTCTTTCCTAAGTCAGTTAGGTGACAGTAGTTCTCTCCACTGTGTATCTATTTCAAACACTGTGTGTTTTTAAGAAATCATACAACCACATATAGGATGCAACTCCAAAAATAAGGTACAGAAAGGAAATATAATTTAGTTAGGCAGAAAAAAAAAATCCACAGAATTACAATTTATTTTTTTAAGTGAGAAACCCATGCATAATCACTGATTTCTGGCAGAGATCAGCTACAGAGGCAACAATTTGTTTCACAGTGCTTCTTTAACGAGCAAATAAAGACAAAACATAAAAGGAAATAACAGAGTGGTAAGGTGATATTAATAAACATTTTCTGTAGCTGAAAAGGAAGGGAAACCAACATCTGGTTTAGTGATGTGGTTAGGCGGCAGACGAGTGGAACAAAGGACAAGCAGAGCAGCAAACTCATTCTGTGAGCATTTCTGCTTTATTTACCCTTGCAGAGCTTCCCAAACTGTCTTCATCAGACTCCTGCCTCCGGTTGTTGTTTGAATGGCCCTACATTAATGTAAAGATTTGCATCGTTCAATTTGCAGCAACTGATGTGTACCAGGTATCCCTCTAGACTATTCCTACCCTGCAGATTTAATACTGACAATGACCAAAATTGCTTCCACTGGATCCTTTTCTTTCACTGATATCACATGAAGAAACATACCAAAATGATAAAGAACTTGGCACACATGGGCCAACTGGCCATGACAAATACCTTGCCAAAAAGAGGTGACAAAAGGAGAATACTTTGGAAGCAGCATTCTCTGTCTTCTAATTAAATATCTTATTAAGATTTCCAGGTCAAAAAGCATTTATTCAAAAATTTGTATTTTAGAGGAGTAACCAACTAACGCCTAGGAATTCTAAAGTTCCATATAATTACCTCAGAAAAACATTAGGTTCTGTAATGTTCCAAGCCATATAAAGTAAAAAAGGTAAATGAGTCTGAAAGATCATATTCATGGATTCCACATGACAAAAAGACGACTACACCTCCCAAATGCAGTACACAATACTTACAAAACCCACACAACATCTAATCAAATATATTTGAAATTAAGCTACTCATTACAAGTAATTTTTTTCCTGTAAGAGTGTCATTCCCAATATGAATAAGTAATTTTGCAACATGGGGAAATTTCCTTGTTTCCTCTGCTTTCAAAGTCTAGATCAGGAAGGACAAAAAATAAGGATCTTCTACGAAAACAGTGAACAGGTCCAACTCTGCTGTAGCAGTCAGGTTCTTACCCTCTCTCTGTGATCCAGATCTTCTGTCTCACTTCTCTTTTCACTGGGATATCCACTGTCCCCACCATTTTCAAAATCCTACAGAAGACAAGAACAGAACAGCATTAGCATTGCACTTTGTAAGGACCTCAGCTTGACATTTCTCACAGAGCAAACATTGTGCTGCTTCAATGAAAAATCCTTGATGGTTATACTGGATGGAAATAATTGTGCTACCTCTGCCAGAGGAGCAGGACTTAAATCAGTGACTGACAGCCCCTGGCACTAAGGCCCAGCACTGGAAAATGCCCAATGCAAACTTCCTGCATCTCCTCAAGCATCCCATAGTATCAGTACTTGCAGAGACCTAATCCACAGGGATTCTTTAGCTTTCCTACCACAGCAGCTGGCACAAGTGCCCAAGATACAACATGCAGGCAGGGGAACAGGCACCTCCTCTAAGTACCTGTTAGAATACACCAGATGCAAATAAATTTCTGGTGGCAAAATAATGAATACTAAAATATTAAAATAAAATGTTCTTCCTTTACTAGAAACAGCAAATGCACAGAGGTGACATGATCTGCAACAATAAAAATAGGCAGAGCACCTTTATGTGCTTTTATTGCACAAAACCTGGGAAGTCCTATAAAGACACATTTCATTAGGCAACTGCAACCTCATTTTCTGTTGGAAAAACACTTACCCTTTTGTTGTCAAGCTGATCCAAGTTATCTACTTCACTGAACACAGGCCAATCTAGGAGAAACAGTATTTGCTGTTATTATAAGGATAACATGATTGATGAAAAAGCCCTATATATCATCATTTTACTGCTGTTTTTTTCACAGAAGCATTTGTGCATTAATTACCTACACAGAAGTACTCTCAGTGTTATTTCTGCTCAAAGAGGAGCACTAGAAATGAGTGTTCTGGACTAAATCAATGCTCATTGGGCTTAAGAACCAAGTAAGATAAAAACGAAGCGAGACAAACCCAAGGTTGAGGAATTTGCAGTTATTATAAGGATAACGTAATTGATGAAAAAGCCCTAGATATTAATATTTTACTGTTTTTTGCACAGAAGCATTTGTGCATTAATTACCTACACAGAAGTACTCTCAGTGTTATTTCTGCTCAAAGAGGAGCACTAGAAATGAGTGTTCTGGACTAAATCAATGCTCATTGGGCTTAAGAACCAAGTAAGATAAAAACGAAGCGAGACAAACCCAAGGCTGAGGAACCCCCCGAGGTGATGTATGAGGCTCACTCACTGAGCACGTCGGCCTTGTGGCTGTGAGGGGTTGCAGAGGAGGGAGAGCAGGGCAGGGAGTCAAAGGCCACGTCGCTCATGCTGTCATCCCCGGAGTTCTCCGACAGGCGGAAGAGCAGCGGGGGGCGACTCCCTGAAATCGTCCTCACCCGGCTGCTGCCGCATTTCTCCTCCGTGCCACGGAGAATGGTCTGAGCAGATTCCTTGAAAAATCGACAAGAAAGGCCTGTGAATAATCCTTCTGGGGATTCTAAGCATGCTGTACAAGGCAATGGGAATGTTTATCAGGAGTCCTCTACAAAAGATATACGCATGTATACGGAAATATTTGATTTGAAAAGTTCTACGCTGCAACAAAATATCAAGCCCTGATATTTTTACTGTCAGAGGGAGTTTTGTTTAGGACTGAATGTCATTCAAAGTGTTTCATCAAGTCCCATTCCCACCAAAATTAGCTGAAACTGAGATCAATTAGCAACCAGCATCAAATCAGGTTTGTGAGATCCAAAACAAAATAAATGATTTCAGCATTCAAGGATCTACTTGGTCCCAACTATAAACTGTGTTACAAGGTTCCCTGTTAATTAAAGCCACAGCTTAATTACACTTTTTCATCAAACACTTACAAGCAATTTTTTATTATAATCCAAGGCATCTCTCTCCTTAGATGAAAGATCAAATGGTGCAAGCCCCATGCTTTTGCAGATCTTGTTGCAGAAATGAGAATGAAAGAACAAGGCCATACCTCGAACACCTAAGGCATTAAAAAGAAGTGAAGAAAGGGTTAACTCCAATTTTGCGTTATGGTTTACTTATTAAAAGCTAAAATTCCCAAAGCTTTTTCTAAAAAGTCCAGAGAGAGAAATAAAATGCTTTGTAGCACACAGCCTAACCCACTTCCATTTCAACATCTGTAAGAGCTTTCCACTCTCTCTGCACAAGAGAGCTAAAGGGAGTCTGAAAAATCTTGAAAAGTTATGTATGAATAAGGTAAAACAAAAACCCCATCTGGCTTCATCACTGAGAAAAGTGCCTAAATTTGATCCTGCTTACAAACTTGCAGTGTCCTATGAACAACTTCCTATCTAGACACTTGGAACTTCAAAAACACACAGTGCCTATCTCTCTGCATTCAGCTGTATCCATTCCTGCAATGTGGCAAGGAAATCAGTGATTTATTGCTCTCACACTGGAGAAAATACTTAATTACATTACTTGTTTAGGAGTAGGCCAGGAGACACGAGCCAAGATCAGCTCTCATTTTAAGTCTGCCCTTATATGACAGCTGAGCTGTACAGGACTCCTCACAATAGACAAGCCCCTCAGAAGTGTGTCAGCTCACCCAGTGCAGTGGCTACTCAGCACAGAGCAAGGAAGAAAATGGAAGTAGCCCTTAGTATATGAAACAATCATTGATTTTACCTAGGTTGCCATCTCCAAAATCTGAACCACTCTCTGTATGGATCTGAGGGTCTGTGTAAAGATCTCCAACTCCCTGGATATCAACAACAATGAGTTGGTGTCCTGAGCGCTCAAAGGTGAAGTGACTGAAGGCCTGGAAAGAACCATAGAAGATGTCTGAGAACACTCTCCCTTGATCTACTGAAAACAGCAACATATATTCACCTGTTATAAGTGAGAAAAGAAGCCTGATAACCCTGTCAGTGAAATAAAATGGGTATAAACATTATGATAAAAGCAGGAAGAGAGACTGAAAGCATGTAGTATCCTGTCTCTCCAACCTGCTCCAACTTGCAGATAGGCTAAAAAAGGCAGGGTGAAAAGCAGCAGTGGGCACAGGCAGGGTAAAGAAGATTGCTTAATTCCTCATTTTTGTACTGGAGATTGTTTTTCACTACAGTCTTCACCTTAGGTACTGGGGAGCTGGCTGGCAGAGAGAACAACAGTGGGCTCTAAAGCCAGGGCAGAATAACTTCTGAATAAACATTCTGGCTGTGCCTGTGAATCTGCAAGCTCTGCATCTCTGGGACACTGCTTCCTTCTGCCAACAAGCATTAGCCCTGCCACAGTTTGGGAAAAAGACCCCATAAATAAATCCCCACAAATTCTTCTCTGAGAGATCCCCCTGAGTGACTGCTCTGTGTCTACATTTGTGTATCAGATAATGAAGTGGACATTTGTGCTCTGCAAAAAACACATTTCAAGAATCAGGTATAAAAAGCCCTTCTCTTCAGCATAAAGCTGAGATATTAGGAATCTTCTGGGAAGGCCTCCAAAAAAGCGTTGCCAGGCCTGGGGGAGGTGACTGGTGGTGATAGACAAACATTTTAACTGCAGCAAACACCATGGAACATTTTGTTCCCAACCTGTGAAAGCGCAGCACTGATTCAGTGCACAAACGACAGCCCAGAACAAATTCTCTGCTTACATTAAGCATCATGATAAATACCTTAAAAATAGTGGAAAAACATATAAGGAACAAAACTCCCAAGGCTCAGTAAAATACCTCTTTGTTACATTGACCACTTGGCATTTTTCAGTAGAATTTTAAATTTATTTTACAAGACTCAAGAATCACTTGAAATCTGTACCAGTATTTTTACATGCAATCTCAGATTCAGCTATTCAGAGGCTGCAGCTGGAGAAACCTGCATTTTTATATGCAAATGGACTAGATTTATTTCCATGAATTGGATATCAGCCACCTCTTGTGTATTACGTGAGGCACCAAAAGACTATTCAGTACATAGTACATGAGAGATCTCACTGCCTCCATTTGAAGAAAGTGTGAAATATTTTGATGCCTGCAGTTAAAGGGCTTAAGGTTTGCAAAGAGTATTAACCCTGTTCAACTCAACTGGAATCAACTGAAATGCAATCAAGAAGCCCTCAGTGCTTGAATGAGCAGGCCCCAAGTAAGGAGCAGACAAACTGCAAACAGAGAAATTCATCTGGCATTGTACTGCAGAGCCTGCAGTTTCCTTTCCTGGCAGCAATGCAAGACCTCTGGAGAGAGCCCAGAAATTCCCTGCAGCACTCTGTGGAAAGCATTAAACAAAGCCTCACTTGAGGAGTCAGACGAATGTTGTCATCTCTTACAAAGCCAGAATTGGAGTTGTATTTGATGTATTTGCCCTCAATGTAATGTTCCAGATGAAAGAGAGGCTTTCCAGGCCTGTTCTTCATTTCAATAATACAGGTCTGTACTATATCCACCTGGGGAGAAAAGAAGATAAACAATGACTAACAGAGAACTGTGTTTGGATCAAAGTGTGTGTGAATCCTCCAGCTGTGAAAACCTTCCCAACATAAGAATCTGAACAATCGCTAAGATCCTTTTGTTTAACTAGGGGGAAGAGTAATGTGCTTCTTCAGTTACTGGAGGAATTCCATAAATTTTAAAAGCAGTCACTTCAAAACAGCTCACTTCTGCAACAAACCCCTCTGAAAAAATTTTTAGCAAATGCTGGCTTTCTATTTTATCTTGTGGGTACATTAAGAGTACTCTGCAAAGGGTCTGCCCTGCACCCAGAGAGCAAAACATAAAGTCACTACTGCACAACCTGAAAAAATGCCTTTTCAGAGAGGGACTGAAAATATCCTACTGTTCAGGTATCTCTGGATTCTGCCTTGCCTTCTCCTTCTGTCCCACACTCATTCCTAAAGGAGAAACCATCATAACTCTCACTCTACCTATATATTTTCTCCTACATGGCATTTAGAATTTCTAGATTTGTAGACTTCTCTCTGCGTGCTTCACTGTGTAACACACCTTGCTGTTATGAGACAGGTAGTTATTAACTAAACCTTACATGGGAGGCAATGCAAATATCCCACATAGCAAAACCTCTCATTTTGGCCATTAAAACTGTTAAGGCTTCCAGCAGGTTTCCAGCTCTTTTCAAAACTCACTGCTAGTGACATATTTGGATAGGTGTGCAAGATTTAAGCATCTACCTTCCTGGAGAACTAACAGTTAAGCGCTTGCTGAGGCTGCTGGTGGCAATAAATTCTGTGACATCTCTAGTTATCTCAAAAGCAGCTGGGCACACATCAAAGAGAGAAATACAAACATCATTTTATTTTGGTTTTCAGTCAACAGCTGAGAACAGTCAGACATTCACAAACACACAGCCCCTAGTCCTGGAAATATAAAGCAATTTCTGTATTTACTCTGCTCCAAATCAGCTATCATTTAACAGAAAACACAGTAGGGCAAAAGAATCCAAGAATTTGAATGTGATGGAATGTGAGCAAGTAATTCCCTCTAAATGATGTCTGAAACTAAGCCAATAGAAGAACAATACTGCATTTTTGCTTTGATCTTTGAATGCACCTGTTTCGGTGGCTTGTGCCGGTTGTATTCTTCTCCCCAGAGTTTTGCTTCCATCTGCAGTCGAACATCTTCAAAATACACATCCCTGCTCACACTCTCTATGTATTGCTTGGCAACGTAATTATAGGCACCTTTCCAGTTCTGAGTGTGTAAAAAGTTGGACAGCTTTTTTCTGAAAAACAAATCAATTGTTGGTGAAAGGAAACCCAAGGATTTTAGTTCAATCTCTCCCATTTCTTTGCCTGCATGCATAGAGCCAGGTTCCAAGATGAGCATTATCCTCAGTCATTTACTAGGTATTCTACCTGAAATGTGAAGCACAGGAAGGGGACAAGGGAAAATGAAACATCCCATGGGAATGGCTGGGATGTGCCAAACTGTTTGGTTTAGCTGCAGCTACCTGTGCTCTGAACTTTCTCCTTTTCTCAGTTCCTTTCCCTTCCTGTTCCTCTCAAACACGAAGGGTTGGTGCCTCCTCAACAACCTGTTCTAATGTCAACAATTATTTTCTGCAGAAATTAACAGGGAGTGGCCTTTCAAACATGAACTGAGAAACCTCTTCTGGGATAAAAGCCATCTGCTGCTTCTCAACACACAGAGGTTACTGCTCAGTAACACACATGCTCCCAGAAGGAAAACTGCACCTGGCAGTTCTCATGATGCAATTTGTTGATGTGCAAATCTTTAATCCACAGCTCCCTCCAAAGCAGGGGGGCTGGGGCAGGTGGGTGGTAGTGTGTAGTACAGGAAAACTTTGATAAGAGAGGATCTGCTGACTGCCAACAAATGCATTAAGCAAGTGCTTTCATTAGCAATGCCTTTTAGAAAGGAGTTGAGCTTTACACAATTTCCACTACACCTAAGTGAAATTCTAGTCATCACAGAAAAAAATACTGCAGGGAGACCAACAAAGATGAAGTGGGGAGATACTCACGTTCTGAAACACTCTCGCATTGCTCCACGGCCGAAAGGCTGGGGAAAAGAAGAAACAAAAACTCAGTGTTGCCATTTCCACAAAGTCAACTTCTAACCAGTAAGAGACACAACCATGACTTCCCCTTTACATCGTGCAGAAAGCAGTTTTCAAACACGCTCTATAGAAGTATTTCCTCAAGGAAAAGTGAAAACCCACTGGTAGGTCAAACAGGTATCTGGGGAAAAGGCATTTGGACAAACTTTTCCCTCAGTGCCCCATGGAGAAGACATGGTATGTGTTTTAAATAAGTTATTTAAATTCTCTCCCTGGTTGGGAGTCAGCTCAGTGTGTCTGCCTAAAGAAGCTTCACAGACCTCATGCTCCCTGCACTCAGGCTTCCAAAAAGGATGTGCCAAACAGAGCATCATCTCCCCAGACCCCACATACTGTGCCAGCAGCACAGAGCAAGGCAACCCCAACACACCACCAGCCCCAGGATCTAACTGGCAAGTAACAGTGCCTCCTACCCTCACATACAGAAAATTCAGTTGGTTTTCATTCTAAAAGCAGAAATTATTTGGGAGCACACAAAATAGTAGGACTACTGCCAGGCAGGGAAATGATGCCAGAAGGAAATGGGAGGCGTGACACGGAAGGGAAATCACGGGGAATGGAACAAATTTCTCATGTTGCTGACAGGGAAGGTCTGACTCAATTTTCTACCCTATTCTGGAGAGAATGATACAAAGAAAAAGAGATAGGACAAAAGAATTACACTGAGACTTCAAAACTTCTATGAGGAAAATATCTTGCTGTCACTTTTCAGGAACAGAAGGGAAATTACAAACTTACTGCTGGTACGCATGAAGGACAGTATGATCTTACTTGTGAAGCCATCTTGATAAGGACTTCGTCTTCAACCCAGTCCCCAGTAACTGCATTGTACCTGCAAAATCAGATGTGTTTCAGAAAAATGCAAAGGGAACCCAAATTCTTCCATTTCCAGCACCTATCCTTCCTTATCTGTAACTGACTCTGGAGAGTGCTGCTTCCACTGCCACACAAAAGCTTCTAGTCTTCCCACCACACTCTGGCCCTCCTCACTTTGGGCAGGCAAGCAGAAACACATTTAGCTCTTTGAAGAGACACTGAACCCTCCTGTCAGTGAGCAGATTCCAAAGCAGAATCTGAACGTCTGTAACACCGCAAAAAATGCTTTATCTGCTTTGAAGTTAAACGTCCTCTGTGATGCCTGGGCAGCACACTGGGGGCAGAAAGGGCCTCACCAAGCTCTACACACTGGACAGGTTGTCTCCCTCAATCCTGAGCTTGCATAAACCCGCTGTGGGGCTGTGGAGAATGTGAGCAGCACCAGCTGTGAGAAGCAGTGAGGCCAGGAACCGCCCAACACTGCACTGAGGGAGGAGCAAGTCCCTGCACAACCCTGTGATAACACAAAGAGTTCGACTGTGGTCTCTCCCCACCCCTTTAACTCCAAACATAGTGAAAGCCAAATTGAGAACCACAGGAGCTGAGTCATCAACACATGATCGTCTCCAGCTTGGTTCCGCCAACCTGCACAGAGCAATTCATGCATGCAGACACCCCACATTCCTCCTTATATATTATGTATCACCCCAGTTTGCAGCAAATAAAAGAGATGAAAATAGGAGTATCAGAGCCATCTCTTTTTAGGAGGGTATTGAGTAACCCTAAACCAAAATTATCACTTATTTGTATTTTAAAATATGCAAACTATTTCAGGACTGTGTGGCTGACCAGAGACAGATGCAGTCTGTGGGGAAGAGCAGCACTGCACGACTGGTATGTGATTGGAAGGGAGGCCTCCCCAAACACTGATGCTAAGTGGTGATTAACTGGCCTCTAACCCCTAACCCTTCCTCCCAGAAACCTGTGTCAGTAAATATTTTGGCAAAGCTCGTGTTAAAGCACTGAAACCAGTTTCAGGGCCAAACTCCCTTTCAGCACGTAGACCATGCTGAGCTATTCTGGGCTTTATAAGGATTTAAATTCCAGCCCCATGCAACAATACTGCATGGACTAGCAACACTGAAACTGCTATTTTGGGAAAGGCATGGAGGGTTATGTTGCCTTCTTTCCTAAACTACTTAAACTAAGTATGCTGCCTCTTTGTTGGTATTCATTTCCTTATTAGATTAAATTTATGGCATTAATAAATCAACTAGAAAATACTTTTCAGCCTTGTTTCCTGTCTGCACAGTGAAAGCCCTAGATACTGCTTAGGTGGGAGAGAAAGAGTGTGACAATGGTTTGCTGATAGGTTTATTTTTTGATGATGTGCAGTATTTACATACTCCTGGGAGACTGAGTTAAGACCCACTCAGTTTGGGCATTATGAAAGTTCTTCAGCCACATAACTACAGATATTCTGCACGACACAAATACAGCCCTGGCACAAAGCAGAAGCTCCATTTAACATCAGCATCCAATGCAGAAGACACACAGACCTGTAACGAGTGGCGTGTTCTGTCTCAACGTCCTCCAGATGAAATTCTGCCCAGGGATCAGGCATGTGCTTGGCTTTCTCAATAGCATGTTTCCAGGTTTCCTGAAGAAGTTACAGATTATTTGTAATCAGCAGTAGCTCACAAAACCAGCACTTTCCAGAGCACATCAGGATCTCAACGCTATGAAGATGTGCAACTACACAAGCTCCCAAAGCACTACTCAGAGCAGGGACCAAGCACTACCAAAGACCACTCCGACCTTTTTATACTTTCAATTATAATGAAACCCAGGTCAGATATATAAAGAATAGATTTCAGTTCAATTTGCACCCACTGTAAAGAGAACAGAATCTGCCACAGTATATACCAGATATAATTTACAAAACCTGTGGTAATTTGCAGATATCTCTAACATACTCTGCAAATGGCAATAAGGCACACCTAGATGATATTAATTTTTTTTTGATTTTTAACTTTTCATACCTAACAGCATATGCTGGTTTTGCATGCACACGAGTAAGTGTAAAAAAGTCCATTAAAGATACAACTAATATGGATAAAGTAAGAAGTTCTGTGAACCCCAGGGTCCCAGACTGTGGTCAGCATGTGAATGAAGAAATCAGAAAGCTGTAAAAATTGATTATTATAACAATTCCAGACAAGTAGCTACTTCAATGTTCACCAAGTCAACAGTAAAATATTAAAGCAGTTTTCTGGAGTATAAACAGTCTCTTTCTGCCAGCCAATTTGGACGCTTTACTCTTAACATTTTGTTCTCCCTCTCTTTACATTGTATATTTCCAAGAAAACTGGAGATATGACCCTGTGATGTGCCAAATGCCTTCTGCAAAGGAAGCAGGAGAAAAAGTACTCTGCACCCTGCCAATAAAGAAGTACTGAGGCATTCTTACTGCCTCTGACTGAATTTCAAGTGTGCAGAAACTAACTTTTGACATTTTGGGATTTTTTTTGGTTTTTCTTCTCAGGAATTTAAATCAGTCTTTTTTTCAAATAAAAAATACACTATAAACTTGTGTCAGCAATGATAATAAGGAAGTTTTTGAAGCAGCTAAGCTTTAAATGTTCGTGTTTATTTTGAATTTCGGCTTTAACTATGCATACCTTGCACACAATTTAAAGGCTCCCTTTTCTGACAATAATAAGACAAAATGAAAACAATACTACGTTAAAGAAAACGAGTTTAAAGGACATGTTGCTAAAGGTTTCCTACATGTTTCATAAGAAAATGAAGTTGCCTCAGGTCATGCAATGACAGTTTATATGGACCTGAGAATTTCCATACTTAAATACCAATGACAGAAATAAGGAGAGACAGCAACAAGAATTGCTTGGTCAATCAGCTGTATCAAATCATTCTTGAGTAGATTCCCTCTCCAAAAGGTGATTTGTGTTCATGTTAGATGATAATTTAAATAAGTTAATCACTTGTGCTTGATCTCTTGAAGTATTCTAATCTTCAAACAAACACTAGCTGGATTTCATGGACATGCTGCTAACAGTGCAATTTTTCTCCTGCTGGAAGCATATGGCTGCCATACAGTGACATTTCAGGGTAGAGAACACAAGATGGGTATTATTCCTTTTAACAGGTACCTCTTTTAGTTTTGACTTGATGACTTTAATGGGATGAGGCAATCAGTCCTCCCAAACAATAAAATAATGAACAAAAAAAAGTTCATAAAAGAAAAAAAAAAAACATAATGCATCCATTAGATAATGGTGTTGACATTTTCTTTTTAACCTACCCGACCATGGTCAACCACAGAGCCATGCTTAGAACGATGCTGTGTGTCATTCTAAAGGATCCATGAGAGACATGAAAGTAGGAAAATACATGTGATAAGACAAATGATTGACAAAGAGTCTTGGTTCTCTTTGTTAGTAAAAAAAAAAATAAATTTCCAGTTAAAAGCCACTCTTCAGTTTATATTCCCAATTTAAGTTCATTCTTAGAACACCTGTGAATAAACCTGTTGAGGTAAGTTGGTAAGTTTTTTATTGGAAAGTATTTATTAAAATGGTCTAGCCTATTAACTAGCTAATTAAACATTGCTGAGTCCTGTTTAAAGCAGAGAGTTAACAGCAACTTCTCTATCTGGCTCTGCCTTCCATTATCATTGGCCCACATTGCCTTTCTTTAGCTCTGGGGTCTGACAGGCAGACTCTGATAGGCCAGGCTTAGGATTTAGGATGTCATCAGTGCTGGCTGTCTGCTTCATCGTGCTGCAAGTCACCATGTCTCCAGTTCAAACAGGAGATGGAGACTTGCTTGCTCCACATCTCAACACAAAGCAGTTTATCTGCCACAGGAGCTACAATTCCAAACTAGACATTGTGGAGACCAAAACATGGGCACAAACATTCTGCAGAAGCAAAATGACAGCTTAGGAAGGAGGAAATAATTGCAGTTTCTGAAGTCCTTATCAGTTTTATCTCAGACCATATGACTCAGAAATTGCAGAGCAGACCCAGAGGCAAGCGTTTAGTACATGTTAAAATGTACACATAAATGAAGACTAAGCTCCCCATCGGGTCTTAACTTGCTTAGTTTAGCATACACCAACATCTGTCCCATTTCTATACTAAGCTTTTGCTCCTCACCCTCCTTAGGAATATGCACCTTTTAATGTTTCTATTAACTAGCTTTGCTAAAAATCTTTCTGCAGACAAGCCAACTTCACTTTCAATGTGAAAGTTATCTGACTATGCTATCTGACTGAAATAACCCTCCTGGTTTCTTTTCACAAATAAAGCATGCATTAGGCATAACCAAGATTTTAGAGTATCTATTAAATAAATGTTAATATTTATATTAAGAAATGTGTTAATAAAACACATTAAATATAGACCAAATCTAAGAGACATGCCAGTTTAGCACAAATTGTGTTTGTGTAGAGGATCTAAGCTACAGAGTGGATGTCACTTGAGGCTCCACGGCCTGGTCTGATCTGTGTGAAGGGAGCTGAGTGAAAAATGACACACTGCCAAGGAAGCACCAGCTATAGCCCCTCTGATCTCCCTGCAATGCTGTAGCTGCTGTTCATCTCAAAAAGGTCAGGTACTGCTCACATACACTGCCAGGAACTACTGCCAGTGTGATAGTTCATGTCCAAGCATGAAAGTCAACATGTCAAAAACTCCCTAACAAGGAACTGTAACATAAAAACTTACCCTTACAATTTTATAATTTATAATTTTATTTGTCCAATTAAGAATATTACAGACTAGCAAAATTCATAATAAATTATCTTCTGACAGGCCCCAATTTATCTTACACTAAGTGTATTATCTTTTGAATCTCCCAATCAATGTACTGCATTGTAAATGATTTGGTCCTGATGGCAGTGAATTGTTCCCCTGGACTGAGTGGAGGAAGATCTCCCACTACTGAAAGGGCCAGTAAGCAATTCCATGGCAGTGTCAGACTACTGGTTTAATGGAATTAACTGCAGGTCTGGAAAAACAGGTGAGTATCTTCATTGAAAAGTGTTAGTTACAAGAGATGAAACAGTTAGAGAATGTCTCATGCCAACCAAGTAAAACCAAAACCTTAATGAAGACTCGAGCCAATACTTACCTTAAAGCTAAAGCTTCTGGGAGAAGAGCTTGAACTGTACTGCTCAGTTTTTGCTAAGCTGCCATAATAATTGTCTAATTTGGTATTGGCAGGCTTGTTAGAAACTGGATCATCAGTTATTGGACAGATAAAATAACTGTCTTCATCATCACTATCAGCATCAAGGTAATTGCTCGAGTCTGCTGGAGTCGTTCTGGCATTATCAATGCCTTCCATACGAAAAATCAGGTCCTCGTCTGCCATGTTTGCAGGAGGTTGGTTTAACTCCTGCAACAACTGGAGCACCCACTACTCCAATGCACATGCAAACAGGGGGAAGAAGCTGGGTGAGAGAGAAAAAAGGAAAAGGGTTGTTATTAAAAGAACAAATAATGCGTGACACTGATGCCAGCACACTGGAAGAAAATAAACATATTTGCATCTGGTTCTGTAAAAGTAATCCTCAAGTACCTACATGTAGTTTTGAACACCTCGGTGCTAGAGCTGGGTTTCCAGAAGGCATTCTGGTTTTAAACTGCTAAAGGACTGAGAAGATAGGAGCTAGTATTATTCTGTACTTGGTTATCTCCTCCTCCAAGTGTTTTTATTTTTCCTTATATTATATGCTGAGTTTCACAACACCAGTCTTAGAAGCTATTTTAACTTGAACACCACAGTCAGGTTTTCAAACTTTTTCAGGACAAGTTTTCTCAAGGATATTGTGCACAAATTATTAATCAAATTAATTAGTATTATTAATTAGAGTATTATTAGGACAACATAGAAAAATTTTCCACCATCCACAGCATTTAAACTTTTAGCTCACATACAGCCAACAGCCCACAGTGGAAAACAGGCTGCTGAAAGTGTAGGACATTGCAGAAAAATGAGGTGGAGAAACGATCAAAGCCCTTGAAAGAGGTGGAAGTTTACACAGATACTCTGAAAACACTGGAATGTACAAAATAGAGGATTAGGGAGAACATTCAAAATTTGGCCCTGATGCTGGCTGAGCAACAGGATGTAATTTAAACCAGACACTTTTAAGTGTCACATTGTTTAGTTCTTCCCAAACAGCAAGATCAGGGATTTTCACGCAGCTCGTGTAATAAAAGAACCACAAACCAAGGTCTTCAGTTGTGCTTTACTGTTATTCCTCAGCCCTTTCCATTTTCAGTCTTCTTTCTCTAGGAAACAGGAAGATGAATACACTTTGTACAGAAGTATTCATAGCTGCAGACCTCACTCCTCAGTTACTGAGAAACTAGTCACCACAGAAACAGTGCCTTAACACGTGGCAGCTTCCACCAGCAACACTACGTGGTTGGTTACTGCTCTTCTCTCAGGGACAGCATTCCCACACCTCGGCCAGGAA
Organism: Vireo altiloquus; assembly: GCA_013396875.1. Classification (NCBI taxonomy): domain Eukaryota; kingdom Metazoa; phylum Chordata; class Aves; order Passeriformes; family Vireonidae; genus Vireo; species Vireo altiloquus. Next base: position 582,939 of record VZRF01014771.1, read on the forward strand.
CACAGGGAACTCCAGCACTCCATCTCCATGGGGCAGCAGCAGCTCTGGAAAACCACTGCTGGAGGAGGTCTCAGTCAACTCACTTCTCTGCACTGGAGCAGCTCTGCAGTGCTCACATAACCTGCTCTTCCAGGAAAGATCACACAGGAGCTGTGGATTCTGGAATGGGGCAGTAGCACATACCTGGCAGGGAAAGGTGTCCTCAGCTGCCACTGCATTTTTACTGTGATCATGTTACCAGTGTGCACTGAGTGCTGGAGAGCCTCTGCTGCCTGTCACACACACAGCTAGCAGGTGTCAAATAATGCTTCCAGGACGGGACTAACCCAGGACATACCAGAGCACTGCACGGCCCCATTACACCCAAGTGCTGCCCTGCACTCCCTTCTGCTCCTGCTGTCACCAGCAGATCCATGGGGCTCAGGACAGTTTGAAAAGCAGCAGCAATGCTGGAGTGCAGGTTTGTGCAGCAGTGACTGCAAACATTCTGATTTCTGTGACTTGTGTAAATGGAATATCACAAATCAGTTTCTATTTAAAGCTAATGGTGTTTATAAAAGTCTCTCGGTTTTCCTTGGAACCATATTTCTTGTAAAGTACTTGTGGTGTTTACTTTGGAAGTGTATGTACCTAGAGCCATACTCACATAACATGTTCTTTAAAACAGAATTCCACACTTTGAACTACACAAACACTGCTCTAAACCTCAATTTGCTTGACAAAAGCCTTATAAAAAAGCCTGATCTTCATCCCAAGGATTATTACTCTCTGCTTTTGCATTATAGCACAGAAGTTGTACTATCTAGGAATTTCTGTTACTACCACTGTTGTGTTTTGATCATTTAATCTTTAACATCCATTACAGAAGTGTTCCTAAGGCTAAGCAACAAGGAGAGTGAGACTGCACTGAACCAAGCCTGCACTACCACACACAACCTGTAATTTTAATTACCACCCCAACCAATTTTGAAAATTTATTCCATTTTTAATCAACCTTGTACTATGTACTTTGTACTGATTCAAAATGCAGATAATTTAACATACAGTACTTAAATCTGCTCTAGTCTGTATTAATTTTTGTTTTTCTCATGCCTGTTTCAAGTATTTTTCTTTCTCTTGCATTTATACCCAAGAGCAATATGACCATGAGGGTCAGGTGAGTCACAAGGACAACATGCAAATATGTGAACACAGATAAACAGCAGGGAAAATTCACACTGCAGGGCTGTTAAAGCGTTGACTTGTTTCTTGTAGGTGTCTGTTGTTACAAAGCACTGCTGGGTATGGTGAGACTCTTGACCAAGGTTCCACCGCGGCCTCAGCACCTAAACCTGCCTTAATTCATCCCAAAGAGCTGAGAGATAGGAATGCTCCAGTCAGCAAAAGAAGGGACAATTGGAGCATCTCCAGTTACTTCTAACTCACTGTTTCAGCTCAGACATGGCCTTCTGCAACTCTTTTAACACAGGACAGGGGAACAGGAACTGCTGGAAGAGAAGCATTAAAGCAAGCATGACCCAGCTCTCCCTGGTATAATACTAAATCCCTTTTGCTTTAATACCACATCAGTCAAAGCCATTTAACAGGATACCTGTAAGAGTAACAAGTGGGTTTTTCCTTAAAAGAGAGAAGTCATCTTTCAGATTAACATTCTTTTAAAGTACAGATTCAAAATTTAACTTAAGCAACTATACAGACTATGCACCTTAAAAACAATTATCACCTTTATGAAGAACAGACACAAAGCTATGTAACACTGTCCTCAACAACTCCACTAGCCATGCTAATGTTCTGTAGCACATTACAGTACTGTGCTTTCCAAACACCCAACTGACCCCTGAAAAGAAAATGCCTATTCTCATCTGCACCACAACCTGCAAGAAAACAGGTTTAGTGAGTCTAGGTAAGAGTTGTGATAAAAAACAAGATTAAAAAAACCCAGAGATAACTCACTGTCTACCTTTGAAAACCTTGTCTTACCAAAGACAGACCTTCTAATGAGAAGCCTTTAACACAGGTCCCATGGAGTGTGTCACTACTGCAAACACCACGGCACAAATCACATTCAGTTTGCCTGCAAGCACAGCTGGGATAACCACTGTGTTAGTCTGAGTGTTAAGACAGCAACGATGCAAAATTCATGAAGCAAACGGGTGAGTTCGTCTGCTCCAGCTCAGAGTACGAAGCATTTGAAACAAAACTCTGTGCAAGGAAATACAGCACGGCTACAAACACACAAATGCCTTTTAGAGCTGCAGGCAGTAAGGCACAAGAACAGCCCTTCCGAGCCAAGTCCACCCTGCTGCCAAACACGCAAATAAACACTACGTGAACAGTACCCAAAACACGGGGGTAGAAAAGGACACGAAAGGAACTTCCAAGATAACTTTAAAATATCCTTCCATTGCCATTAATAACTTATCATTTCAACTAGCTTTAAATACTCTGCACAATCGCCTATCGCTGACTTTTTGTAAGCATTTGCTCAGTACCACACTGAGCTCAGTTGTTAATTAATCCCATTCTTTATGCGTATGGAGGCATTCGAAGAATTCTCCAAACACGAGCTGTCCTGGAGCAGACCCAGGCTGTCAGGGAGGACTCAGCCGCGGTCAGCCCCGCACGCAGCAGCTGCTCCACGGTCACAGACAGCACTTGGCACTTTTAAACAGCCTATGCACCAAATTATGCGCACTGTCGCGGAAACATAAATGGACGAAACGCTAATCTTCAGGTGTGAGCGCAGCACTGCTGCCCAATAACACAAATCAGGTTATTTTTGGGCCCGCGCAGAAGCCTGCCCGCCGGCCTTTCGCAGGCTCTGACCACCCCACTGATCATCATTTTCCGCAATTAAAAACGCCCTTCCCGCGCTTCCCGCCGCGAGCAGCGCTGAGGCAGCTTCCCACCGCCGCCGGGTCAGGCCCCGCACCGCGACGGCACCTACCGGGTTGGGAGAGCCCAGATCCACCGCGCAGCCCGGTACGGAGCGATCCCACCGCACCCGGTTGTAGCTACAGCCCCGCTGAGGGAAGGCAGGCGGTGGGAGGAGAAGCCGCCCCGCTGTGGGGAGGGAGGAGGGAGGAGGCGGGAGGCGGGAGCGACTTTCTGCCCTCACCGCCCGCGCCGCCTTCCCTGAGGCGCCGCCTCCCGCGCCCTCAGCGGCCCCGCGGGCAGCCTCCGCCACTTCACAGCACAGCGGCGCTTCCTGGGGACCTTCCCGGGTCCTTTAATCCTGTGAGAAAACCTAGCAGGACCCCCAACTAACACCTTTAGGTGTTAGCCATGGGGGAATCCCGGGGGGAGTGGGGACAGGAAGGAGAGCGGGTGTGCAGTTCTCCAGGGTGCTGCTCACAGGAGCGCCATCCAAATTCGCTTTCATTTCTGTTCCTGTTGGGAACAGAAAATTTCTGCTCCCAGGGGAAGCACCCGCTGCACGGCAGCCCCCCGAGGATCCCAGTCCCGAGAGAAGGCACAGGGAGCAGACGTGGGCAGCGACCACGGGGCCTGCTTGCTCTTCAGGTTGGTCTTTTCAGCTAAATTAAATGGCAGGATTGTGCACCAGATTACACGTTCCAAAGACCACGTTTCCTCAAAGCACCCACATTTGCATTTTTCCTAAAACACTGGCTTTCTGGGTTGAAAATGCCCATGTTTAAGCTTTTCCTCAACCTAGAATTTGTGGAAAATTTAAACAAAACTCCTTATCCTTTCATGAGTTGCATGGAAATCAATGTAAATAGGTTCTGGCTTAATTGTATTACTCGACAGCCTGCAAAGAGTCTGCCTTTTTTACTGCTGTTCAATCCCTTATTCATGTAAATAATACTCATTAGTGTTTTTTACCATGAGTAGGGGTTACAGAGACTGGAAGATGTGAGTATGTCCTTCGTGACAGATGGATGGTCTCTTGCAGCATCACAGACCGAAAAATGCACAATCCCTGTGCTCTCCAAAGAGAGCAGAAAAACACTGCTGCAATGCTAGTGCTGAGATAATGTTCAGAATGAAGATTACCAATGTTTAATTAAAAACACAGAGCAGATGCTCTGACTTTCTGCCAGGAAAACCCGCGTGCCACCACCATTACTTAGAACAATGAAACTGTGTCTCAGCATGAGGACTGGAGGGAGCAGCACCTGTGTGCAGAACACCACCTGCAATTTGAGGGTACCTGTAATTTTGTCACTGATTTCCAGCACCATGCTGAGGGTGCAGCCCTGGTTTGAGAATGTCAAGCAGACACTTGGACTGAGGCCCCATTTAAAGCTGCTTCCTAAGGACACTTATTTCTCAAATTCATACACAGTTTAAATTCAAACACGTTTGCAACGTTAGTGATTGTGCAGAAAAACTCTTGAGGTCCTGTTCATCTCCCAGCTGCAGATCACTGTGGTAAATATTAGCAATTATCAATAATACTTTTGCCCCATGAGCACCAGAACCTGCATCTCCTCATTTCTCATTCTGCCATCAGCCCAGCTCAACACTCTAAGGAGAGCAACACCCAGCAGGGCTGATGTTGGGATGCTTCATGGCAGAGCCTGGGAAGAGCACAGACTCATCAAATGAATTCTGAAGGCCTACTAGAAGCCAGATGTCTGGTTCCCACTGTGTGAAAATGTGCTGATAATGGTTAAAAAGTCATCACCTGCCATGGTAGGCTATTGATAACTGTGGAATGCTGTGACTGGTGTGATACATGAGCACAAGTGAACACGTCATGACAGCAGCTTGTTTTAAACTCAGGCAAATCATGGAATCATTAAGGTTCCAAAAGACCTCCAAGGTTGAGACCAGCTTTTTACTGAATCTCACCATACCCACTAGACCGTATCACAAAGTGCCACGTCTGCTTATTTCTTGAACACTTCCAGAGATGGTGACTCCACCACTTCCCTAAGCAGCTTGTTCCAACGCTTAATCCACTCTTTTAGTGAAGGAATTTTTCCTAATATCCAACCTGAAACCCCTCTGATGCAGCTTGGGGCCATTTCCTTTTGTCTTGTTACTTGGGAGGAGAGACTGGTCCCCACCTTGCCACAACCTCCTTTCAGGTAGTTGAAGAAAGCCTCCTTTTCTCGGGGCTAAACACCCCCAGCTCCCTCAGCTGCTCATCAAAGGACTTATCCTCCAGACCCTTCACCAGCTCTGTTGCCCTTCTCTGGACACAAAATACTCAGCATCACTCTGGACTAAAAGGAACCCAGTGGCACACAGCTGTCTTCTGCCATAAATCCTCCTGGAGAGCGTTCTGCTCCATTATGAACAAAGGTTATGCCTTCTCAAGGTACACATTTCTCATTAAATAAGCCAGTTCTGCTACCCTGGTGCAAGGGTTTAAGCCTGGGGCTTTTCTTCTCTGTAACATTTTCTTAAAAGAACAATCAGTGATGATGAAAAACTAAAGACATGTTGAAATCAGGTATAGGCCCAGACATGCTGTATCTTCTATTTTTAGTTTTCTGTTTATACATTATGTATTATATTCTTTACAATTAAAGAGTTAGATTCACTTTTTTTTTGTTTGAAAATATTAAAAATAAAATTTGAAATGGCTACCTAGGAAATTAGTGACCTGCTAGTCTAGTATGTTATTCTTCCATTGAGTATATTCAGCACTGCATGTATTTATTTCCAAGAGCACAGTAGCTTGTAAAGTTTCAGTATGCTCATTTTAAATAAGGTTCCCTTTAGAAATCATTGCTCTAGGGAACTGTGGTTTTCGAAAGGAAAAAGAAAGGCACACTCCATACGATCTTAACTTTCAGAGCAATTTTATTCTGCATTCATTTAAATCTGCAGATTTAAAACTTGTTTTTAAATCAATCAATTCCTTGACAATTTGTGCCCTCATACTCCTATAACAATCTGGTCTTCGAAGGTAAATCAAGTTGGTCATAAACCTCACTCCAGCCATATGGCAAGTGCATGTAACACACAAACCCTGAACTTCCTGGAGCACCAGTGCATGACTTTCTACGGGAAGAAGGGCAATGGTGGACGTAATTTTTCCACATTGTTTTAATTGCATGGCATTTAGTCTTGATATTTTTAGCTCTGCCTACAAAGTAATTATACAAATTTCTCCTGCAGGCCTCCCAGAACATGAGAATTCATCTTTCTACTCACCAGTGACAGCCTGAATGTGGCTCTGGTTGCCAAAGCCAGTTCCCTCATTAAGGTGGACAGGAAAAGCACCTGCTCACACGGTGCCCGAGCTCAGTGGCAGCAGGTAAGCGAGGCACCAATGCGGCAGGACAACAATCTGTGTACGGGAGCCCCGACCACCAGCTGCCAGCGAGATAAAGGCGGCCGGGGCCGCCCGTGTTGGGTGGGAATGGTTCAGCTGAGGACACACTGCGATGCCAAGAGAGCAGCTGCCTGGGAAGGTCACTGGCCCCGCAGCGAGCTGGCAGCTCTTGGGCAGCACCCGTGCTCTGGAGGGCTGGAGGCGACTGCAGCGGGCAGGGAAGGCAGTGGGTGCCTGGTACGGGGCAGGACGGACCCTCTTCCTGGCTGGGAGCTGTGTGTAGCTCGCGAAGGGACCGGCCAAGGCCTGTCCTCGAGCCTGCGTGACCACGGGCACGGCCATCGCCGGGGCTGCCGCCGGGCAAAGCCCTCCTGAGGAGCAGCTGGAGCTGATCCACCACCGCTTCAATTACTGTGGGGCACAGACCCCACGGCACCGCTTTGCCGAGATGCCGGCCTGGGCTTGCCGGGAAGTGCCCCGAGGCACGGCCGGAACCCCTGGGGAGGACGGGGCCGAGGCTCCAGGTCTGGCCGATCCCGGGGGAGGGAACAGGAGCCTCAGCCACGCTGCGATCGCGGCCGGGTCCGGCTGAGCGCGGGGGCCACGTGCGCGGGCGGCGCCGGGCGCGGGGCAGCGGCGCCACCTGTCGGGCGGGGGCG
>VZRF01014771.1:589965-613850 GCA_013396875.1 Vireo altiloquus
GGGCGCCGCCGGCGGTGTGGCACCGCGGGCACGGTGTGCAACGTGCGTAGGTGGACGGGGAGAACGGCGGCGCTGCCCCCGTGAAAGAAGCCTGCCGGGCGGCTGAGTAGCCAGGCGGTAGCGTGGCCGAGTGGTCTAAGGCGCTGGATTTAGGCTCCAGTCATTTCGATGGCGTGGGTTCGAATCCCACCGCTGCCAAGCTGTTTTGTCCCCGCCGGGGCGGCTCCTTTTCGTCCCCCGCCCAGCAGCCGCCGGCGGGGTCGGTCCGGAGCGGCTCGGCGAGAGCGGCACTGCCCGGCCGGACACGCTGCCCCGCGGGGCGGGGGGTGCTGGGCGTGTCGGTCACATTGGTTGAAATCAATAATAGAAAGTTGGGATGTGTGCTAGGGAAAGGGGATTATCCACTGTGTGAGTCTCTTGCTTTAAGAATAAAATGAGTAACACTGTAATTTTCAGTGGTTCTGCCTTTCCGCGCTGCTTTTGGGTTACAGCACCCCGACCTGCGGGCCTGGCACTTAGCCTTTGCGGCCTGCCCTGGACTGAGGGGAGGTGCCAGTGTTGGCAGCCTCTCCAGCATTCTCAAATACATCCGTGATTATTCCCCTCCAGACCACGATTTCTCAAGCTCTGCTCCGTAGTCCTTTCCCAAGCTCTCTACTGTTCCCATCTTGCTCTTGTTGTTCCCTCTCCATGTTACAGGTTGGAAGGATGCAGATGAGAAGTAATTTCTCTGATAAATTCCCAATGTGAGTAGTGGATGGGAAGGAGCTGAAGCCTCCCTGACCGTGCTTTTAAGTCTATTTTAGATGAACAGTACTTTGAAAAGCACATTGTTCACTTTAGCTGCTGCAGGGATTTGCTGAGTACAACTGCTGTACTTCAGAAAATTGGTGCTTTAAGTTCAGTTGAGGAGCAGCTGTGTTAGTTGTTGCCCTTAACTAAAGGAGGTGAAGAAAGCTGTACAAAGAGCTGTGCAAGCCATAAATACACTTAACTAATGTAACTTGCTTAGTAACTTCCAATTTAACTAAAATACCCAATTTTGACCCGTGAAAAACCCTCCCGGCACATAGACCCTAGCTCTGCACCAGGGGCAGGGCAGGGGGCAGTTCTGGGACATTGTGCAGAGGCACAGCACAGACTTCAGCAATGTTTCAAGTACACTTTTATTTTCCTTCAGATGCAGTGATAGAGCTAATTCACAAAATCACACAATGTGAAGTCTCTGTAGGCCTGGTGTGTGTTATTTGCAGTAATCTGTTCTGTCTGTCCCTTTGCTTGTTCCTCTGTTCCTCAAGGTACTGAGTCATGACAGAAGCTGTGGTCAGTCCTTCTCCTTTTTTCAGCCATGTTTCTTCACCGGTGAAGCACTGCAGGTTGTCTGCAGCTCTTGTTCTTCCTGCAGGTTCTCATTTACTTCAGCAATCAATTTGGAAAGTTGTTGTTTTGCTTTGAAATAGAGGCACCAATCTTGACTCTAGTTGTGTTTTGGTGATTTGACAATTCTTGTTGACTGTATTTTAATTTCTCAGGTCCAGCCACTGATCTGTTATGATTTTGTTTGTAAATTTAAGAGTAGCTGCCTGTTTATTGTACTGTGCCAGTAACTGTTGCAGAGGTTAGAATGATCCGGGTAGCAATACTGCAACTGTGCAGTTTATGCAGGTCAGTGTAGTCTTTCTTTAAAAAAATGCAAAACTGAAAGGCTATCAAGTCTTACAGAAAGAAAAAACAAAATTAAAGTAATAATTAAAGTAAGAAAAATATTGAGGAAGAGGTGATAATTCGAGGTTTGCGGTCTGGATTTAATGTAGTGGTCCACAGAATCAGCAAAGTCATACTTGCGTGGGTGATAGCCCAGCTGAGCCCGGGCCTTGTCTATTCGAAACGTGTGAGTTACAGAAATGTTCTGTACCTGCAGTGCAAAAGAGTCAACATACAAAGCCATGAATACACAGGCAACCATAGCAAAGACAAAGGAGGCATAAAATACAAAAAACCCCACAACATTATACCAACCCACTATGAGTATTGTGCACATTATTTTTAGAATTGCCCACTCAGAAGGAGATTCTTGAAAGGACAAAGAGACATTAAAAAATGCAAAGTAGAAACTGTAAACATTCACAGAAAATGTTCTGCAATTGTTCCCTTGCTTAGGTACTCAGGTAGATCAAAACTGTCTCTTGGGAGCCTAAAGGCCCAGCCAAGCCATACAGGATACTTGGAAGAGAGGAGCTGAAGAAGCCTCTCCCAGACTGGAAGCATAAGCTCTTTTCAAAAATCATGGCATTGAACAGAATATATTGCCTAAATTGTACACAATTACATGTATTTTTCCTGGAAACTGGAGGCTGAAGTAGCACTGGGTGAATTTTACTTTCTACTGACTTAATCTTAAAAGTCTCCCTCATATTACCATGTATGGATCCTGTGGGAATCAGGGGGAGTTTACAAACACAGACTTTACCTCATTTCTGGTCAGCAGTGGGGGCAGGTCAACAAGTGGTCTCAGAAGGGCATGAAGGTGTTCCATGAATGTGGCTGCATAACAAAAGATTTCTGCTTGAGGTAAGAACAGTAAATTGCTTTGCCATTATGATTGTGACATATGTCACACTGTGTGAAGGATAATCACAGACCTGAGAGCTCAGGGCACCATTCCTAACACCATCAAGACTGCTTGCTCACAAGGGGTTGGATTTAATCTTAATTATTATGATTGTGGGAAAAGGGTTTGGATGGTTGGGCACAGATCCAGTGAAAAGGTTATGTGGCTTCATAAAAAATATGGCAAAAGACAACTCAGTTGGATTCTGTCTGAGCTGAAAAGGGGGTTTATTTTGGAGGGAATAAGACATTTACCCATGCAGCAAAGCAGATACTCTTCAGATAGTCATATTTCATGAAATCATGGAGTTTTACATTTAACTTTTTTATAATTAACTCCACAAAGTTATACATCTGTTAGGTCTTACATGAAACCTGTTTTAGTGGGACTTGAATAAGAGATCATTCTGGTTTCAACATACTGCTCAGAGCTGAATTTCACACTGCTGAACGCTAGGTGAGCCCACAGCATATTAATTTTATACATGAAAATGAAAATTGTGGGCAAATAAAATAAACCAATATTATATTACAGTTAGGAATGAGGGTAGCATGGACAGGGAAGAGAAATGTTGATAAAATGTTTTACCTGATGCATAAACTAAGCAAGTAGGAATACGTATCCATGGCTTACTGCAACCTAATCTTTCAAACTGAAAAAGATTTAAAAAACAATGAAAAACCCCAGAAACTTCAAACAAGTTTCAAAGTTTCAATATAGAAGATATTAATGGAAATATTTACTGTTAAACAGAAAATATAATCATTGCTCTTACTATTTTTCCTTTTTAAGGGGATTCCAATTAAATGGAATCCTCACAGACACTATGTCATTTTCAAATGTCAGTCTTAAAAGAAGGAAAAAAAATTATAATAATTAATTGAAATGTCATGGTGTGCTGATACCTAATTTAGCATCATGACACATTTAGAGTTTTGAGCCTATCATTAACAATAAAATGGTATTTTGAAATGAATGAACAGTTGAATACTTAGGACTTACATTTTTTGCCTACCCAAAGTACCCATTATTCCCATCTGCATGCCCCAAAAATGAAGACAATAACAGCTCAGGACAGGGTGCTGGTGAAGATGGTTCTTTGGCCTCAGGGAAGGCACTTGATTTAATGTAGTATTTTGGGTGGGCTCTGTTACAGTGCTAATCACACTGAAATTGAAGCAGGAATTAAACCCACATTCAGAGAGTTCCACGTGGAACTCTCACACCCAATGCAAACACACAAAATGTAACATGCACACAAAAGCTGGAGTTGCATACAGTTAAAGAAATCAATGTATTTGAAGATTAATATTGCACATACGAGTGGAGTTAACCATTCAAAAAGGTTGGATTTTTCTCCATCGTGAATGAAATACACCTGGCCACTCTGTTAAAAGGCAGAGAAGAGACAAGTCAGCAAAAACAATAGTGCATATATATTGGCTTCTTTTTCTTTATCTCACTCCTTATGAATAGCTTAAAAATCCTGCAGCAATACCAGATATGAGTGGATGCACACACAAGTCACAGACTCTCTGCTCGTGTTTCAATCAGTTGTGCTGTTGTGTGCAGCAGAAGTGGTGACCAAGTGGTTTGTGTGATTAATGTGCCCAGGAATAAATGATTTATTTCAGATGGGCCTGTTCACAGTGGCTGTACTGACTGTGCACAGACACCTCTGGAGGTGCTGCTGGATCCCCCTGGTGCTGCTGGCAGGTGTCCACCAAAGGGTGAGACACGTTCTGCTCTGGGTCTAGTTAAGGCTCACTGCAATACAGAAGACTCCTCTAGCCAAGGTCGACATTCCTGCTTTCCTTTTGCTTTTATGGTTTTAGAAAAAGTAGTTTAATCTACTTTGAAACCTTTTCTGATACACTCTCAAGGCAGTGCTTCTAGGTGAATAAAACCTGTATTTACAAGGAGGACAACAGTTGTAACTGTTTTTGAAAGCAATGAACCCAAATGAAATGTGCCTTTTGTTGGCACGTGGTGTGGGAAGAACCATCACAGTCCAGATCATTAAATCTGGACCTGTACAGGGATAAATCTACCTGAACTTCCAGTTTCATTTCCAACATGGCAAACATTCTTTGCTCATCTTCCAGAAATGACAAATACTGCATTTTAAAAATGCAAAGATGGAGATATTCTTACAAAACTCTCTTATCTCTGAGCCAACATCAACAGCCAAGCCTGTGCCCCATCCCACATTGCTCATAGCACATTTATCAGCTGAAAACACAGACAACAACCTAAGCTGAAGGACAATAACACTAATTACTGCAGTGGTTACTAAAGCACAGCATACAGTGGCAGGATGCACTGGCAAATGAAATCTGTGGTGCTTTTACTGTGTACTCACAGCTATGTAGCTCTTTTCAGGGGTGAGAGCTTCAGCAGCCAGAATATGAGCTTGGACAAAATTGTCTACATGTATCCAGTTCATTTTAACTGAAGGGTCTCCAAACTTGAAGCTAAGTAGCCTTCTCTCAATAATCTTCTGTAGACATAAACAAACATGAAATCAAAGCAAAATGGGTTTTAGATTGAGGTAAAGTGCATTTTCTTGTCCAGCTAAATGTAGGTTTATCTCTACTTAAAAAAAAATAAAATACATGAATCAATTAAAAATATTCAAGGGAACTGCTCATGAGAAAACGTCAAAAAATGTATTGCAGTATGTCCTGAATTTACAAAAAAACAAGTCTGTTGTAGGGATAAGTAAAATACTGTATGGAAAGGTAAGGTACACTTCTAAGTGGATCAAAAGTATTCACTAAGTTGGATCAAATTTATCAAATAACTTTGGCTATGAAAAACTGCACTTTGGCTGGAAGGAAAGCCTCCCAGTTTTCATTGAATAGGTAAATTTTAGAGATGCAAAACATGACAGTTGCATAATGCCTTAAAACTGGCTCAAAACAAATAAGCTCAAAATCAAATAGACATTTAAAGATATTATATTTTTCTAAAGGGGCTAAAAAACCCATCTCAGATTTAACTAAAATGACATTTTGCATTCTTAAAATTATTTGCAAGATGATAAAGTGTATTTTGGCTGACTCTAATATAATGTCCTACCTCAGCCACAAACCAAAAATATTTATTATGTGGTCAGCTTGAATCTATTATTTCCTGAAAGCTTTATTTGTATTACAATAATTCTTTTAAAATAACTGGCTCACAGAATTCTACAGGGCTCATGTTCTAAACATCCTCTGTTGGCCTTGAAGTTTAAAAGCAAGTGAAAAAGAGTAAAAAAATGTGAACACCTCAGCTGCTGCCCTTCAGTAACCTGTTGTACCTGAGGGTGCTTCCAGCTTCATTGGACAGTGAAAGCTGTTAATAGTTGAGACTGGAAATAAGATATTTTGCTGTATCCCTTTTCATTAATATTTTATACCATTTGGTGTAAGTTGCATGTAAACAGACATTTGAAATATCATGGATTGGCCTGAATCTTACATTAATCATTAAATAATAAAGCTGGATTTTCATGTGTTTTTATTTCTAAAAAAAGGCTTTTTAAATCTACTCTTTACAGATATAATGCTTGTTATAAAAAGTTATAAAATCCTCAGCAGACAACTGAGTTTTTGAATTGCTACCCAGTAAGATCAGTCAGTTTATAATACAAGCAAGTGATGCTCCTTTCAGCTTTGTACCCATATGATAGAAAACTCTGCTGGTGTAAAAATTCAAATGACATACTGCTAGCCTTGGCAAGTGTCTCTGCTCCTCTGGTCCATAGATTCCTGGTGGGCGAAGAACACACGTGTGGAGTGCTCCACCTCCTAGAACATGGGATAAGACCATTCTTAAGAGACCTCCACAGGACTACATTGTATGTTTGTATCAACCAAAGGCTGTGGCAGCACAACTTGCTCTGAAATAAATTCATTTCACTGCCTTCAAAAACAACACATACCAAAAGGTGTTGCATTAGTAGTTGGGTATTAAGTTGGGAGAATCAGAGCATGCAAAATATCAAGGTAAGATTCAGAGAAGCCTTGCAAGCGTAGTTGTGTTGCTAGAAAATACCAGATACTTAAAAATGGCTTTCTAATCAGTCCCTTGTCCCTGTGCCAGAGCACTGGATGGATGTGCCAGCTGTGGTGATGAGTTTGCTGAAGTGAGCAGGTTATTTGAAAATATATTGGATAGTGGAAGGAAACCAACTAATCCCACACAAAATTATTGATGGGAAGCAGTGACTTGTTAGCAGTACAAGGTAGAGCTGAAAGGTTCCCTCAGCAGCAGGTGCAACTCCCACTGGAGTGAGACAGAAATTCTGGACAATTTCAGTGGAATTAAAAAAATCCAATCTTCCACAGTTGGCTGTTTCATCATCTGTTCTTAATAGTACTTGTAAACATATAAAATACTCAATCCTGCTATTGCACAGGGTCAAAATGGGATGTTTGGAACACTGAGTGGTTCTAATTTCATTGACAAATACAGAAATTTGTATTGGTCCTGAAATTAGGAGGGGCTTTGATGGGAAGAGCTGCTAAGGAAATAAAGTGGAAAAAAAACCCCTTTCTTATTTTAAGCCAAATAATTTTGTTTGTCCCATGATGGGATGGTGTTCCCATCATGGACTTTCTATCTCTTATAGCCCTCTGCAAGTATCAAGTGAAGAGTCTTTTCTGTAAGTTGTCCACAGCTAAATTTAGCTCAGTATCACTTGGTCAGTATCACATAGAATCATGTTGCACTTTACATTAATTTGTTTTGCACTGGCAGTTATAGTATCTCACAGGTGAGCTTAAGTATTCAAGTGTATAACTTGCTTCCTCAACATGGAAAACTTTGGGAAGCACTAATAAATAATTCCAGGCTCTAGGCTCAGGTGGCTATTTCAGATTTTAATATATAACTTGAGGGGGTGTGTGGTATGTAACAATTGAATCAGCATTCATGTTTTACTTATGTTGCGTGAAACAGTGACATTAAACACTCAACTTACTGCTACCATGCTAAAACCTTTTACAGACATTGTGGGAACTTAAAACCAATTAAAAGTAATTTTTTAAAGTGAAAATAATTTCATTTGTGGGGGGGGGTCGGTAAATTAATTTCATAACTGCTGGGCAATCTTGTCTACGAAGGATTGATGCAGGACACAGGATTTTGGGGAGGATCAAGAAGAGGAGGAGTAAATTCTAGTATGAATTCATGCTCAGACAAAAGTACCTGCTAGTTGAGATCCATTAGCTGCTAGTACCATTTGTTCTGCAATTGATTTGGTCCTGGAATAATGGTCAACAAGCTATGGAGAAAAAGCAAATACATTTGTATCTGTTCCTGAAATGACAGGGCAGAGAGGCATCTCTTCTTCATTAGTTTTTACTTTGCAGATGGCAACAAATACCTCAAAATACAGAAGTTGTGGGGTATTAGGTTCAGGGTAGAACACATGAATATTTCTAGGGTAAGGAAGCATTTTTGTGTATGCAAATCTGGTTCATTAATTTCAGCACATTTGAGAAGCAATAAATATATGTATGCTTTGAATGGTGCCAGGAATGTAATTGATCACTACTTTGTGATCTGGATTTCTTCAGGTAATGGAAAAGTCAAAAGCCAAGTTTTAAAGTCATTACACTTGGTCTGAAGTATCCTGCTCACTTCCATGTAGCATTGTCCCAGAGAAAATGTTATTTTAGATGTTATTAAAATATAATTCATGCTTTATTTCCATCTCTACTTCTTAAAAGACTGTGAAGTACTTCTTGAAAGAAGAGGAACACAAAAAACAACTGTGTATGCAAAGCAGCCAGAAGTATTTTCTCTTTTTTAATTAAATGCAATAAAACCATATAAAAATAGGCTGCTTTTCTAGATCAGCTCTACATTGAATATATGTCATCCTCAATATGGGAAAACAAAAAAAAATCATATTGATAATAAATAGCTAAAGAGAAACCAAGCCATATAACAGAATCCTCATGTCCAGGTGGAATATCCCTGATGTTAATGCAACATTGTGTGAGTTATTTTCCAAAATCAAGGCCTTAATAGGAAAACAAAGAAATCTATACTTTGATGTGTATAAAACTGATGTGCCAAGGTTTTGAATAGCATCTTCAAAGAGTATAAAGAGTTTTCTTTTTTCTTTCATAGAATCACAGAATGATTTGTGTTGGAAGGGACTTTAGAGATCATCTCGTTCCAACCTGCTCTTCCACGGACAGGGACACCTCTCACTAGACCAGGCTGCTCAAGCTCTCATCCCACCTGGCCTTTCCTGTGCCTGAATTCTGGCATCTGTCCCAACACTGTCAGAAAAACTCCAGGCTTTTTCAGAAACGTAAACAAAGAGGAAATTTGAAAATGCAATACAACAAAATACCTTGTCAATTGGGAAATAATGCAAGGATTCCTCATCCCCATCTTCAATGGGAAGCCCTCCGAACACCACGTTCACTGAGCTGGTGTAGATCAGCCGGGGGATGTCTTGTTGTTTGCAGGCTGTAGCAATGCAGAAAGTCAATTACTTTACTGGGAAATCATATGGCAAAAAAGTTTGTGTGATTTTTTTCTGAGAAAGTGCCAAATCTTAAAAGACAAAATCCTTCAATTCTGTGACTGGGTGAGTTGAAATACAAAGCACAGCATATTTAAAGGAAGATATCAGTGTAGAAGCAAGGGCTTTACTCTGTGGCACATCCTAAGCTGGGTGCCAGCACTGCCTCAGGGGAGCCTCAGGGCATTGGCACAGAGACAGGGCTGCCCACTGCCTGGGCACAAGTTATTAGCAACCAGCTTAAGTGCTACAAAATACACAGGAACTTGGTTAATTCCTTGCATGGATACAGATTCCAAGGTCAGTCGAAGAAGGTGTTGAAAAGCTGAAGTAGTGTGACTACAGTGCTGGCTCTGTGTCACACCTCGGAGCAGAACTGAGCATAAACCCCCCATGATGTGTTTCCTCATCTTCTGCCAACAATGTAAAGTAGTTGGTAACAAACAGAGTGTGCCAAAAAGGCTAACTGGCTTTCTCTAAATGGTGTATGGTATTTGATATGCTGTACTAACACCCAATGGCACAGTTAAATACCTACCATTGAGGATTAATCTTGTCCCATTAATGTTTACAGATTCAATCTCTTCTTTATGCAACTGGGAAGAGAAAGAAATTGTGCATTTTAAAATAATAATACATATTAGATTCAATAGGAGGATGTTATAAATATTCCCAAATAAACATAATTTTGTGCTTTGATTATTAAAAATGTCATCTAGACTGCTGTTTCAGACTTGAAGTCTAATCATTATTTTTAAACTATACCTGTATTTTTCTTGTATTTTTACAGACTAGTCTGCTTGAAGCAAAGAGAATTATGGTGCTTCCAAAGATATATGTCCAGTTATTATATATCTTGCAGCAGTATGTTAAATATCTGTGTTTCAGTAGCACTTCAGTGACCAATTGCCTCTAACCAGAGCAGTTCCAATTATGCATTGCTCAGTGGCAAACAACTTTGAGTGAGCTGTTTTATCCAGACAGGGTAATTATTCAAGTTCCTCTTATTAAATAAGTTAAGAAAGGGGTGTGTTTGTGCGTGTGTGTGTGTGTGCTTGTAATTCTAATTATAAAATTGTGACTCAGAGTCCTACATCAAGTGCATCCTTACAGGTTTTTACCCAATGGCAAACAATTAAAGACTGGAAATACTGTTATTGGTATAATTCAGATATATGAAATAATTTATAATTTAGTTCAGGTTTTATTCCTCCTAGTGACCTTGCACCTAGGATATCCATGTGAAGGTTTAGGGAATGATCAGGGTTTTGGAGGGAACCAGCCTCCCTTGCCCTTCCTTTTGTCTTCACAATATTTCAGAACTTTTCAATGCCGTTTCCATCTCAAACACCTTCCCAGGGTGCTGGTGGAGCCTCTAATGGAGAGGAAATCACTCTGCAAGCAGCCTGCTTGCAGCTAGCACTCCGCTTTGCACAGAGCAATTCACCAAAACACCAGGGCAATATGATGAGATAAAATCTGTCATGTGGTGTTACAGCACCGAGTCTCTCACCCTCAGTGTGGGCGGTCACACAGAAAAAACCAAAACTATGTGGACTCACTTGCTCTGTTCCTGACATTCCGTATGAAGCTACGTGAAACACACAGTCAGCCCCTTCACAGGCTGCAAGTATGGCATTGTAATCCCTGATGTCTGTCTGTAATACAGAAGAAAAGACATTAGATTTGAAATCAAAGCTGCAGGTGAGCATTTGTCATTCAGTGGGTTAGCACAGAGGGAATCCATATATATATATATAATGCAGATAGAAAACTGGACTTGCTGTACATCCTGGGACTCAAAACTGGGCACACCTCAGTACATGCTGATAATTATTCTTTTCTTCCATGGAACCCAAAGGACTTTAAAGACATTCATTAAGGTTCACAACACTACTGTGTTTATTCTACAGGTGGTTAAACTAAGGCCTGGATGAGGAATCAGGAGTGAAACTGCCCTGTGCATTACAGGTTTTGCTGGTTTCCTGATTTCAGATATACAAAAAGCCATTCACCAAAACTCATGTGGGATGTTCACACAGTTAAAAAGGTCACTGAAATTTAAAATAATTGGCAGTTAGGTACTTGGATTCTGTGAAAACGAGTAAGACATTATGGAAAAGGTAAATGAACTAACTCTGTTGGGAAAATATTATTTATCATACCTCGATCCACACCACTCCATTGGGAATCGGCCAGATAGGCTTGTGTATGTCACACAGAACAACAGAAGCTCCTATGCCGGCCAGAGCACATCCCAGCTTGTATCCACAATAGCCACCACCTCCTGTCACCACGGCTCTCATACTGATTTTATTGAGTGCTCCAGCATTTCTCTTCGGTTCCCAGTCAGAGACTGGGCTAGAGGGTGGTGCTACTTCACTCATTTTAAGTTTTGTGTCAATGAAATACTGTCTGGCACTATCAGATACACGTAACAATTCCTCCTACATGGTGAGAATTGCTCCATAGCACTCCTGGAAGCAGACAATTTCAGGGAGTTTCATGTTAACAGGATCTATTCACAGCAGCAAAACCTGGCTTTAACGCAACCTGTTTAAGAGAGATAAAGACAAAAGCAAAACAAAATTTACAGTCCTTATAGACATCTGAGGGAAGTGATATTTCCAGCTTCTTTTTGAGTACTAGCAGAGGAACATAAATCAAGAATATGCCGAGGTGTTACCATTGGCAGTGCTGGAGTTGAGATAGATGAGGATTTCAGGAGGGAAGATGGATGCCTGATCCTTATAACTTTAGAAGGTGTATCAGAGAACAAGGCTATCAAATCCCTCGCTTTCGAGGGGAACTCGGATAAAATAGCTGCTATGCTATAGAAAGGGTTAATAACTGCATTAAGAAAAAAGTCACAGCGAATCACTTATTTCCTGAACATGAGGGTTCTTGCCCTGCCAGGGGCTCCTCACCGGCAGTCAGGACATTTCAGAGGCTGTGGCTACCGACTCTCTCCGACACCCCCGTCCCCACCCGGGCCGCAATTAAACATTCAAAGCCACCCGAGCCCCGCCGCGGCTCTCTACATCTCACTTGCAGATCGGCCGGGCGGCAGCGCACGGACTCGGGCTCGGGCTCGGGCCCTCAGCCCTTCCCCGCGGCCTCGGGCAGCTCCCGCGGGCGGCGCCGTTGGGGCCGTTGGGCACCGGGGGCCGCCGGGGCCGGCACGGGCAGCGGCCGCGGGGGTGTGCGCTCCGGACAGGGGTGTGTGCTCCGGCCACGGGTGTCCGCTCCGATCGGGAGTGTCCGGCCAGGCCAGGGGTGTCCGCTCCGGTCAGCGGTGTCCGCTCCGGTCAGCGGTGTCCGCTCCGGCCAGGGCTGTCCGCTCCGGCCAGCGGTGTCCGCTCCGGCCAGCGGTGTCCGCTCCGGCCCCGCCAGCAGCCCCCGCAGCAGCCCCAGCGGGGTCCCGCAGCATCCCCCGCGCCCTCTCATCCCGCAGCGTCTCTGACATCCCACCACACCCCCAGGCTCCCACAGCACCCCTGGGTCCCCCTCATCTGGCAGCAGCTTTGGGATTGCCAACTTTCCTGCATCCCACGCCATCCCTGAGATTCTGCTCCTCACATGGCATCCTGGTGACCTACAGCATCCTGGGGATCCCACAGCGTGTCACGGTATTCCTAGGTTTCCAGAGCATCCCTGGGATCCCAGAGCAGCCTGTGGTGGTTCTTACCTCCAGGTGTCTTCACACAGTTGTGACTGCTGTTTAAAAGCATCCTGTCGGTAGTGAGGGCTCCGGCCACACTGAGGTACCTGTTGAACAGGTTGTTCAGGAAAAAACCACCACTTCCTGCCTCCTGGTTGGACAATTGGCGGTGGGACATGGCTCAGAGATGTGCACAACTTCTGAGACACCTGCAAAACAGCAGGAATTCCCAAAGAGGCGCAAATAAACAAACAGGCACTGAGGAACCTTTCCACCTGAGCCTCTCTGTGGTCATTCGAGCCTGGGAGGGTGTGAAAAGGGCGAGGAGCTGCAGAATTTCAGTTACCCATTCCAGGCAAAAAGTTCAGCTTTGAACACCTTTACCTCTTTTGTTACAGCTGTGTCTGAACGTTCACTAAATTTTAATCACATTACAGACGCACTGCAGTTATGTTAGGATAGGAGTAAATCAAACCAGAGCTAGCTTTAACTGAGACTCAGTAAAGACCCACAGAAATAAAAGAGCTGGCTAGTCCCAGCTGGTACTGTTTTATAATCCTAAATATTGCATCTGTAAGAAAGATAAATCACTGTACTGAAGCCAGATGATGATGGGACTTACAACCACAGAGTCAGTGAATTCCTTGGTCAGTCCTAACTGAGCAGCATCCAAACAAGGTCAGAGCCTGCACTCTTGTTAAAAGTGTTGCTGTAACCTGGGATGCATCCTGAGCTATCAGTCCAATAAAAGCAATGTGAAAGATTTATAAATAACTAATTTAGAACCAAATTGAATGTTTGCATTTAGCTAAAATGCTCTCACTGCGAAGTAACTTCACACTTGTGGTTTTCTATTCTGCATTTCTAGGGAGTAAAGGCTTACATGGTACCTCCTGCCTGCAGCACTTGCTGGGTCAGCTGCAGCTCTGTAGTGATAAATTGTGAATTTAACTGGTTTTAGTCCAATTTGGATAAAGGTCTCATATATACAGAGCTTCTTTAAGCTTCCTGTCAATTGCCAGGAATAGGAGAGAGGGCTGAGCAGTGCCCCTGCTAAAGGAAGATCTAAAATGGGAGCTCACTTTGTATGGACAAGGACGATCTCCAAATGCAAATCCATAATCAAGCAGACTCTGCTGCTTTCACTGAACACAGAACTATTTGTTCTGTGAAAAGAAAAAAAAAATAGAGTCAAACAAATCATTGCTCACTCAAGCTGCAGTGGTAATTGTGGTTGCTCACACATTTTCCTGTCACTGTGTATTGTCTTTTACCTGTAACCTTTATTCTTCTAGGGTTGCTGTGTAGATTTAGTGAGAGACTCTCCATGAACTTACTGGTTTTAAAAATCCTGTAAAATGCTAACAAAAGGCAAAATGAATACAAAGTGGAAATAATCAGATGGCTTTTCCATTGCTGTCTTCCATGACCCACCATGGCAAATCCAGCTCTGTTCACATGGGGGGCAGGAGAGGGAGCAGCTGCTCCCTGATCAGAGCAAAGCTGCTTCCTAAGAAAAAACTCATGACATCTTTAAGGTTTCTCTGGGCTACACCTGGGGTGTACCTCTAGCACAAGTGAGTCATGTAGTGAAATCCACCCAAGAAGCAACTGATGTAAGTGTTAAGAAAGGGGAAAAGAGAGATGCTGGATTCTCACTCCTGTCTTGGTGCTTAGCTTTTCTGTTCACCCTCAAATGCAATTCCCTGAACACACAGTGTGTGCCAGCACTGCTACAGGGCTGTGGTGAATGTGACTCCAGGGAGCAGTAACAGCTGGCTGAACAAGCTCCTTAAAACCAGTATTTGGTTCAGTTATTATTTATTATTGCATTAAAAGGATATTATTTGATTTACAAACACACATAATGATATTTATTACATTTTTACAAGCTTTAGAACAATAAAAGTATTATACATAAATATTATTTTCATTCCTCTAATAACCTATTATTTATAAATATTTACTTTCCCTGTTTTTTGCACTGTTTCCCAGGTCTCTGTAATTCCTCAGACTGACAGTGGCTGTAGCCATGGCTTCATCAGAAGAGTTGTTTAGTCACCCTTTTCTTCATTGGAGCTACTGGACTTGTTACAGCACTGTTGTCCTGTGACAGTTCCTCTTCTTCCAGCTTCTCACCCTTCTGAATTATCATTTCTAGAAAATGCTTCCCAGCATGCAACCATCCATGAATGAAGATCCATTAAAACTATTCCTGCACCAGTTTGTGGTGCACTCCTTTGATGTAACACTGTGTTGCTCTTGGGGAACATTTCCTCATACATCCCATGTTTTCACTTTTGTAATTGTTTTTTGGGTTTTTTCTTTCTTCCTTGATGAGATCAGAGAGGTGCCATCATAGTAATATGAATAAAAAAGTCCAAAGTGGCTGAGGAATGTACAGTGACCAGATCATTAATACTCAGAAACAAAATGAGGTTTTCTGGAACAGCTGGGTGGATATCTGATTTTAGAAGAAAGAAAGAATGATCAAACTTAGCAAAATGCCAAAAACAAACACCATTTTAAGGAAGGTGTGATCTTCTTGGCAGGTAGGTCTTGTTTTTAGATAATGATCCACGGAATCAGCGAAGGAGAATTTCTTTGGTTTGTAACCGAGTTGATTTCGTGCCTTGTCTATTCGGAAAGTGTGAGTTACAGTGACATTCCACACCTGAAATCCAAAAGGACAGTTATGGCACTGACCTTAATAGCCAATTCTCTAGAACTTGGAGGAAAATATACCAACAATGATACTACAGTGGAAACAGAACAGAAAACAGAGCTGTAATGCCAACAACACAAAGGGTGTATCACACCCTTCATGAGAATTTTAGTCAGAAATACATAAACATGATCTCTTCTTATATATTTACCTCATTCCTTGTCAAGACAGGTGTAAAGCTAAAAACTGGCTTTAGTATCAGGTGCAGATATTCCATCACAGTGGCTGTGAAACAGAAATTACTTAATGAGACATCTGGGTAACAATAAACTGAGACAATGCTGACACTGTACATCCTGTAATTCCTACTGGTAGAAGGCACT
This sequence comes from Vireo altiloquus, assembly GCA_013396875.1. Taxonomy (NCBI): domain Eukaryota; kingdom Metazoa; phylum Chordata; class Aves; order Passeriformes; family Vireonidae; genus Vireo; species Vireo altiloquus. Next base: position 605,815 of record VZRF01014771.1, read on the forward strand.
GTTTAATTTACAAAGTACATGATGAGTTTATGACTAGCCTTTAAACTTTATCTTGTATAATTAATACCAAATGGCAGAAGTGATTATTCTCAATTAAAATAATGTCAAGTTAAATAATTACTGCAGTTTGGGCCCCTGCATTTTATAAAGCCATGATGTAGCTTTGTAGGAATAAAAAAAATCAAACAACCCACAATAATTAAGAAGGTATTTTATTTTTTTTTACCTGCTATGTGAGCCAGGAGAACAGGAATATGTATCCAAGGTTTCCTGTAGCCTAATTTTTCAAACTAAAAAGGGTATAAAAGGAAGGAATAACAGAGGACTTAAACCAAATTGAGGGTGTCAATGAGGCATGAAAATAGAAAAAAAAAATGTTGATAAAACTTGTATCTAAACTTTTCAGCTAGTTTTCCTGTCAATACTGGTGTTAAGTAATGTAATTGAAACCCACTTCTCATTCTTAGAAGGGTCTAAGGACACCTTCTTCTCCCACCCTTCATCTGCAATTGTACAGTAAAGGGGAAAAAAGGCCATTTCCAAGGGGGAGGTGACCCAGACTGGAATACTGAACAACAGTTAAATACAGGCCCATTGTTCTACTGCAGTCATTTTCTGTGATGGCCTTGCAGGATCAAAACTTGGCATGCTCCTAGAATCCCAGCCTGATATTTCTGAAAATGTAGTGTTGTGTCTTTTTAGCTTCCAAGATTACATTCTGAATGAGCTTCCCTTCTGTGCTGCAGCTGATGCCAGGACAAAGGGATAAGCACTGGCTCCAAGAGTGCTGCCAGATGCCAGGGGCAGAGCTTGCTTTGCACTGTGGGTTGGCTTCAGGAAATGCTGCTGTTCTGCAGCAGGCTTTGGACCTCTCAGCTAAACCCTCTCAAAGCAATAAGGCCAAAATCCACACATAGCCAAAACTTCCCTTAACGCCAGTGGAACTTTGGGATACACAGGGAGAATAGGACTGAGTTTAATGTTAAGTAATTCAGTAATTCTTGTGCACTGGACTTCATTTAGTTGGTGTGGGGTGTCAGTGAGTGACAGGACTCGTGCCCACACAGTGCTGGGAGCTGCAGGGCTGTGCAGAACTTACCAAAGGCACAATCCACTCTGAGAAGATGACATTTTCACCATCGTGGATGTAATAAGCTTGACCACTCTGGTAAAAAAGCAGAGAAAAACAGTGACAAAACACTGTGCACAGGATGGCATTTTCTGTCTCTCTCATAGCTACCAACATGTGATGATTTCAAGAGCAACACACCAGCATGAACAGGGTGAATGTACACAGAGCAAACTGCCTTCACTGGGCTTCACTGTGGTACCCCACAGTGCTGGTAGAGCTCACCATGATCAGCCCTGGTGTGGTGTGGATCAGAGCTCAGTTTCCCCCTGTAGCAGCCCAGAATGATGTTCATGATGAGGAGCAGGGCATGGAATTACCTTTGTGAGTCCAACAGAAGGGGCAGCACTGACTGCATTTAACAAACAGCTCTGAGGTCAAGTTGCAGCTGTGCTCTGCATGAGGAGTCTGCCCAGCTCTGAGTACCAGGAGCACCCAAGCAAACCTGGGACTCTGGGAATGACATCAATCCAAAACAGCTGCATGGCTTCCAAGCACTGAACTGACTGAGAACACACAGAGGGATGTTCTGTGTCTACCTGTTGTGTTCCTACCAATGTAAGTGAATCTGGTACCTGCAAGAACTGTGAATGCAGCAGCTGCTGCAATGTTGTCACTTCTGTAATGCTTCACAGTCCTCACATTGCTGTTGCAATTATGACCAGCAGAACAAAAAGAAAAATCTTTTGAAATTGTCCATTAATTTTGTACATCTCTTTTTGGAATTTTCTGAAAATTCAAGTGGAATGCCTCAGAATGGTTGCTCTAAATTTTATGCACCGAGGATCAGAACCTATTTTCAAGAGAATAACAGGATATACAGATGTGTGTAATGGTGCATATAGTAAGCTAGTTAAAAATACAGTTTCCTCCAGTAATCCAGGAAATTATTTTATATTAACCCAGGTATTTTCAAACCAAACAGAAACATCATCAAGATATGAGCGAAATGTATTTGCATTTGCACTGTCTGTGTGCTTGTGGAGCCACACACCATTTTAGAGAGTTTAGCATATGACTTTTTGGAGACTCTTTGATCTCAAAACATCAAAAATTAAACCTATTTGAGAACTCAAGCTACTGGGGCACAATGATTATATTGTTTACTTACAGCTACATAGCCCTTCTCGGAGGTGAGAGCCTCAGCAGCCAGTAAATGAGCTTGCACTAGATTTCCTATGTGAACCCAGTTCATCTGAACTTTGTGATTCCCAAACTTGAAGTTAAAAAGTCTCCGCTGGATATTTATCTGTAGAAACAGAAAACATGAGATAACTACATTATTCCTTTATTATGCAGTATAACATTGAGTTTGTCTCAACCCAAACACTTGGAATTTGCTGTATTTGTGTACAATTACAGCACAAGCAATGTGTCACAAGAAAAAGCCCTGCTAGTAGGTGGTTTTGTAAATCATTAATGATTGCACTGATAGGCAGTGGCAAAATATGGTGACATTATATTGTTTAGCAGAAACTAAAGTGCATGTTTACAAGACAATATTTCCATTAAATGTTAGGGATGCAAACCTACTTCTTTTACCATGGCATTTCAGCCTTCCATGTTCTCTTTTCACTGAAATCCCAGCTCGACCCTGGCCCGCAGTGCTGGTTTTGTTACCCTGCCCCACATCACCTGTCCCTGAGCTTTCACCACATTCCTGCAGGAATGGTTAACAGCTGCAATCAAGGTTCTTGCACTTGTGTTATGCCCTTACAACTACTTGTGGTGTCCTCCAGAGCTGACTACAAAACACATACGGCTACTCGAGGCAGGTGCCGCTGCTCTTCTGGTCCGTAGATGCCTGGTGGGCGAAGCACACACGTGTGGAGCTTGTCCCCTCCTTGGAGAGAGAGCAACAGGTCACTGGGAGAGCAACACAGGCTGACACACACTGGCTGAATGTTACACTAGCAAAATTAAGGCTCAGTTTGACCATTCCCCGTGGTTTGGCTTCCTGGGAACTCGATGGCATTGCTGTGTAAAACTGAATTCAGAAGCAGTGACAGACCTGAGCTCAGCAGCCTGGAAAACCAAACCCCACAAGAGTTTGAATAGGAATGGGACAAATCAAACTTTCCTCCTGCTTGACTGACTTTTGCTATCTATTACAGAGGGAAGGTTACAACTTATATTTGTCCACTCTAGACACGTGCAATACTGGAAGCAGATCACTCAATTTGCTCTATCCAGACTCTCCAGCTCAAGGGCACCACAAAGGAATAGAAGAGCTCTCCTAAACAGAGGCTTTCAAATGAGTTTGAGTATTTTAAATCAAAATGAATACTCTAAGCAGTCTTAGAGTGAATGAATGAATGAGTAAGCAGACTCCTCTGACTCCTCAGAACAGGCACAATGACACCTTTCACATGGCCAAGAATATCAGGTCTTAGGCATTTGCTCAGTAGTTAATCAAGGATGCTAAAATTGAATCCCCACCTAACTTTCATTTGCCAACTTTTCTGTTAAGAGAAATGAGTAGGAATAGCAAAATATGTATGTGAAGGCAAAGAGAATATTTCCCTTGCCATGTTCAGATGGATTTTTAGCCACAACTGTTCATGCAGGTGTGACTTTAGAAGTCAACATGCCCCTGATAGTACCAATCTCTTTAAGATAAAAACTGGGACTATTTTTCCCCAGACACCTGGGAGTTTGGGATTACAGGAAGGACCCACTGGACAGTGCTTACAGATTGGTATTATCAGAACAGCTGATTATCCACCAAAGAGAGGAGTAGAAACAAATAAATCCTTATTTCAGTGAAAGTATCCTATTGCTAAATGAGCAAGCAGAGAAAGGAGTGCCCATGAGCACTCTAATGATAGCAAAACCCCAAATGCTTTATAGGTACCTTTGAGTAAAGTTCCATTAGCAGCAAGAACCATTTGGTCTGCAATTGCCTTGGTTCTAGAATAATGATTAAATTGCTATAAAGGAAGCAGAATGAGATCATTATTTAATCTGTAAAGGCAAACTTACTGTTTCTGACTGACAACATTTCAATCTAGCCAGCTCACAATTAGCTGAGCAAAACAAAAGTAGAAATAATAAGATTTAGTAAATACAGAGTTTGTTTATGACAAAAAACTTAAAAGACTGGAAATTTAGTGGCACAAGCTTAGCTTTAGGGTGAATTTAAGTCCATTACTATTTACTTAAGTCACTTTTTGAGCTGAGTGTACTGAGAACATCTACAGTAAAACAACTTGTGCTGTAGAACAGCCTTCACACAATCTACCCTTTGCAGCACAGTAAATGCCACTCCATCCCATGAACAAAGTACCTTTTCCAGTGGAAAATATGGTACAGTTTCTTCATCTCCTTCTTCAATAGGATTCCCTCCAAACACCACGTTCACTGTACTGGTGTATATCAGTCTAGGGATATTTCTTTGTTTGCAGACTACAATGATACACAAAATAAATTATTTTAAAACAAAAATAAAGAGGGAGAAATAACTGGACTGGCAGATTTTCTTTTTGAAAACAAACATTATGTTTATAGAAAAAAAGTATTATTTTAATTTTAACATTACCTTATCATTTAATATAATACTATCTTCCATTCAGCTGGAATTTTTCATCCCAAAAATCTGCTATGTGAACATTACACCTCATGGCCACCAAATGTTTCATGGCACCTGTAACTATCATATCACTGGACTGCAGCCATCAGCTGGACAGAGGAATTATCTTTATGGGGGGAAAATTCCTCCTTGAGAAACCTTTCTTAAAACATGTTCCTGTTACAAATGGAACACAAGGGAGATGAGGAAGAGCATTTGGTGTGGGGAGAAGCCACTGGAAGGCTTTGCTTCCCCTTTGATGGCAGGCAGGCACACAGGGGCACAGAGCCAGCTCTGCCCACATGCCACAAAACTGCCTTTGTCTCAGCCTGTTCACAAGTGACAAATGATGTGTTAACAGGAAAACATACCCGGCCAGGGTATAATCAGCAGTGCTTTAAATACAAAGGAAATTAATGCTATTTGCAAAACAAAGACTTAATTATGGATTCCAGTCTTGTGTAGCTAAGACATTGGAGCTAAATTCTGCTGCATGTATGTCATTGCAACCCGGAATAATGTAAATTTCCTTTTCATTTAACAATATTCCTGAAGTTGAAGTGAATTAATATTCAAAGTCAGGAATGTTTAGAACGTACAGAGCAGTCTGCCCAGCTGGGTCACGAGCTCATTTTGAAAAACATAAATGTTAATTATTGTCATAAATATTCCGGAAAAAATACAATAATAAGGTGTATCACGAAAATGTAGATGAGCAGGTTCATGCTCCTCCCAGCCTCTTGGTTTGCTGGGAGCCTATGGAAATTTGGCATGATGTGTTTCTGTGGTTTGGGGCAGGAAGAAGGGAATATGTGGCAACTCTTCCTTCTAACTCCTTTAGAGTTTTATTTGCCTACTATTCCATTTCTACATTTTTTCAGTAACAACACAGGCAGTATGAAAATTAGTCTAAATAAAACCTGATTTTGCCATTTTTCTGCTTTTTTTCCCCTCCATTTGGTTTTTGAAGGAAAACCAAAGAGAAAGTAGCTTTGGTATTTACAGTACACTCAGATGTACTGAAAGACCTACTGGGATCTTGCAGAGACAGGAGTTAAAAACCAATATATAATAAAAAGGGATCACAGATGAGCAGAAAGGATGGAAGGTTTTCTGTATTAATCTGATAAAATAATAGCTAAATATACTTACACATCTGTGGTGCCTATCAAATGTTTATGACACAACAAAGAGTCCAACAGTTCTCATGTTATTTCTATGAGGAAAGAGGAGAACACTTCTCCATTATATAAAGGGGGAAAAATAATCAGTACATGGAGGAGAGCTTTAGTTGGACTGCCAAGGAATGAAGGCCAGGTTGAAAATTTCCCCCCAGTTCAAACCAGTGGCAAATCTAGCAGCTTTAATGGGACCTGCACACCCAGGATTACATCATGCTCTGACAGGAGGGAGAGAAGAGACTCATTTTAGTGCCTGATCTTCAGAGGAAACATCCAGTTAGAAAGTTTTTTAATTCATCATTTGGATCAGATGTAAAGAAAGAAATCTAGGTACCTACCATCAATTATTATTTTTGTGCCTCCAACATTTATGGACTCAATCTGATCTTTCTTTTGAAGCTAGAAATAAAGTTTGCATGAGATTTATTTAAACAAACAAGTCACAATATTCCATTCACAATATGATGGTTACAATTGCCAGATCTAGAATAGCTGAGGCATTTTTGTGATACATGTTACAGTTCACAGTGATTTCTGGCACTCTCATATTTATTGTCTTGTTCAGTGTATGAGTAAAGAAAGTTGAAAAGTGAAAGATAAAATGCTTCTAAAAGGAAATAATAATGCTTCAATCTTTTGTCACACCCCAGATAATCCATGATATAGAAACAAGAATTATAGGTGGGGGTTATGCTCCCTGACAGCTTTCACAAGTTCTTGTTCCAGTGGCAATCTGTCCTGTTCATAGAAATAAATTAGTAGGTTTGTGACTTTTTTGATCACACACTCTGTGAATATCACTGTTATTCAGCACAACATATTGATTGAGGTTGGTTTACTCATGGCTGAGTTCACAAGAAGAAAATGCATCAGTATTAGCTTTAGAGCAATGCTGCCACTCTGCTTCAGAGAAAAGGCTGTACCTTCTTATCCAAGATCTTAGAACTATCATCTCATTTTACTAGAATATTTTGTAGTACATTACTTTCACACTTTGACTTTATTATTCAAGGAATACCTCCCTTGTTGCCTGTATGGATGACTTGACCTATCTAACAACTTCTGTCTGACATAAATACAATTACATTCTTTGTTACAGGCAGACAATTTTTTCCTTTCTCAAAGTGACTAAAGAAAACTTTAGGAAAATGGTACTTGCTTGTTCCAGTCCTGACATTCCACATGCAGCTACATGGAAAACACAGTCAACTCCTTCACATGCTTTGAACACTGCTTCATAATCCCTCACATCACCCTGTAAAATGAGAAAACAATGGAGTTTGGACATGCAGAGCTCCTCACATTCCCTATAGAACTGTATTAACTATGGCTAGTAAGGAGAATCTAAAGATATTCTGGTCTGTTTTTCACAGCACTTAACAATTAAATAAAACATTATGAACAGGCAGAAAAAGCAATGACTACAATTAAATAAAACATTATGAACAGGCAGAAAAAGCAATGACTAAGAGTTTTGCCAGTATTTTGTTGCAAAACAAAGATGACTCCTGTTGGCTTCGATTATAATGCGTATTTTCACACTTAGTCCTGCAGCCTCCAGGCTGGCGAAACTCGTTTGACTTGAATGGGAGCAGCAAGGGCTCGAGGGCTGCAGAATCCAGCCCCAGGGCCAATAAATCACAGCAGGAAGGGTTCAGCTCTTTGCCTTGGGATCCCCAAAGATGAGAGCTCCTTTCTGCTGGCACCTTGACACCTGATCTGGGCTGTCTTCACAAATGGCTCTTTTTAAGGTCTATTCTTGGTGCATGGTATGGTAACTTTAATGACAGTTTTATACAAGAGTAAAAAACCCAGCACACTGTGTATGGATTTAATACTTTATTTAGTGTACATTAGTGTACTATAATCACATTTATGAAATTCCATAGATCACTGAACACACTTGTATCTAGTATTAAATGCTCTGGCAGGGTTAGAATATTATACTGCATTTTTGTATACCAGGTAATACTACATTAACAGTACTCCTCATACATACAGATATCAATAAAAATATTGTACTTTGTTTTCAGAATTCAGATATTTCCAAATATTAGATATTATTTCTTGTAATGAACTTGACAGAATAACCCCAAAAGAAAGACCTGAAGGTCATCTTAAGAGCTAATCTGATCAGTCTTTTGCTCTCAACTTTTTT
>VZRF01014773.1:0-11926 GCA_013396875.1 Vireo altiloquus
TGGCTACTCCCTTGATCTCCTCCGATTGGTCTCTTGGGGATCCCAACTCTGCCCCTCCCCCAGTCCTGATAAAATCCCAAACTCTCTGCCTTCCTTTGCCTTTGCCCCTGGACATCTGCATAGCAGCATGTGCATAAAGATCTTCCATGTGCTCCTCGCAGAGGTCTCTTCTCATCCCCTTTGTCGCTGCATTGTTGTGGAGAGCACAAGATGCCTGAGCTAGCCTGAAGGCTCCCTGGCCAGTGAGAGCCCTGTGACCATGCTTTCAGAAGGAAAGCATGGAGCACTTGGGCCAACCCAGGCTGGGCAGAGATGCTCTCTGGCACTTGTTGCCATTGCGGCTTTGCAACAGTAGCCAGCAAACACAACACTTCTTCATCCTAAACTTAGTGTTGCACATGTCACGTGTCTCACCATTCTCTGGTGAGTGTGCAATTATCAGAGTTAATGGCCACCACGAAAATGATGGTCTTGGATTTGAACATTTTCCACAATTCTTTTTAACTTGTAATAGTTTATAAATAAATTTCACCCTGCAGCAATGCCTTTTACAATTTAACAGCTGGGCAGGATGTGAAAACACACTTTTTTAAAGCTGTAGCACATCCGCTGATTTCACTCTCCAGCGTGGGGAAGGTGTGGGCAGCAGGAGGAGTTGGTTTCATCTCTGGACATGGCCCGAGGCTGATGTGTTTGGGGTTTCTTTTAGGCCAGGTTCTAGCAAGCTTTCCATAGGAAAGCAAATACCAAAGTATTTGTTAAAACACTTCTCTGCTCCATGTGCTGGTGGGACTTTGCCCCAGTTAGGGGCTGGGCTGGGGTTCATTTCCTTCCCAGTGGCTGTTTTAGGGCCGTGTTTGGGTTTGTGCTGAAAACAGGGATGATAACACAGAGATGTTTTTGTTATTGCTGAGCTCACCCTGAGCCAAGGCCTTTCCTACCTCTCACATGGTGACCCCAGGGATATCCCAGACCATGTCACTTCATGCTCAGGATATACAGAGGAGAATATAGGAAGGAGGAGTAGGGGGACATTTGGACTCAGGGTTTTTGTCTTCCCAAGTCACCACTCTGTGGGATGGGGCCCTGCTCTCCTCGAGGTGCTGAACACCTGCCCAGTACTGGTGAGGGCTGAATGAATTCCTCGTTTTGCTTTGCTTGTGTGGGGGCTTTTGCTTTCCCTGTTCAACTGCCTTTATCTCTACCCTCTCCACTTTTTACCCTCTCAATTCTCTTCCCAATCCTACTGGTGGGGAGTGACCGAGGGGTTCTGAGGGGCTACTTGGGTTAAACCATGACATCAATGAACTGTCCGTGCTTTTCTTCAGGGTGTTCTTTTTGGACCTTACTGACTCCTGGCCCGGCTGTGTCCCTTATTTCAATGTCCCCTGTCCCGAAAAGATGAAATGAGGCTTCTTTCTGCTGTTTCAAAGCTTGTTTATTTTTCTTTCTTATCAGAGTTTTGGAGGCACAGACTGTGCTGTGACCTCCAGGAACACGAGGGCAGAATGGCAATGGCTACCCAAAGCAGGTAGCTTTTATGTTTATTATCAACCAGTTAGAAAACTTTACATATCTTATTTTGTTCCCAAAACCAGTGAATATCAACCTTCTTGATATATCTCCTCTGCACTAAATTCTATCTACCAATTAGCAAACCACAGGAACTCATGTCAGAGAAAAAAGGAAGAGAAAGGTAAGAAAGAAGAAGATGAACAAGGAGAAGCTGACACCTTGAATTCTCCATGTTGTCTTTACATTATATATGTAGCAAAACCTAAAAACTGCAACTCCACACTCTGTGGTACACTAAACAACCATCTCCTCATTTCTTTGGTGCTCTCAGCTCTCCCAGAAGTGTGGGGTAAATGCTCCCACGATCTTAGTTCACAGGCCAAGCCTTTTCTGAGGAGCTCTGGGGGTAAAGCAAACACCCAGAGGAGCAAGAAAAGTTCCCAGACTTTTCCTGGACTCCAACACTGTCCATGCTTTTCTTTTCAATATTTAAGAAAAAGTGTGTGTTTCATTCACCTCAAGGAGTGTAACAGAAGTTCCCCAACAGCTTCTAAGAGAAATCTCTAACAGATTTAAAGGGTTTCTGGATAAGTTTAAAAATCATGCATGACAATGAGCCTGGAAGTCACAGATGCTTATTAATGCTTCATAGGTAGCTGTTGTGATTTACTGTGAGAAAATCACGCAGTGCTTTACATCCCATTTTATTTGGAGCTGATTTATAACCACAAGCAACCCAGAGAAGCTTTGGTCCTCATTCATGGAGCAGGATGACTTTGGTCACTTCCAGTTTCTACAGCATGTTTGTCAAATCCGAGCCAGTTGTACTTTTGTCTTTGCTGGTGTTCATTGGAATTTCCACATGTATTTTATGGCAGATTTTCACTGACAATTCTGACAATTATTCTTGCTGGAAGAGGATTAAGGAATACATCTCTAGGTTCCCTGCTGGATGTTCGTATAGAATTGCTCCAGAGCAACAACAGGTTTCATGCAAGGTACTTTTACTCAAAGAAGAGCTGTCCAAGCTATTTGATGGCTGATCCCTCATTTAGACTGATGATAAACTGTGGAAATAACTTAAATTATGATGCTGTCCCTTGCATTCGAAGTACAAAGGAGATGTATATTTTACTCTTGCTGCGGTGGACTCGTGTCTTGGTTTGAAAGACAGGTTCTGCTAAGGAAAGCAGATGCCTCCCTTGGAATGGAAGATGCAACCCCCTTCCCTCCAAATTATTATAGTTTTGAAATTAAGAGGCTTTCAGGCAAAGATATGAGGAATAGGAATAACAGTTCTTTACTAATATATATATAAAACGAGGCAAACAAACAGCAGTAACTGTGGCAGTGATCACAAAGAGAGCAGAGCCCAGAGCAGCCTCTCTCGGCTCTCAGGCCCTTTCCCCTGCACTGCAGTGACGCTCACGGCCGGCAGGGGCGCTGGCGGCTCCCGGTGAGCAGGGCGGGTGAGATGGTTCCCCCGCGGAGGGTGGAGGTGGAGGGCAAGAAGCTGTTTCACAAACACCCTGGGGCAGCCAATCCCAGTGCCCCAGCAGGACCCTTGGGAAACAGTAGGCTGGAACAGCAATCCCGGCTTGTAGATGAGATGTATCAAGTCCCAGAGCTGCAGCAGGACCCTGAGACTTCTGGCAGGCAAGGGGGTACGAGGCTACAGTTTAGTGAAGGCTCTCAGCAGCAGCAGAGGAATGGTGGGGGACAGGGCATCTTCAGCCCAGCCCCCAGTGGGCAGGGAAAGGCAGGCTTGGAATCTCGGAGTTCCAGGAGAAGGAGGCAGCAGAAAGCAGGAGCCTGCAAATGGCAATGGATTACCTCCACCACCAGGGCAGCCTCTCTCTCAACCGGATGCTGAGAGAACAGGAAGGAGCAGGGGCTGTACCCAGTTCGTTTTTTGCCAGTTCAAATCTCCTGGCAAAAAGAGCAGCTAGCTGGACTCCTCCCCCTGTGGCCAGGTCTTTTATCTCTCTCTGAAGTACCCAGAAATTTGTTCCTTAGCAACAAATTGTGGGGAAAATTCTTTTAAGAGAAAAAGAAAAACAGCGTACTTCTAAAACCCCAAGACCTCGTGACTTCTGAGAGTCCAGGAGCAGTATTTTCTCCTGGTGAAATAAACAGGCCCTGGCAGTATTTTCCTGGGGATTTGTGTCACAAAATGAGGAATTTGATGTCTGTATAGCCACAGAAATGTGGACGTTCACGCTATGCTGCAGTGCAGGAGGACACAAGTGCAGCCGGGAAGCAGAGCCTTTCACAGGTGACATGCAGCCAACCCAAGGAGCAGCCAAGCAGCAGTTCCAGGTGGCCAAAAGCTGCTCCTGACCAAGATGGATACCACATTGTCCTGAGTTGTAAAGTAAGACGTAATCAAAAGCATGTATTCTATCATCTTCATGAACTGTTGAAACCAGGTGGGGCAGTGCTCCCTGCCTCCTCCCTCTGGATTATCTTCTGTTAATGGGCCCATCAGTCCTTGCCCATGACTCAGAGATAACTCTACCGTGGACTATCTCCTGTTAATGGGCCCATCAGTGCCTTATCTCAGAATTCACCATCCCATTGTGAGGCAGTCTACCCAGAGGAAGGAACCAGGCAGTCCATCCTGGATATAAACCAGGATTTTGAAAACCATAGGCAGCCTTCTCCCACTGGATATCCAGAGGACAAGTGCTACACATCTACCACTGAACCCTCCGAGGAAGACCAGACCTTTCTCCAGGATCACTGCTCCAACAGAATCACATCCATCACTTCAGGAGGACTGCAGCCACCATCTTATCGGACTGTCACTGCTACCCTGACTGACAGGGTGTCAGGTCTTATCTGACTCTGTCAATTTAAACCAGTATTTTTCCTGCCTTGTTTTTTTTATTTTTATTTTTTTTAATATATATATGTGTATATATATAAGTAAAGAACTGTTATTTCTGTTTCCCATATTTTTGCCTGAAAGCCCCTTGATTTCAAAATTACAATAATTTGGAGGGAAGGGGGTTGCATCTTCCATTTCAAAGGGAGGCTCCTGCCCTCCTTAGCAGACACCTGTCTTTCAAACCAAGACACACATTTTAACTGCTGTGGGGAAGCTACTTTTTATTTGGGGACTAGTCCACATGTCTCCCAAAAAACCATCCTGCCTTTCCCTGTTTTTCAGCAGGCACCTCACCTTTTCAGGCCTAATTTTCCCCCTTATAAAGAGTATGCATTGAGAAGGTTCACTCACTTAAATACATTTCTTGTGGCTCCACTTCAGGCTCAGAAATGCTTCAATGGAACGTATCTGGTTGCTCTTGGAGCTGAAATGCCCATTTTGCTCCCTGCAGTCTTCATAAAAGCCCCCTCTGACACAAAAGCCAGTCCTTGGCAGGAGTGGGCCTGGCCAGGTGGCCTTGTTTGTCACCTGCCTGTCAGGGCTGCAGCTGCATCAGACACCCAATCATTTTGCTCTTAAACCCCAGAGTAACAGGCATTGAATGGCCAGGTCATAGAACTGGAGCTTACAGGGTGAACCTACAGTTAATGTCAGCTGGGCCAAGACTTCTAAACAGCAATCTGTGCTATCCAACCCATTGCAAGTGAATATATGGAGATTTATCAGAGATGCAGGTGTCACTGTTGAGACAGACATGACACGCACAAATCACACCAACAACTTCTGGCAAAAAGCATTTTTAATTCTACAAAGCATCTTTTACACAATTTCTTGGCATTCCTGCTACCATATTCATTGGCTCCTAGGTGACCACCTTACAAATTACTGGTTACCTACAACTAGTACACATTCTTAAGTAAAAACAGCCTCCTGCAAGCAGGGGTGCATTCTTTTTCTGTTGTTTTGGTTTCTTGCTTCTGGTGATGCTAAAATTCTCATGGGTACAAACTGATTGTGTTGAGGTCGATGTCTGTGAGGCTCGCAAACCAGCTGTCAGTTCCCACACTTCCTGATTTTCCTTTTTCAACTGGAAATGCAGTGTTTATGGTCCTCTGCTGGGCCCTTTGCAGAAAGGATAACAAACATGACAGAAGGAGTAAAATAACAAAGATGACAATCTCAATCAAACGTGCCATTTTCATGAGGTCTTTTCCCCATTTAGCAAATTGCCAGTCACCAAACAAGGCATTAAACCAATCGAACATATTTTCTTCTCTTAATTTTGAAACACTTATTTGTAATTCTTTGATATTAGCTGTCTTGGTTTGAAAGACAGGTGTCTGCTAAGGAGGGCAGGAGCCTCTCTTGGAATAGAAGATGTAACCCCCTTCCCTCCAAATTATTATAGTTTTGAAATTAAGAGGCTTTCAGGCAAAGATATGAGGAATAGGAATAACAGTTCTTTACTAATATATATATAAAACAAGGCAAACAGCAGTAACTGTGGCAGTGATCACAGACAGAGCAGAGCCCAGAGCAGCCTCTCTCAGCTCTCAGGCCCTTTCCCCTGCACTGCAGTGACGCTCACGGCCGGCAGGGGCGCTGGCGGCTCCCGGTGAGCAGGGCGGGTGCGATGTTCCCCCGCGGCTGCAGGGGGCGCTGCGGAGCGAGCTCGGCACCACGCGGTGATGGCGGAGGGGAAGTCACTGCACAAACCCTGGGGCAGAGGGACCTCAGGAACAACAGGCTGGAGCAGGAGAGATGGACCCAAACCCCGGGTTGTGGATGAGATGTACCAAACTCCAGAGCTGCAGCAGGACCTCCGGACACCTCAGCAGGCANTTTGTTTTCTCTTAAGTGCCCAGCAATTTGTTCCTTAGCAACAAGACATGGGGAAAAATTCCTTTAGGGAAAAAGAAAGAACGGGGGAATTTCTAAAACCCCAACATTAGCAAACACTGTTTCAGAGTGGTCAGATTCATGCAGCAGATGCCATCAAATTCTTCACAACCACGTCCATGTGCCAACAGCAAGAAGTCAGTGACTGCTTGAGTTTGCAGGGTGGCGTGTCTAATAGAATCTACATCAGTTAACAATCCTGACAAAGCAAGCAAAGTGGCATTAGTCTGTTTAGCAAGCCAACAACCTTATTTAACAATCCTAATGCTTTTCCAACTACTACTCCTGGAACAAAAGAAAAGTTAAAACATGTTTTTCTAAATTCCAAAAATCAAGAGTGCCATCACAGTCTCTTGCAAAAGAGTGCAAGGACGGTTTGTCACCAGTTTCATGCATGTGATTTAAAAGTATAGTCAAATTTGGGGTGAGCATAATCAGGTGGCCAATAGTACATGGTCTGCCAACAGCGCGTGAGGGTAATGCAGGCCACGCACAATCTCCACAAATTAAGAATATCCCTCGAAGTAATTTGTGTGGAGAGTTGTCTGAAGCAGCTTGGTAGTATGCAACACCATTATGACCTAAAACTGTCCAATCGCACCAAGCTGAAACATTTCAAAATATGGGATTTGCGGGTGACCCATCTTGAGTTCCAGGACAACGTGGGTCCTCCCAGTACCAAGTCCGTGTGTAATTAAAAAAGACACATGCTGGTGCCCTTACTGACCCCAGAAGATCTATTTCCTGTGATTCAAGGGCAACAGGGATCAATTGACGTGATCCCATACATCAATTTCATGAAGGCACTTTTTCAGGGTATTGTTACAAGCAGTTTTTGGAGCACACCCACAGGCTTCCTGACTTATTAAAGAATGTTCGACTGGTACTCCAACCAAAAGTGTGAAAAGGCAATTGTGGTGTTTTAAGAAATGTGCCCAAAGTCGATTGGCTCAGGGCGATGGCAAGGGTTGCCCACACATTTTCCTTTGGCATTGGGGGTAACATGGTAAGTCCTTGTTCTGTCTCAACCTGAAGCAGGACCATCCAACAGATGGCCCACACCGTTGTCATCTTTGGAAGGTTGCCTGTTGGTCGCATAACACTTTTGATAATCACAAATCACCTTGCAGGTGTCCACCGCGGGCCAGTATCTGTGGAAACACAAGCATATCTGTGCCCTCAAATGATAAGGTCCCACAGGCCTTCCCACTTGTTAGTGAGTAAATCTCTTACCCATACTTGAACTTGGGGCAGGTGTGTTCGATAATCACTTGGCCAGTGGGAGAATGGGAAATACCAAATTTGTGCGTCACACCCCACAGTTGTAAAAGCTGCCACGTCTTCTGTGAGGTGTAGGCAGGGCCGTTAGTTTTTACAGAGGAAGGCACGCCTAAAACAGTGAAAGCCAGCCGCCAATGGGCAATAGCACCATGACTCTTCTCTCCTGCATGAGCAGATGCCCACATAGCAGAGGAGAAGGTATCAATAGAAACATGCACATACTTGAGACAGCCAAATTCAGCAGTAAGGATGACATCTGTCTACCAAATTTGCAAGGCTTATAGACCTCTGGGGTTAACACCTGCTGGTAAAGATGTGACAAACCCTGACAATCAGAACAGGAATTAACAATGTTGCGAGCCTCAGTAGCCATTAGCAGAACTTGCTTTTGTAGGGTACGAGCACTCTGATGGAAAAAATCATGTGAAGCTTTGGCTTGTGCTATTTTATCAGGCTGAGGTGCATCCACGCAGGATTGGCTTATTTATCAGCTCTGGCTTTGCCTTTCACCATAAATCCTGGTAAATTGGTGTGGGTCCTTATGTGCAAAATGTAGTAAGGATGAGTTCGGCTCTGAGTTGCACATCACAAGGTTTTCAACAATGAAAAAAGAGCAGCATTATTAACTTATTTTAACAATGAGCAATCAAGGCGCTATGTAATGTCTGCAACATAAGCAGAATCAGTGACAAGGTTCAATGGCACGCGAGAAAAATGCTGGAACGTCACGGCTACAGCTCTTAATTCAACAAGCTGGGCAGAGCCTGACTAGTGGCCTTCCAGCATTTGCCATCCAGATTCGTCCCTCTGGGTGACAATGGCCTTTCCAGTTTTTCCTGATCCATCAGTAAAAACCATGAATCCCTGTAATGGTACACGACTGTTCTTAGGCCATAAAGACAAGCTGGTGGATTTGCCAATTGCAGCAATTTGTGACTGGGCAGATGGTAAGCAATCTGCCCTGAAAAGTTTTGCAATGCACCCTGTAAAGGAGCACTGCTTGCAAAACTCCATTCAAAATATTCTTGTTGAATGGGGAGCATGATTTTTGCAGGGTCTCTGGCCATCAATTGAAAGCATCTTTGTTGGCATTTGATGATCAGTTGAGCAATTAACTCAAACAGCATAGGTGCTGTCTTCTTTGGCCGGTGAGGCAAAAAGACCCATTCCAAAATGTGCAAGGGATCAGACCACTGATCATTGCATTGTGCAGTGATGCCTGTAGGATGGAAATCTGGAGTGACAAGAAACACGATATCAATGGTGAGGTCGACCCAATAGACCTGATGGTTTGAAATAGCTTGTGGCACTTCCTCCAGCGCTTATTCTGCTTCAGGGGTCAACTTTCTTTGAAAAGTTAACTCTGAGTCCCCTTTAAGGATAATAAACAGTGGGGATAATTGTGCGGTGGTCAGCCCCAAATAGGGTTGCAGCCAATTTATAGCACCCAGAAGTTTTTGTGCATCATTCAAAGTCTGAATTGATTTTTCAAATTGAACATTTTGTGGTTGTACTGTTTGCTCAAGTATTTTCACTCCCAGATATCTCTAAGGTGGTTGCTGTTGCACCTTTTCTGGAGCTATCTGCAAACCATAATTTAGGAGTGCTTTCAGCAAATGTGTTTGGACTTGTAACAAATCCTCTTTCATGGCAGTTGCTACCAGTACATCATCCGTATGATGATAGCAATAAACTCCAAGGAATTGCTCCCTAAGTGTTGACAAGGCTTGTGCCACATACCATTGACAGATGGTTGGGCTGTTTTTCATACCTTGTGGAAAGACCTTCCATTGATACCATTTCATGGGTTCAGCATGGTTAACAGATGACACTGTAAATGCAAATTTTGGAATAACCTTTGGATGCAGTGGAATGGTGAAAAATCAGTCTTTCAGATCAACAATTAATATGTCCCATTTAGCAGGTATCATTGTGGGAGATGACATTCCAGGCTGTAAAGCTCCCATGGTCTCTATCACTGCATTAATTCGATGCAAATCATGGAGCAATCTCCATTTCCCTGATTTCTTTTTTATTACAAAGACAGGTGTATTCCAGGGATTTGTAGATGGCTCAATGTGTCCCTGTTGTAATTGTTCTTGAACCAATTCATGAAGGGTGGCTAACTTTTCTTTTGTCAGGAGCTGTGACTTTTTTGTCGGAGGCAAGAAGTAGCGACAATACACACACCCCAAGAGTAATGCACAACAACTGTCTTTATTGATCCCTTTGTTCCTTATATAAATTTGGGGATCTACATGCTGGCTCCTGATTGGTTGGACCTGTTGCTATCTGCTCAATCAGCCAATACCTGATCTCATCTTCAGCCGTCTAGGCCTGCTGTCCAACAGTCCCAACTGTCCTTACTGGTCAGGTTACATAATCTACTGGTCAAGGTACTTATAATTTCAGTTATGTTATAATTATTTCACTTATAAAGCAGGGATTTATAAAATGGGATTAATTATTATTGTGAGGCCTTCGGGCCAGCTGTTGACCACCACAATAAGGAGCCACTGTTTTTTCCAGATAGGTCGGTCTGTGAGCCAGTGCAAAGGCAGTGTAGGGTACTTTGTGCCCTTCCACACATTGGCCCCCATCAAAAATTCATCCCTACCCTCACTCCTCAAGCTGCTAGAACATCCCTTCCCCACAGACTGAGAGGTGCCATAGTAACATAGGGACAGAGAGTAACCATCTGCCCCTCTGGGGTTTTGATTCATACAGGTTTGGCCCTCAAGCAGTTTTGCGCAGCGCCCCCAACAGCAGATCCTGCAGACATCATGGGCCAGGAGGGAGGCCACGCAGAAGTAGAAACAATGGTAACATCAGCCTTCGTGTCTGAGTCCCTTGAGTCTTATTTGTGATGGAGTTGTGCCTTGCATAATCAAAGTACAAACCATTTGTGGTCTCTGGTCTGATATGTCTTGGGTCCAATACACTTGAGTAGAGGAGAATTTCTTACAGGAGCTGGGACATGTGAACAATCCAGCCTGCACAGTGTGCCTGGGAAAATGCAACCCAACCTACGTGCCGAACGCAGCATGTTCAGCAGAATGAGCAAGCTCACCAAGGATGGGAAGGAGATTAAGCAGCTCACCAAGGATGGGAAGAAGGAAGGAGCAATAAGGGAAACAACTCCCCAAACTCCCTAACTGCAGACACGGATGGGAAAGTTGGGTGCAGAGACTTGCAAAAACTGCTGTATGCACAGAAAATATTAGCCAATCACTGCCAGTAGAAAGATGTGTGCTTCTAGGGATTGACCAATTGTAAAGCAGCCTGTAATGCATGAGGGTAGAGCTTTTAGGGTATAAGAATACAAAGATCTGTGTAATAAATGGCTTCACTTGATCATATTGATCCTGCTGTGATGTCCCGTTCCTGTGAAAACTGGTGACCCACGACGTGATTGGTGTGGTGCCCAGACTCTCAGATTTCTCAGTTACTGCTGGCAGCTGAAAAAAGAACTGAGATGAGCAGGAAAAAAACGACCAAAAAAATCCCTGCTGAGCCCCGAGCAGGAAGCCTTGCCAAAGGGCGAGAGGAGAGACCCTAGCTGCCCTGGGGGCAGCTAGAAGCCCTGCCTAACGAGCAGGATGAGGAGATCCTAGCCGCCCAGGAGGCCACTGAAAGCCTCGCTTGGAAAAGCAGGAGGAGGAAATCCTAGCTGCGTTGGGGCACTAGAAGCCTCGCTGGACAACAGCGGGATGTGAGGAGCTGCAGATAAAACAGCTGGAGACAGTGCACTGTATCTACTGAACCTACAGAGTTATCTCACCCTAATCAGGTGAGCGGTCGGGGGAGGAATGGGGTTGGACAAGGAGCAAGAAGCTATCCTAAATATCCTCCAATATATTCTCTCTGTGAGAGGACTAAAACCTGACAATTCCATTCTAAGGAAATTACTTCAATGGGTCTGGGAAAAAGGGCTTATCTCTAATGTGAGTGAGGCTTTTGAACTGACTCTGTGGGAAGCAGTTGGGAGAGCACTTTGGGACTCAATTATTACTGGGGGTGTCACAGCTAAAGAAACTCAAAAATATGCAACTCATTGGAAGCTATTAATAGAGACATTACAATCAATGCAAGCGGGGAGGGGGGTTACTTCGGCAGCGAGCCCCCCTTCTGCCCCCCCCCTTTCTAATGCCCCCTTTGCTAATTCCACTTTTTCTACACATATCCGTATGCCTCTGCCGAAGGCACTGAGTGTGCTTTCCAAGGACAAAGCTTTTCAGACACTCAGTGATGGCAGTTTGCCCAGAAACACAGGAGATAACAAATGGAACACAGACAGAGCAGCATTCCCAGCAAGCTAAACAGACCCAGAAAACAGAATGC
>VZRF01014775.1:0-121827 GCA_013396875.1 Vireo altiloquus
GAGCAAAACTGAGAGGGCTGTTGAGCTACATTTGGCTTTCTGCCTTTATCCCTGTCACTACTAAGTATTAAGCCAGCATCACTCCTGTGCTTGGACCCTACCAGCAGGAAAAACCCATATGGTTTTTGCCAACCCCTGATTTGCAGAAGACGAATGGCCAAGACTTTGACTAGTTGTCTTTGCCTATCCCCCAGCCAAACCTGCTCTAAATCAACCTTCTGTCTCCATCCAGAGCCTGTAAACATGAGTGCAGTGCAGGGCCAAGGGTGGCAGGAGGTGGAGGAGCAGCTGAAAGCTGCAGTGGATAGAAACCATGTATAGTTGCCAATGGCATATCTACCTCCATGCAGTTGAATATTTTTTAGCAGATGGAGTGGAAAATGACCCCAACTACAGCTTCCTTAGTGCCTCGAGTTGTNGTGTGAGAAGTACTCAACAGATTTGGAGAGCAAAACTGAGAGGGCTGTTGAGCTACATTTGGCTTTCTGCCTTTATCCCTGTCACTACTAAGTATTAAGCCAGCATCACTCCTGTGCTTGGACCCTACCAGCAGGAAAAACCCATATGGTTTTTGCCAACCCCTGATTTGCAGAAGATGAATGGCCAAGACTTTGATTAGTTGTCCTTGCCTCTCTCCCAGCCAAAATCTCTCCCTGCCCTAAATCAACGTTCTGTCTCCATCCAGAGCCTGCAAACATGAGTGCAGTGCAGGGCTAAGGGTGGCAGGAGGTGGAGGAGCAGCTGAAAGCTGCAGTGGATAGAAACCATGTATAGTTGCCAATGGCATATCTACCTCCATGCAGTTGAATATTTTTTAGCAGATGGAGTGGAAAATGACCCCAACTACAGCTTCCTTTGTGCCTCGAGTTGTACATCCAGGTGAGAGGAATGAAATATTGACATAAAACATCATTTGGTGGGATTTTGAACTCCTTTGGACAGCCATAGCAGCAGCTTGTAACTTCCTGAGCATAGCAACTTTCATTAGGGTCAGGACAGTGTATTTTCCTGGGTCATTTTCTCACATTTGGTACTCTGGTGGAAAAGGACATATGCACTCTGAGATGGACACAAATCAATCTAGGGATGAGGTAGTGAATCAGTGTAGAAAAAAAGGGGAGAAAATCAGCCTTCTGCTGGCAGATGGAGACAGGCAGTCTTTGGGGAATTAATCGTGCTGCTTTCAAGATCAAATCTTCCCATCCCATTTAGAAAGAGATTATTCATTCAATCATTCTTGTGCCTGGAGATTAAAAGTGTGAAATAGCTTCAGGAGTGGAGGTCAGTAACACAGTTGCTTGTGATGGTGAAGGCTGGATCTGATGGCTGAGGTATCATCAAGTTCCATTGCTTTCCTGTTTCTGGACCTGATAGCCATGTGGTAGAGATGTCAGGGACCCCGTCTCATGAGCACTGAACAGAAAAGAGTCTCAGTCCACTCATACACTGCAACATAACCAAATCAATGCCAAGGGACATCACTCCTATATTTAGGCTCTTAAAAGTTTGGGTTCTTTTTAATCTTGCCTGAAACATATAGAAATAAATCAATTATTAATTCATTAGTCACATATTGCTCCATTGGCTTTTTGTGTTCATCTCTTTGAAATGTAGTTTAAAAAAAAGTGATAGAAGAACTATAATAAATAGCTAAATATAGCAGAAGGGAGTGCAGAATTAAAGGGTGAAATACCCCACCTGAAACTCGGCCCTTGTTTTTGGAAGGCGACTACCGCCACCTCCTGGTTGATGTGCCCGTTGGTTTTTATCGCTGAAGCAAAAAGGGCGTGGAATTGAATTCAAAAGGAGAACTCTTTTTTAAAATGAGACCTTTGGTCGTATTGGGCCTGTCTGCAGACCACAGAGAAGGAGGAGCGGGTATTTCCTGAGAACATCTTCCCAGTTAAGAACTTTTGCTGCCCTTGTAAGACCCTGCCCACCCTGATGAGTTACTGTTTTTGAATAACTGAACAAAGGTAGTGAAATTGCTCATATGCTCACATGCAATAAAGCATGACTTGCCTTTCATTACGCTTAAAATATGGGGATGGTGAATGTTTCAAAGCTGCTTCTTTCACCACCAATTTTATTTACCAGACAACCATGCTGGAGCAAGCAATTAAAAACACCCAGGAGAGTTATGACGATGAAATTCAGCTTTACAATGAGCAGATTGAAAACCTTAGGAAGGGGATAGAAGAGGCTGAGAGGATCTTGGAGAAGTACACCACTGACTGCCGCCAGCTGGTGATCTACCAGCAGTCCCTGGAGAATGAGCTGGAGCGCTACAAACGGATCATTGAGAATGAGGACAGCAGGTAAGGCTGGATTTCTGGGCCCTCACAAAGGGGCCAGTGATCTCTTTTATCTCCTTTGAAAAATGTATGTTGGAGGACGTTTGATTCACCCAAAGCTATAGCATTTTCGCACCTTTCACTGGTAAGATATCCAGGGACAGAAATATAAATAGGTGCAAAAATCTGACCAGACTTCTGCTAAGGAAAGGGTCAGCCATTTAAGGCTTCTCCTGTCTGTGCAGTCTCCTTTCCATATGCTGTCCTGGCATCAGTGTACAGAGGTCAGGAGCACACAAAAGCAACCTGAACATCTTCTCCCCAGACAAGGTGTTGGTGACACTGGACATTTCCAGCAGGTTGATTTTTGGAGGGTACAGACAAAGCAAATGTCCTGTAAAGCAAAGCACTCTTCATAGAAAAGCCATTCTTCAGGCATGAGGAGGAAGAGGAAAAATACAAACAATTGTCAGGTATTTGGGTCATGCTTAAACTTACAGAGGAGCATTAGTCTTCCTCTAATGTCAACCATCAGCCACAATGGAGAAAATGATTTTTCACAGCAGCAGAGCCAGACCCCTGAGCACCCACACCACTGGTCCAGGCTGTTCAGAAGATGCAGGGGAAGGACACTCACTAAATTGTCCATCCTGCATGTGGGGAATGGGTATTTAATTAATTTTCAGGGTCTTATTTTGGACACTGAGTTCTAGTTAGAAGTATCTCAACAGGGTAATTCTCAACACCAACAATCATATCGACACAGGGTCTCTGACAGGACAAAATATGTCAAATTCCAGCAGAGCAGACTGGAGAGGCCAGAGGTACAGTAACTATTTTGCAACAGGCCAGCCTCTCAATTTTAATTTTTAACCCTTAATACTAATGACTGCTCAAATGTTTTTCAAGGAGGACTTCTCCAAATTTCCTGTTTTACCATGGTAAAAATGCCTTTACAGTTCTTGCTGACCTCCGGTGGGCTTGGATTGACTGTTTCTCCATCTAAAACCTTCCCATCTTTTCAAAGTGCCACGCTAAATACAAACTAGTTGCTACATGTTGTAATCACCGGTGTACTTTACCTAATGAAGTATCCCATGTCTCCTGCTGGCAGAAACCAGCCTCACTCCTGTGAAGGTGCTGTGGCTGTCTTGGTTTTCCCCAGACAAGAAACAGGCTCCCATCATTCTTTTTGACTCCCCACCATAGAGAAGCACATTTCTTCAACCTCTGTGCTTAATTTTGCACCATTTCACTTGCTTTCACTGAAAATGGTGGGGAAAGAACTGATGGATGCGCATATTCTCCACAGGTTAAACTCTGCTATAGCAGGAACCCCAGTCACACTCTTCACACAAATATACAGACCTGCCCAGCCTCAGGCTTCAAGGGGAAGAGGTAAACCTGTGATGTGTCTTTCTGTGTCTGTTAAGAGCAGCATCACTGTATTTTAAGCTGTTTGTCCATTTGTGTGGTCACCAGTTGTGACAGCCTGACTACAGGCTTGTAAATGCAACCATTTCAGCTTACCTCAGCTGGGCTTGAGACAAGCTGTCAAAGGCCAAAACCACAAGCAAAAGCATTTCTTTGCTAATTTCTACAGTTTTCTACTTAGGCCAATCAAAAGAGTAAAGTCAAAAAGCACCTGAAATGATGGAGACAGCTGCAGGTTTTGTGCTGAGTTTGTTATGAGTTGTTTGTTTGCACTTTAGTGATGTGCAAAGAGCACCAAGGCGTGTTGAGTGCCACAGGCAGGCAGAGGGCCCTTTTGGAGGCCTGTTTTCCTATGAATGATGTTTCCTCTATGTTGTATGTTGGCTTGTTAGAATTAGGATGCTTGTAAACCCAGTGACAAGGAAATGTCCAGGGCTAAATGAGCAAGACTGCTCTTAACAAAGGAGTTAATGTGATTTGTTCCAACATATTGGATGACTTAAATCCAAGGCTCACTGGGGGTTTACTAATAACAAATTGCCTTGAGAACAAACCCCTGTATGAGGGACTTTTTTGGAATGCAGCTGTAATTTTTCTAACTGCTGTGTGAACTGTACCAGTTTTATATTAAATGGGTCTGTAGTGCCTGAGGCCAGACCCTTAGCAGCTGTAAATAACTACTGTCATGCAAAGTGGTGTTTTATACCTGCTGAGGATTTGGCCAGTCTCTAGACACACCTCTGCTTTCTCCTGCATGATGAGGAGGACATTTCACGTGTGTTACTGTGCTGTGGCAGGGGACAAAACAGCTGCCTTGGGGAAAGCATGTTAATATCTGTCAGTTCCCATGATCTTTTAATTACCAGTATCAACCCCTGCCTCCTCTGCTCTGGCTGCTCATGCCATGGAAATCAGCAGCCTGCTTACACTCCTGCTGCTGCTAAGCTGCCATGGGATCTGTGGCTATTGACCGCCCAGGAGATCAGAACCAGCCTGTGGCCAGGGGGATCCTAGAGCTCAGTGTCAGTGTCTGAGTGATGCCATCACAGGTGGGTGGCTTCTCAGCTCTGTGACCACCAGCCACTGCTGCTCTCTTCTGACATGACACTCAGCATCTCCCCGTACCCCAAATTGCCTGGAGTGGAGGTGCCTGGGTCACTTTTAGCCCCCACTGGCATACAAAGGCTCTCCACCTGCAGTAGTGAGGGCAAGAGGCAGCTCTAGCATTTGCAGCGACTGTCTTCAAGCACTGTTTCTTCTTTCCTTTGCTTTGATTTTTCTTTAGATATCACCCAGGCCGTGCAAGACATTGCCAGTGTAAAGCCCAGACAAAAAGCCCTGACAAAGAAAATTGCCAGGAAAAAGGAGCTGATGTCAAAAGACATAACCGACAGTCACTCACCTGAAAGGATGTACGAAAGAACTCTGGAAGGTTTTGACCAAGATCACATGGAGTTTAGGCATGAAGGCTCAGTCAGGTGTGAACCTGAGCAAGAAGGATCAGAATTTGATGAAAAAGAAATGGGCCCAGAGGATGTACCTGATGGAGCCCAGATAAGTAAAGCCTTTGATAAATTGTGTAACATTGTGAGGGAGAAAATAAGAGTCTACAAGAGACCAGAGGTTAAGCCTGATGCCCATCCCAAAGGACGTTATGTGCTGGTGACAGGGGAGGAAGGCTATGAAGAACCCTGCATCTTGGCCCCCTCTATCCCTGCTGGGGGAGGTATCACAGTTTCCACTGGCAATGGGAAGGTGATGAACGGTGGTGAAGTGGAGCCCATACCAGAGCTGCCAGAACCTGCCGAACCATCAGAAAAAGAGAAAGGAGAAATCTGTGAAAGGAGGGAAGAGTTTGAACTCCCAGATAAACAGAGAGAGGAGGAGAAGGAAGACGTGCTTGAATGGGGAAAAAAACCAAGAGGAAAGATTGAGCAAATCACAAAGTATCCGGACATCTCTGAGCCTGAGACAGTTCCTTCCCCTGGTCTGATAAGCCCAACTGAGCCAGGACTCCTTCGAGAGACAGAATATGAGCGAGAAGATAAGCAGGGCCTTTTGTTCAGGGAAGCAGCCTTACCTGGCTCTATGAGCTATGAGAAGGTGGAGGTGGTGGAGTCCATTGAGAAGTTTTCAGATGACAGAATTCAGACGTATGAAGAGACAGCAATGATTGTTGAGACAATGATAGAGAAGACTAGCAAGAAGAAACCAGGTGACAAAGGCTCCTAAGTGACACATACCCCCCAACAGTCGACTTGTCTGGCATAGTTATTAAATGACTGGGTTTTTTTCCTGACCGAATGATACAGTAGTGAGATTTTTGCTGTTTGGTATGGAACAGATTGAAACCTTGATGGCAATTCTGTCAGATGTAGGCTCACCTTCGGTGCAACAACCATTAGCACTCTCTAGGGCACATCCTGTGCAACTGATTTTCATGATTAGGACACATGGAAAGTAATTATTATGACAGAGCTGCCTGGCTTTCCACAGTATCCAGGACAAATTTGCATATTCCTCTATTGCTCCTATAACTGCCGTACGATACCCATCTCTGAGACAGCTGCAAATGTTAACTTGTGACATCTGGTTAATTTAATAAAAGTTTTGCCTTCTACCAAAGATACCCACCGTGGGTTTATTTTGCCTTTACCACTGACTCATAGTCCCTACTTGTAAACATCACCTGACTGGTGTGCAGGAGTTTTTCCAGGGAAAGGGCTGGATACCTGTTAAATAACCTGTTCCAAATCTCTCCCTTTCACAGTCTTTAAATAGTGACAAGCTTGGCAGACCTTTCTTTTTGGAAATAAAGACAAACTTCCTGTATTTGAAATAAGCTCTTACTGTAGATCTTCTCAGAATAAAATTCCCTGAAGGGAGATATCCCTTATAAAAGCAACTATTTGTCCTTCACCACCGTAAGCAACTAATGTACTTACAAATGCCAACAAGCTTTTGAGCAGACTGCAGCCAAAGACTGTGTTTAGGTATTTTCTTGTTAATTATTTCCTTGGACTGTAGAGTTTAATACTGCCACAGGATCCTGTCTCAGCCCTGTCACTTGCAGTCACATGGAACTCCACAGGATTGTTGGGATAAGCAGTACCTTTCCACCTCCCCATGCCTGGGGAAGCAAAAAACAACACTTGCAGCAACAACAGACCCTTGCACCTCCTAGAAACCTTCAGCTCAAGAAAACAAAAAAAACCCACAAAAAATCAGGGAAAGGAAATCTTTCACCTGTGTGTGTGTGCAAATACTGAGCTGTGCAAATACTGAACTCTACAAAGTGCTCATACACCCTTTAGGCCTCAGCTTGACTCCAAGCACACAAACTATCCCACTAAAGCCCAGGACTTACTGAAGGGCTATACTAGATTACTCTACACATTTCTTGTCCAATCCTATCTCTTAAGTTTTCATTTCAGCTTCCAGCATTGTTGTGCCTTGCTGTAGCAAGGCAGGGCTAAAAGCCATTTGAGCTGACAATCCTAAGCTTCAGGACCTCCTCACAGCACCCAAGAGTTTCCTTTAATAATATATTGGTTTTGGTTATTTCATTCATGAGGTTCAGGACAGGTGCAGCATCTGATCTACTGTGATTGTTATGTCTGGTAAAGTGGCACCTTATTCTTTGAAACAGGGACAGGTGACTCTCACAGTCCCAGTTTTTGTCAGGAGTTTTTGCTGATGCTGTTTTATTGAAATGCTGTGGGAGTAGACATGGCTTACTAGAATGTGTTGCTTTTCAGTTTAATGTATTAGCAGTGTAAATAACTTCAGAGAAGGAATTTATCAATGCCTACTCAGGCTGGGCTCTCGTGAGCTGGGAGCAACTGCTCAGAGAAACTGCTGCTGAAACAGAGTTTGCTGCAAGGTAATAAAAAAATCTCCAAAAAACCTACAATAGGCAGACTGTTTAATAATTCTGTCACAAAACAGAGTGTAAACAGGTTCAGACAGTACCTAGATGGAACCGGGTATTCCTCTCCCAGTCCATCTGATTTCACTGCAATACAGTGGACCCAATGTTCAGAATACAAAAGGCCTCATTCAGTGGCAAGGAGGCAATGTCAGGACAGCCTGGGCGAGATGTGTGAATATGTCAACCACCTTAATAATTTTTGTGTTGTGGTGTTACCACTGGCTGCTGACCCAGACCTGGTTCATGATGCCTGTAACCCTTGCTCAGCAGCTCAGTGTGATGTAAGAACTGCTCCTAAAGCGGATTTGATGGCACTTACTGCTGAAAGAAGTCACTCCATTGAGTGGGCAGCAATCTGCAGAAGTGAAGGACCAAGAAGAGGTGAGATCTAAATTCTGGTACAATCTCTGACCTGCCTTCCACAGACACTACAGTTGCCCAGTAAGGCCACAGGTCACAGACATCTTTCTGTAAATGTGCATGAAAATTATATAGAAAACCACTAGTAGTCTCTGGTTCATAGTGACCATGCTGAAGAGTATAGTAAATCTCATGATTTAGGGGCTAACCTCTTCATTAAATGCAGATTCTCAATGAAGTGTTTATGCTCAAGTTTAATGGTGAAATAGCTGCAAGCATCTATTCAACAAGAGACTGGAATGAGACTCAGGTTACTACAGGCACATTTTCACTTCTGAGGTAACCAGAACTAGATCAGGAGGTTCCCTGCCAGCTTGTACTGCTGCAGACATGGTAAGATATAAAATGAAATGTACTTTCTGCCACGGAGACACATGAGCTAAAAAGTACCCAAAAGATATGGGTGAGAAATAGAGATGAAAAGGGAAACAGGGGGTTTAATGTGAATCAAAGTCCTCCAAACAGCAGAGGATAAAAAGCTGATGTAGCATTTCCTTGGGATCAGAGCTGCTAACAAGCTGCAGTGCAAAACTGATCATCCCCTTCCCAAAGCAGCTCAGCACCTGCACTGCTGCTGCCTTTGCAGAGCTGACCTTGGAGCCAATGGATTGGAACCACGTAAATAATGCTGTGTAAATAAAAACAGCTCCTCCCAGCCTGTGGCTTGACTCTTGTATGTCCCAGAATTTCACAGAGTTAACATAAAGTGCTTTACTCTTAATCTGTTGCTATCAACTCTTTCGGAGTATCGTCTTTATTTTCTCCATATCCGGTATATGCAGGATACACATTTCTTTATCAGCGTAAAAAGTAGAGAAGTAGGAAGTCATCCCACTGAGAGCAGCATTTTACCTCCCATGTAGCTTCAGATAGGTGATGATAGGACCTGCCAGTTTATAACAGCTCTTTATTTTGCTGATATTATAAAACATCATCACAGGGCTCACCTGTTTTGCATCATGAGCTTCATTTTCCCTTTATTATAAATACTAACAAATCAACTTTATTTTCCATCAGCAATACCATAAAAACTCACTCTAAATGGACATATTTTTCTGTGATCCTTGAAGCAAAAATCCCCAATAATTTGAAGTAGATCTCTATATTGTATATACATGTAGTTTTATATATATAATTATATCAAAACTCACCACTTTTGTGTATCACTCATTATTGTGATTTTTCAATTACTAAATTTTGTTAGCATTATGAAAATATGAACGAACATCTAGTTATTTTGCTGCTTTATAAGATATTTAATAATTGAACAGAGAACTGCAAAATTACATGAATGCAATGGAAAGTCATGTACATGTTCATTTAAGAATTTCCTTTTCTTATTCAAAAACTTTTCCACATTTTAGAAGTCCTGTAAAAACCTTCAGTGACCTTTTTTTGATCACATACACACAAAAACTTATGATGTATGTGTATTATACCTTACATACCATATGTAATGCTAGACATACTTATATGTAAATATATGTAACGTACTCTGAATATATATATCGTATGTAATATATATATATATATACAGAGAGAGCGATACCACAGGTATGTATGTATTTAGTCCAACAGGTGTTTGCATAAATATATATATATGGTAAATTTTTCTGATGGGACTGCTGCACGCAATGAGAAACCTGTGAGTAGTGTGAGGCTGCTTGGCTTGGCTTGAGAGTGTAATTGACATAGACTTTGAGTAGGTGGAGGTGTTTATTTTTCATCTGGAAAAGGAAAGAGCAGGCCTCTTATGGAAAAATAAAAGATGGATATTCACTTGAATTAACAGCATAGAGTATACATTCTTAAGTGAAACAAGTCCACCATAGAAACTTTGGGTTATGTTTTTAATTTGTTAGATAAATATTTACTTACTGAATGTGTTTCTACTACTATGCACCGGATCAACCAGGACAACTTTTATTAAAACATCTTAGATTAATACTCTGCATATTAAAAATACGTAACAAAATTCTGAAACTACTCACTGCTAAAATGTAGATCTTGGATCCTGCAAAGATCTGAAATACCTGCTTAAAATTACCATTTGAGTAGGTCCAATGATGGGCTTTAGTGTAAGTGCCTTAATATTTGCAGAATGAAGACCCTTTATTACTCAAAGGTTAAATTTGGGATCTCACACCTGAGAACATGTAGTGGTTGCTTCCATGAGTAATTCCACCAGGGAGAATGTTATGTTTTGCAGCAATAGCCAGAGTGTATTCTGAGGGTGAGAGAGATGCACTTTAACTCATGTCCAAAAAGTCGAGGTGGGACTGACTTTAAACAGCAAAGAACCATGACTGCCAAAAAATCTTCCCAAATACACTACATTTTATTTCTCAAGAAGGCCAACTTTGCATTACACTTTAATAACTTCAGCGTATTTTTCTCCTTAAATATATTTGTATAACATAATACCAGCAAATATGTAGCTTTAAAAAAAGAAATTTAAATTAGAAATTGCTTTGGGACTGAAATTGTGTGCTTCAAATTTTCCTCACAGCAGTTTACTGGCAGATAGGTTGTAAACCCCAAAAAACAGGTGTCTGTGGTTGGTAATGCTGACACAGCCTCATTTTACAGTGCTAGAGAACACCTCAGTAGAGAGACCAGCATATGCACACAGGCTGCCAGGAACCCTACAGCTCATCCCTGTATGCTTGTTCTTCTGTAAGATGGTAAATTGATTTAAATTAACAAAATTGCAAAACAAACAAAAAAAAAAACAACACAGAAAAAGAACCCCTAAAACAACCAAATTTTAAAAACTCCCGCAAAACTGGGACTTGTGCTTCTAGAACGCCCTGACCCAGTTTGCAAATCACTTCTCCCTGCCACCCAGCTTTGGCATTGCTTTGCCTTCCTTATTGCACATCTGTTGATCCGTCCTGTAGCTGAATTGTGAATGTAGTGTAACTGTAGTATGAAACAAAACTCTGAAAAGAATTGCATTTCTGAAAATTGGATTGGTGAATTTTCCTTATCTCTGGATTATTTCTTTTTGTGGCATCTAGTGCTACTTTGGTTGAGCCCAATGAAGAAAGTCCCACCGAAGTCAGTGATGCAGAAGGAGCTGCTAGAAGTTTAAAGACCTCTCCAGACAACCTCTTTGTGATTTCCTCTCTCAGTGTCATTTTTTAAAATGTGCTCATTATCACCAGCTTCCAATGTTAAAATTCACTTTTTTTAATACCACAGAAATATGAAGGAAAAAGCTATTAACTTCTTTGCAAGTTATTACCTATTCGTATGACACAAAAGAAAAATAATCATTTACAGTCACAAACTGTACATAGTATTTGGTGGGAGTATATTTTGTGGTTTAGAGCTTAAAAATTGACCGCTTCAGTGGCAATTAAAATAATTATTGACAAGATATAAGACTTTAAAATCAAGAAAGGGTGATAATTTGGCTACAGAGACAATCATTGTAGTACATCTAACACAGAGGTTTGGATAGTAGAACGGTGAGTAGAGGGGTCTGGGGAAGGAAAGACACTGTCATGCAACACAGCACTAGTTCTTGCTCAGTATACTCTTCAGGCTTCTCTCCACTGCTTCATCTAATTCTTCTTCCAGCTCTTCCTTCTTGGACATGGCCAGTTTGGACTGATAATCTTTTACTATTTGGTCTATATAGGGTGCGCTCTGAGTCCCGTGTAGCATCAGTGTCCACTCCTTCAGCATACCCCGCTGGGGCTGGCTGCCAACAAACCCAATCTCCAGAGCCCAGGTGCCTCGGGGGTCTTCTCCCCAAGTGTGAGTGGTCATGAAAGGCCATTTGTCAAAACCCACCTTGGAGTCATCATCCCTGGGGCGCCGGCTCAGCAAAATGGACTTTGTTCCCATTGGTGAGGTCATGTTGATGTTGAGGTCTCCTCGCCGGGTGGAATTCACAGTTATAACCGCCTGGACGTGTTCAAGGTATCGCACAAAGTTTTCCTTCCCCTCACACGCGTCGGTTGTCAGCGTGAGGACCAGTTTGCCAGTTGGTGGTATCTTTCTATGGGTCAAAAGACAATTAAGCAAGTTAAAACAGCACAACATGGCTTATGCTAAAACTGCTGGGTTTTGATGCCTCACAGAAAAACACTGTATTATTTTCCTTATTAATATACGAAAAAGTAAGGAAATGATAGTTGCAAACTTAACCAAAAAGTGAATGTTCTCTCTTTAGAAAATTATACCAAAACCTTAATTTGAAAATAATTATGAAATGTACACAAAGAGAGAAGTAATACAATTAAGAAGCACATACTGCACTTTAAGAACTAACATTAATGGTTGTCTTTACTTATCACTCCTATATTGGGTAATTGCAAAATAATGTGTATACTCATAAAAGAACAGTGAGTAGTCAGTCATGTCAGTTTCCTTAAATGACAGCAACAAATGGTTCTGGAGTTGGAAGAACCTATAGTACAGAATTTCATTGCAGTCACATTAAAGCCTACGTCCTTGTTCTGCTTTGGAAACCAGCACAAACATGGAATCCTAGAGTAGGCTCATTTGAAAAATACTTTTCCACGAAGATTTCCATCCTCAAACAGCTCCTGTACATGAGCACATACACCAAGGAAAGAAGTCACACGTGTTTACTGAGCTGTCAAAATGCTGTCTGGCCCGAGAGCTGAGGCTGTCAAGTGCCTTCTAAACCCCTTGGGGTCAGGATGCAACTTCAATTACCCACTGCCTCAGAAACTGGCTGGCAAAATACATGGAAAGGCTCTACATCTTCACCATCAGTGTTCTGTGAGCTGTGTGACATTATCCTCTGTCTAAAAGAAATAATTGAAAGACAAGAATTATAGCAATCATTATAGAAGGGACTAAGTCACAAAATTCTCCAGTCACCTTGTCACTATCTTGTCTTCCAGTGGCTTCTCCCTGACCTCAGTTCTGCAGTCAAACTGGGAGTCTTCTGAAGGGCATTGACCATGCTGTGGTAATGAACACCTTCTTTTCAAAAGAAATCAATCCCAGCTTTTTCCCTCTGCTAATGAAATACTGTGTTCTTTAGAGACCAGTGAAAGCATTTAATTCAAGCCTAGTTTCCAGCAATTCTTTTCATCTTGAGAGGAGCTCCAGATATTACAGCTTAGTACATCACTAACTGGCTCAGGCTAGTCTCTGTCCCCCTTTCATAGAGTATTACCTTCTTGGAAGTACTTGCAGAGTAAACCATCATTCAGATCCAAATCCTCAAGGCATTTAAACACCTTAAACTGCAAAACCTGTGTTGTTCCGAGTGTTATGGAGTAGAAGTTGGTATAACATAAATATTGTATAGCTAAAATATTTGAGCATCTAATATAATACACTTGAGATACTTATTTTACATGCCAAAGCACAAGAAAAATGCACTACATGCAGACAGAGGTGAAGGATCATAATTTCACAGTTGCCATGTGCTTGCAGCTTCTCTGTTTCTCTCTTTTCTCTGAGTTTCTCCTCAATCTCAACTCAATCTGAACTCATGTTGTCTCACAGCCTTCTCACACAGTAGACAAAGCTTTCTCAAACACTGCTTAATTCCTAGATATTTGATAAGTGTTTTATCTCCCCCAATTTATGAGGGACATCACGGTGTGAGTCTTTTCTTCTGGTCAAGATTAAAACCCAAAGAAACAAGGGCAATGTGTTCCCACTACATCTGCTCTGCAGATGGCTTGACAGCTGCAAAAAACCTTTTCTCTCCAACTTCTCAAGTACTGCAGTGCGAATTCTCTCAGCTCTCTAAAAACACATGAGAAAAGGCTTGCTCTATTTCCCCATTTCCTATTAATTAGGATCTAATAGTCTCTGCTTCACTAGACTAATTACTGTAGTCCACGTGAATTTTCCCAAAGAAACAAAAAGAACAAGTGGTGGTGGAAAAAGCCTGACACAAAGGAGCAGAAGAGAAGACAGATTTTCCACAGCCTTACAATGTGCCACTGCCCAATTTATGTGTGTATATATATAGTATATCCATGGCATAGTACCCAGTGGGAGATTATATATAGTATATAAACTTCTGCATGCGTAGTGCCTAGTGAGAGGTGAGCAGGGGGAGCTACTGTGTGCTCCTGTTTCTTAGCTAATGGACTACAATATCTTAAAATGTTGTATTTCCCTTAAACAGCCATAACCCTTGTTAGGAAATTTCCTACGGCTATCAACTGTTTCTATTTTAAATAATGATTGCTGATTTTATATTCTGTCTGTTAATTACTTCTGGGCCTTTTGCTTAACTGACAATGCTGCTCTGAAAAACACCTCCATATCAACTACTCACCTTCATAAATCTATACTAAATACGTGTTTTATGTATACAAATATCTATACCTAAGTATAGAGAATATATATAGAAAATGTTGCTCCAGCAAAACAAACTGAAAGAATAACCCAATTATCCACAGCAGAAGCGTAGCTTTCATTTCCAAGGAATCTCTGGAGATGCTGGGACTTAGCTAGCTTTTTTTTTTTTTACAGTGCAATTCAAAAAATGTACATGTTGCACTTCATAATGCTTATTATCTCCTGTCAGTGTCATTTTCATTGGGGAACACAAATATTACAGAAGTTCTGTTAATATATAGATGTGTCAGGCAATTGTCAGGACTGGCACCCTTACAGCCTACAGAAAGAAATGTTCTCTCCTCCTCTAGGATCATCCCCATTTCAATAAATGGAGCTGCCCTAAGATAAATAATATTATTTGTCTGCATTTATTTATGAATAAACTATAGATATCTTAAAATTAGCTTCAGCACTCCCATTTGTTTTTACTTGTGAGCATGCATAGGCCAGATAAATTAAAACTCAGAGCTCAGCTGTAGAACCTTGGATCCTGAAAATTCAATCTGGAAGGTTGGCAAAAAACTCATTCTTTGCCTGGCTGAGCTATGTGCTAGGGTAGCATCCTGGTTTGTTTTCTTTTTCCAAAAGAATAGTGTTGCCTTCAAAAACGGCACTGGAAAGTCAAATTTCAAAGGGTACAGATATAATTTAGGCCATTATTAGGTTAGTATTTCAATTACTGAAATTAAGCTACAGCTGTTGTAGTCAATTAGTATTAATTCATTCACTTGTTGACTCATTCACTTTAGCACATAAAGGTAAATCTGAAAATAATCTGACTGCCTGCCCTGCAATTAGAAATTTGAAAAGCTTAAAACAAGTGCAATTAAATGCTGTAGTGTTCAAACTGTATCACTGATACCTGCAGATGATTGTTTCAGGCTTCTGGAGATAAAATTGTCTGCTGAAGAATCTCACAGTGAGATATGACCTGGCTGATAGATATTTCATGTGGCAGCAGTTTATGTAATTTACAGTGCCAGTCTCCCAGATTTTCATTTGAGGATAGGCTCCTTATCCACAGAAACTTCAGCACAAACATACCTCTGAGTGCCTCGGAGAAATGGATGTTGCTATTAACACTACTGGATGGATACAGATGTGCTATAGAATGCACTCCTCCAGCAAGGCAGGAACTTAAAGATCATGTAGTTTCACCAAGCATTGTTGATAAAAAAATGTTTTATCAACTGGTAACATTAGGATTACTTAGAAAAAAAAAAACTTCATTAAGTTTCTTTGACTGTCTTTGTCAATGTAATCCTATGCTTGCAGTCTCCTGGATGCCTGGAAGAAGCCAAACACATTCACTAGACTGTTCACTTACTCAGGTTCCTGTATTGACCCTCCAACACAATGGAATCTCTCAGGAACAGTCTTCCAGTCTTTTGCCATCTTAACCATTGCTCCTGCATCTAGGACACCATAGCCAAACAAGTGGTTGAACTCTAGCCCAACACCATTCCTACGCCACCTGTGAACCTCGTCATGAAGCTGGTTCCTCTTGGAGGTGAGCACTGTCAGATGCTGCATGTCTCTCCATGTCAGATGCAAGCTGTAGAAGAGCAACATAGGAAACAAACATTGCAGTATTTCCAAGCAAATATTAAAGAAAGACTGTGTTTGAGTAAGGCTTTGGGTAAAATTTGCTTCTATGAATAACAGTGAAATTGTAACTACACATATATCAATAACAAAGCTTCTATTGATCTCATTGGGAACAAGAATAGGTTTGAATTATACAGTACTTTCCCAAAAATGTTCTCCAAAACTGCAAAATTGTTTCTGATTAAAAATAACTTATTTTACCTAGACATTATAGATCCAACACGCAATCTTTAAAGTAATAAAATGAGTAAGATATTATACCAGCTCCTGAGAAAAATACAAAATATTAGAAGACGATGAAAAAATTTCACCTAGCTTTCCTCTTAGATCTTGATCCCTTTTTCTTGCCTGCTCCTCCTGCTTTTCCCATGGACCTTCCAAGATCCACCCTGAGAAGCCCCAATCTGATGAAGCTGATGAGCATTAATGATGAGCATTAATGATCCAGGTGTTAGTAATGTCAGGATTCTGTGAATATGGATATATGGGCTGTGGGTGGCTGCAGCTTTGCACTATAAGGTATGGCAAAGGTTTGTCACCCATGTTATATTAGCCTGGATGGATGCAGTCAAGTAATATTTGCCTAGTTTCAATGGTTATTTTTCATCATCTCCTCTTGTCTTCCTAGATGTACAGTGATTATGATACCAGGAAGGGCACTTATTATTCTAAAAAGCTTTAGAACTGACATTCTAATTCTGCATAACTAAAGCTATTCCAGTTGTTTTATGATGAACCCTTTCAACATCACAATAGGTCTGATTCAAACCATCAGCCTAAAAGGATCTGCTTTTCAGCTTTCTGTGCCCCAAGTAATAAGCATGTGTGCGTGCTGAATGTACTCCAGAATAGCCAATTACTGTCATTCCCCCAAGGTGACACAGGAGAGCTGAAAAGAAGATATCACTTGCATCACTCTTATTGAAATCTTTTAAGAGCTTGCTACATATCTTAAAGTTGTACTTTCTATTTCATAGATTTATCTCGTTTGAGAGACATGTCAGTCCTATATTGTGGATGAGCTGACAGACATAATAATGCAGTCAAGAACAGGCTTCATGGGAGATTGTCAATCCTTCCCTAAAAGGCTCATCCAGGATAGTTCTGCACAACACCATTTAATAGATCCAGAAGGAGATAGGAGACACTGACAGCTCCTTCTCTCTCCTGCTGCCTTCTCAGCAAGGCCTAGAAATTCTAGTGCAAGACAGGGGTATTAAGTCTAATTCCTATTCATGATAATTTGGCAGAGTAATTCCAGTCTTTATGGGGAGCTCAAATGAAGAAGAATTATAATTATTACTGAGATATTTAGGTTCCAGTCCAGTTTAAACATTCAGTGGTCAGAAAACTCATTTAATACTCATATTTTTATGGCCACATTAATATATTACATAGTGGCTGTCCCACTGAATGAATTTGATTGTAGAAGGAATGATAGTCCAGAGCTAAATATTTGGCATGTGTTTTACATGTATAAAACCTGAAAAATGAGACTTGGACCAAGTCATGCTCTGAGCAAGATAGTCATTGCTCTGCTAATATAAACTTGGCCTCCTCTCATAAATCTTCATTATTCTGCACTGTTGAAGGAAACTATGCACACAGTACTCCATGCCGTGCTTACAACAACTGATGCTCTGTAACTAAGCAAATGTTGCCTCAGTTCATGAAAAAATTTAACATAAAGTAAAAAGCTGGTATAATTTTTTGTAAGAAAAGCCTTTCCTAATCAGTAGAGAAGAAGACAATAATTCCAAGATATACGAAAAGGTTCCAATGTCAGGAATACCACAGAGATGGTAAACAAACAATGGAAATTTAATCCTTCATGTAACAGAGCACAGAAGCAAGCTACCAGCAATGGGTTAAGAAAACAAAAAAAAAAATATTCCACACCACCATTGCAAAAAAAATATTGAGGAACTGATTTGTTACTGGATGACCTAGGTGCCAAATACAGACTATTTGAAAAAGAGCTAAACAACTTCAAGGAAGATCTATCTGCCTGTGGCTATTAAACAGGAGAAACTGTCTGCTGCCCCTACAAACTATGAATTGACAAAGCTCTTGTTGAAAGACCACTCTTAATCCCTGTTCTTTGTCCTCTCTCCAAGCATCTGTCACTGCAGAGAGTACACAAGATAAACTCCTCTCTCATACTACATGGTTCATTCTTAAGTTTTTGTAGGCTGGGCATTTTGCAGAGGACATGTGGAGAAATTAAATCTCTTCCTCCAAACAGTGCTAGAGGAGTCTAAAACCTGGATGCAGAGGATGTGGAGGACACAGAGAGAGCCAGACAGCCAAAAATACACCTGCCATGCGACTTTGGCAAGGCTGTTGATCCCTGGTCAAGTCACCGTGCACATTACTGTATGAGGCGGCCTTTGAGCTGGTTATTGCAGCCTCATGCCACAGCCAGGCAATGATGAACACCATTAAAACAAACCACAGATCCTCTACTATCTAGAGCTCAAAAGGAGTTTCTCCACAGCATACTTAGCCTCCAGGGCAAGGGCGAACACTCCGGCGGCTTCAGGGGCAGCTGCAGACGTGCCTGAGTGACGCAGGGTGCAGTTCCCATATAAATCTGTTGTCGCCTGCAATGATATTAGATGCAATTAATGACACCAGCTATCCCTTTTTCATTGCAGCTACAGACTCAGAAAAATACAGAAAGTGGAGTTTGTGCCCTTGCTCTTTAATTGTCTTTGTGCCCACTGTTTTCTTTTTTGGAAGAGTGTATCAGTTTAAAACCACAGTGAGACACATTTAGAGCATAATGAAAACATCAAGTCATCAGGTAGTAAACCAGTGCTCATTACACTTAGAACCCATTTATTTCTTATAAACACAGTTTAATCAAAGGCCTTAAATTCCTTTCTGATTATCAAAAAGATTTCAAACTAGAATTGTTAACACTATTCACCTTTTTAACATTCGTCCAACTTTAGGACCAGCAGCAGCACCAGGCTGCTGTCTTCTGTCACTAGCAGAGACCAGTAGAAAACCTTAGAAATGCATTTTATGGCAATAATTACAAAAGTGCCACAGATCATCTTGGCTGGTATCATCACAGAGCTGATATGAAGACAGAAACCAGTGTTCTGTCTGCTACTGCATGTGGGCATTTAGGATTGTGCAATGTGTGTTGGGGGTTTGAGACAGGGCCATGGAAAATGTACAATAGCTTTTTGCAAAAACTAACCTTGAATTAGTACATCTGCACTTTCCACTCTGTGAACTGAACTATGTTCCAGCTAGTCTGAAGGTGCTGAAGTTCTGAAGAGCAGTGACCACTACAGCGGAAGAGAATCCCAAATAAAATTGACGAGAACCTGCCTGTTTTCCAGCTGTAGGTATGGCCCTGCAGCAACAGCAGGCTCTAGTGATCTGAACCCCCATATGTCCTCTGTGGGTGACTAAATGTCATTCTGCTCTGTGCTGCTTGTACAGCAGAAGTCTGCCAGTACAAGTATATATGATCTCACATGTTAACTTAGATTTTTACAGGGACCTTTTGTCACACTGTCTTCCAGGAAGAGGGCAACTGAATTTCTAAATCTGGTTTCTAATAAAGGAAAGCACTAACTTTCCCTTGAAGCTGTAAGAGATGCAAGATGATTGCTATTCTCAGTATAAATCCCACATCTTCTCAGCTGACAGTTTTGGCAGCATCACATACTGAAGACGAAAAAATATTCATCTCAACAAAGAACCATCTGCTGCTCCAAAGTACACAGAGCTGCAATAGGTCATGCACACACACAGACATACATCATGCACAAAGATAGCAACAACAGCAAAATACTATCAGGACTCACCACGCCAGCCTCTGGATTTCTCTTTCTCCCATTACTAAAGGTGGAGGCTAAGGTTGAAGAGCAGCTTTCATCATACAGAGCTGTCCGTCCATCGTTTATGGCAGAATTGATGGAGATTGTCCACATGCTCGATGCATAACCATCGCAGTTACAGTCATCATAGCTGCCCCCATCTCCAGAGGCCCAGACATAGATGCTGCCTTTTCCACCCCGGCCCTGTGAGAGGGGAAAATCAACCCCCTGGAGTTAAACAGCAAATAGAAGATAGCAG
The DNA here is from genome assembly GCA_013396875.1 of Vireo altiloquus. Classification (NCBI taxonomy): domain Eukaryota; kingdom Metazoa; phylum Chordata; class Aves; order Passeriformes; family Vireonidae; genus Vireo; species Vireo altiloquus. The sequence continues at coordinate 20,134 of VZRF01014775.1, forward strand.
CAACTTTAAACCGCTGAAGTGCTCAGGCCTGAACAACAGGCCCAAGCCAAAGCTGACTCAGATGAATCCTGAAAATCATGTAATGGATACTGTCTATGTTAGTCATTTAACAAAAGAACCTTGCATGCAGACTGACCAAACCGTTTTAAAGCCTTCACATGACCTTGTGTAATTATCTGCAAGATATGTTAAGACACCTTCCCAACTGACATCACCAGATGCTTATTTGCAAAAAACCCCTACCCCCACCACGGCCTGGGCTCTGGCCAAGCCCTGGTCCTGGCTGGTTGGTCTATAAAAGCAGGAACCTCGCCTTGCAGAGACTTTGGAGACCTCACTTACGAGTGAACGCACTGTGTAAGACCTCACAATTCCCAGGAAAGTTTTCCAAATAGCCACTACAACAGAGGCTCCCCAGAGACTGCAGGTTCTGGATGATTGTAAAGTATGTAAAGAAAGTGATGTATCCTTCTCAATCACTATTCTCTCTCTTTCATATAGTACTGATTAGGTGCTTGCTTATTTTGTTTGTTGCTAAAGCCAAGCGCATAGTAAGCTTTTTGTTTTATTAAGCATATCATTTTACCTCTGTGTTGCCTTAATATTAGTAGTAAAATAAGACCATTCTTTATTGGTGTCTGTGTCATTTAAATTACCCCCATCAACTGGCAAAACAACTGCACATCTAATTGTAAAGCTGAGCATCTATAAAGGAGAAAACTGGTACAAACAAAACATACATCAAGCATCAGATGAAAAACACAGACCTACGCAGGTTCTTAAATCCAGGTAACTGACAGCCAAAGCCAGTTCTGCAGCCTTGTGTACAGAGAGCACTTCCATTAATCTCCTGGTTTGCTTCACACACTGAAGGCTCCTGTGGCAGATGCTAAGACATTTTATGGATTCATTAGCATTTATGTCATGCTCTAAGTGCCATGAGGAAAAGTGTTCTTTTAAAAGGGATATAGGTCATCTCACAGGCTAGGTTTGTAAGATCCAGTTAGGTTCAGACAATGGCTACAAAGCTCTACCAGCACGTTTTTCTCTCAATAGATTTATTTTTCCAAAGGTATGATTGGCTTAGAGCTCTGTTTTTCTGACAAACCAGCTACTACTTCTAAGGAGAAAATAAAGTTATGAGACCATACAAATAATCTATAGAAAAATGGCCCAGCAATTATGTTGAGATGGACAGGAGTGACTGAAGCTGAAGGGCCACTATAAAGGCATCCTATTAATTAAAGAAAAGAAATCCATACCCTCTCCCCAACTTCCAGATAGGCAGGGAGTGCGAAGGGATCAACTCAGCTCCTTGTAATTTCATAATCAAAAAGAGGTAGGAGCTGCCTGAAAGAGAGTCAGACTTGAGAACTACAACTCTCAGAGAAAGATCAGTGCTATGGAACTGAAAGCTCAGATCTCCAACTGATTCCAGCACAGCCACCACTTCTCTCTGTGTTTAGTTCAAGTAACCCAACATTTACTTCCAGGAGCACCAGAAGTCTGCAAGCCTGGAATTTAACACACTGTTCAGATGCACTGAGCAAAAGACTAAAAAATTTCTTCTGGCCTTCCCAATGCCCAGCATGAAATGGAAGTTAATGAATATACAAACTTAGTAACCTGCAGTGGCATTTTAATAGGGAACCTTTTCAGTCAGGATTTTAAATCAAATCTGTCTTCCCAGCAGTATCTTCTATTTTTCATTGCACCCCACAGAACAGAGCAACCTCATTATTTCAAGCACATTAGTGAGTTGCATTATAATCCACTGAATTGCACAGCAGGTTTGCTGAGACTAGGATATGTAACATCTCAGGACACAGATTTTCATATTAAGATAATGACTATGAAAAAGCTCACTGAAATCTATCTAAGAACTTCCACAAAGACCTGGTATCAGTCGAGTTTTAAGGGAGGATGATATCGTTGAAAAAATTTATACTTTTCAGAACAAAATCATGCTGGTAATTTATTTTTAAAAATTAAAAAAATTCAGTGGGACAAGACAAGTTATGCCTTTTTTCTCTTTGATTTTTTTCCATATCCCACTTTGTGCGGTGACTGCCATTCGTTTACAGGGCCCAAATGTGGTCTTTGGACTGCCTTCAGAAGCTACATCCCAATCTCGCCACCACCATGCCCACCTACACCACCACACCATTTTCAACCCTCTACCTGCTCTGGACAGCCTCTGTCCCAAAAAAGCAGGTAGCTGTCCAACATAGAAAGCAGGTGGCTGCTGGTGGCAGGAATAGGATGCTTGGGTCATGTATAGACCCATTCTCAAACAATCTCTCTTCTTGCCATTTTTAAGGGATAAGGAACACTTCAATTTCACATGAGAAATTGGCTGAAGTGGTAATAAGAAGTTAACCTCTACAGTGTCCAGCACAGAGAAAAAGAATTAACGCTGCTCAGCAGGACTGTTCCGTCCTGCCAAGTATTTTACCCCATGGATGGGATTTGTGGCAGAACGGCAGAAAATGCATTTTTATTTCACGTAACAGATTGCTGGTGTGAAGCAAGGGGAATTCACAGAGGAACTGAAACTCTGGGATGGGTTTTATGCATGCAATTACTGTAACTTGAAAACGGCCTCAGGATATCATTTTAATGGGAGTCACATCCACAAGTGGGTCTTAGTGTTAAAACCTATAATTAATCTCTTAACACTCTAACTTCAATTGCCTTTCTTCCTAGCCAGAACTGGAAAGAGGAGCAAATACTGCTGGAATAAACTGACAGCAGCCCAACTGCATTATCTGCAATGATGCTTAGGACTTGTTGCTTACATGTCCCACAGCCAGAACCCCCAGATGCTCTCCACAGGCAAACTGTTTGCTGGCTGCTCTCAGGCATAAAGTCATTTACCAGGCAGAAATATACAGCTTCAGGTGAAGACAATTTTCAGTTCTCTCGGTGGTAGTAACAAAACTGATCTAGTCCTGATCTAGTGGGTGGCATCCCTGCTCATGGCATGGCAGGGAGTTACAACTAGATGGTCTTTAAGGTCCCTTTCCACTCAAACCACTCTATGATTCTATAATAAACCAGAAAAAAACCCCACAGTTGGGTTAACTATATGTCATACTTAAAGCGAACTGAAGGCTCCTGTTTGCATCTCAACCTTATGTGAACCTAAAAAATGTTACTAGTGTGACTCAAGCTGCTGTACATTTGGTCCAAAAACAGGACTGCAGAAGGTAGAAGTAACAAACTATTAACAGCAGAGGGAGCCTGAAGGAAGAGTCAGGAAGAAGACAACATCAACAAGATTTTAAGATACATTTTAAAGATTATCTCTCCTCCAGAATACTGTAGAACCCTGCTCATTTCCTCCAAAAGTGGAAATGTTTGGAATGCCAAGCCTGGCATTTGCCCTGCTGAGCCATCTGAAGCTCCATCTCACTCAGAGCTGAAAATGGACTTTGATGCATGCAGCCTGAAGAGGCCCAGTTCTCAATTCAGGTTAAACCAGAATTAAATTTTGGGCAAGGCTATATGTTTTGTAATTCACAGACAGTTCCTGAGAAGCTCTCTTTGAGAAAACAGCAGGTTTTCTATTTCCAGTGTCCTTAGTGAGAAGCTGCACTACTAGGACCCTGAGAAATATTCTTACCCCTTTTCTCATCTTCCACAAGTGCACAATCCCAGAGAGACGTCTTTAGTGAACTTCCTTGCAAAAGTGAGCTGGCAGAAGACTTCAGGCATATCTTTAACTATTTTTTTCCCCTTGCTATTGTCTTCACTTATCATGCTTGCTGGGCTAGGACCTGAGCCAGTGTTTCCTGAAGTTTTGATTGCTGGATCACACTTTCCAGAGAAAAACAGGTGTATTTGACAAATAAGTGTCCTCCAGCTTCCCTTCCCTTTCTCATCAAGGCTGGCAAGCTCCCATATGAGGAACAGTCAGGCATGGCCTCTGCAGTGGCTCCTCCAGTTCTCCCACTGTCACCCAGCCACTGGCGGATGGATAGAAGGAACAGAACAGTCTTTAGAGAATGTTTTTCATAAGGACTTGGCCTAATGCTTCAGCCGTAGATCGGGAATAACAGCTTCCAACCAATACAAATTCAAAACAAAGAACAGGCTCCTGCCCTGAAAAGCAAAGTACCAAGGAAGGACAGAATCAGGACACCAGGAAGCAGGTAGAAGTGGGGCAAGAAGGAAAAAAAGCAGCACCTGACTGTGAGGAAAGTTTAGGTGCAGTGAAAAGGTACTTCAGGGTAAGGATAGCCAAATGGTTTGCTGATGTTTATGGACTGTTTCATTCTTATGAAAGCAAATTAAGATGGAGCATATTTGAAAAAAAAAGCGAAAAAATTACAGAACTGAAAATCGCTTTCTGTAACAAATTCAAAGCACGCGTTATTTTATAAGCGTCTTTCTTTCTACTTGACATATGATAGCTATTTTGTAATTCTTCCTTCTAGGAAAACAGAGGTGTTTCAGCACCTTCTATATAATTTAATAGCAATTTGTGTGCCTGCTATGGCAAGAGATAAACTGGTTTTCCAGGAAAAGCAAAAAACTCTACAGTTTCTTCTCATCTTTTTCAGGGATCCTAATAACTTATGAATAGGACACAGTTAGTTTCTGGCCTCTATTAATTTTGACTGTATTTTCCTCTGAAAAGAGGATTCCTTTCTCTTAATGACTGAATTATTTGAAAATCCTTACACGTTTTGTAATGAAAACCTGCATCCTTCAGTAATGACCGCTAATTATTGCAGAAAGTATCGTTTGCAGCCCACGCAGCTAAAATGAAATCACCATTGTATTCCCAGGCTGGCATATGCCAAGGCAAGGACAGAGTGGAAGAGCTATGGGACCATTTTTCTGCTGCCATGAGCTGGTGGGAGAGCATGGGACTGGGCTCCCCAGACCTCCCTCTGTGACACTACACAGACACCTTGCTCTGCCTGGGTCTCCCCAGCCTTCCTGTTCACCAGCAATCTGGCTATGCAGTACAAGCCAGCTGGAGGCAGCAAGTCCTTGGCATCCTTGAACTGCTGCTCATTTTTCGCACTGCCAGGGTCTTCTGGAGCCTGCCTGCATGTTCCTGCATTCCTGACATCCCTCACTCTCCTGGCTCCTTTCCTATACTGATGACTTGGGCGCTGTTAAAACCTGAAGCAAAATCTAAGCAGAAACATTTCTGACAGCCAGACAAGCAATCTTGATTTAACCTCAGAGATATCAAAGTTTAAGCAGGAAACATATCTGGATTGCCAGAGTTTGCCACCTCACAGGTTTAGGGGGACTGCTGCCTTGTTTGAGCTGAATGCCTTTGCACGTCTACATCCAGTTCCTTCCAAAAGCCTGGAGATGCTGAACTGTAACCCTGGAAAAGCCCAGCACAGCCACAAGTCGTGGAGTTCAGCTCAGAAGAAACAGCAGCTTGGTTACCCTTTCAAATTCACCACTGATGAAGGCCCTGTCCCTTCCCTGCTGGCCTGGCTAACCTTCTGGTACTCAGCAGTGCAACAGGAAAGGCTGTTTTGGCAGGAGCAAGAACTCAGTTCAACACTTGGCTACTGTGCAGAGGATAAGTGTCACTTGGAACCACATTTCAGTCATGCTTCTCCTGTTTGTGTCCCTTTCACATTTTGCTGTCTTTAGTGACCGTGCGTCCGGTTTGTCCTAGCAGACTTCTAAAACTATTTGGGTCAAGTAATAACCATTGACTCCAAAAGACTGCTGCATACAAGACTCTCAAAAAACCTAAGCCCTATAATTTGTAAATCCTAACAAAAGGCTTCCTGTAACTTATTTTAGAATTGGTTGCAGAAGAGTACTGAACTCACATCCACCAACCCACAATTAATTGCATAATTGTTAATATCTCCTTTGGCTAAAAATAATGCTTGAGCCATTTTCTACAACTAAATTGCTGTTGAAATTGGATGGACTTCTCTTAGCCAAGAGAAATGAATGTAAAATTATACTTTTGGCAAAGAGACACAGCATTAGGTTTCAGTTAGAGTTCAGTCTAGCACGGAAATGAGGAGGGGACTTTGAAAATGCTGAGGCAAAACCTTTTAATTAGCCATTCCTTTTTTGCTGGATGCTGAGCTGAGTATCACAAGTGATAATATAACAATTCTACAGGCCTAATTCTAGTATCAATAATATTTGCAAAAAAGTCAACCTCATCCTCTTCTCATTATCTCTGAGCTAGATTATCACTGAGAAAGACTCTAAACACCCAATTCTCTTTACCAGTGACCATGCTGGTTTCCCTTCCCAGCATTCCCAAGTGGTGTGATGAACTCCACCTGTGCCCCTGGAAGCAGTGTGCAAAGGTTCCCAGCTTGCAGCATCAGCCTTGCTGGGAAGCTAAACCATGTATCTGCCGAGATGTGGCACAGAGATGTGGCAAAAACACTCCTGAGAGCAGAGTGAGACAACAAAATCAGTATTTTCAGGCTACATTATTGTCTTGCCTCCTTAGAAAACATCCTTGTCAGATGACCATGGTTCAGAATTCCAAGCCAATACAACATGTGTGGGGTTTTAATAAGGTTTGATTTTATCTTACATGAATAAGACAAGGCATGGAATTATAATGCATATTTCAGACACAATGGCAATATGATAGTAAAGGGCTCCCAAGTTATAAAGACGCTTGCTGGGCTTCCTCAAAAATGGAGTAATCAGATGGTTGCCATATCATAAATTTCCCCTGTCCTCACTTAGCTGTTGAAGAAATAAAATGATGTTAGAGGTATCTAACTGTATATACTTCATTAACATGCTATTTTCAAAGAACAATAACACAATTTCTGTGTACCTGGAGAGAGGCAAATAAGAAATATTTCCTTTTGTTTTTACATCGTCCTTTCTTCCTTTATTGGTGAGCCCAATTACAAAGCCATGATGTGACTACAAATTCTTAATACTGCTCCCCTGGTAGTTTGTACTTGGGCATTATTTTCTTAGGTAGAAATACATTAGGAAAGCAATAATGTTTTCACCAGCACAAGCACAAACAGATCATGTCTTAAATATTCTGGCTGAGCTGGTGAAGTCTCAAGGAATTAATTCTGTCCATGAGCAACCCCTCACAACCTCCTAATATAAAAGCCTACATCAAAAAAATGCAATAGATAGAGACCAGTTTAGTTGACTACTTCTTTTTATATTATTATTCTTTTTCCAATAACTGAAGCTGGAAAGAACTGGGCTCACAAAATGGCAAATAAGAAATATTTACTGGACAGCACACTAACGACAGGATTTACCATGAAATCTTGACCTAAGTTGTCTTTTCCTGTTTAAGATGATGGCTGATACAGTTCTGGATGGAAAATACTAGAGAACAAAAAATCTCTAAGAGAGATGTGTTGTCACAGGATTTCCACCTACGATCTCTACCTCCCACTCCAAGCTTCCTAGCCCACAAAGTGGGTAAGCACAGCTCAGACAAGGGATATGTAAATCACACAGCATTGCTTTGTCCAGTCATACTATACATACAATAAATGCAAGGCCCCCTTGTTAGGCAAGTACTGTATACACACAAGTTTCAACCTCATCTTCAAAAACTAGAAGTTTTTAAAGGTCCTCCCTAATTACATCCCAATATGTCTTTTCTAGTAGCTGAAAGTTGAGTTAGGAAAGAGTGTTCACCTGTGTCAGACCAGTGCTGGTAACTGCCAAAAACTTGTGGGCCTTTTTGTGTATGAAACTCTATTCAATACCTATTCCCAAATTCTTGCTAATTCAGCTGTGAACTCATTTATCTTTGCAGTGCAACTACCACTACTCAGTGACCCAGTCACGCTTCTGACTACTGTCCCTGAACTGAAGCTATGAGGTAACACAGCAAAGCCAGATTACTAAAAAAATGAGTGAGATTGTGTCTTAGTAACAAAAAGCAGCTTGAGAACCTTTCCCAATAACTTCTGATTGCATGGGTTATGCCAACACACAGTTCACACACACACTGTGGTGGTGGGCTCGAGAATAGTTGTTGATTACTTGGAGCTGGACTTTTAATTCTTTTAGTGGTTTTGAGTAGTCTATCAAGTTATCTTTGATAGTTGTTGGTATGTTCCAGATCCCCCCCTTTGTTAAAAAACCCCCTTTTACCCCTCCCTAAACCCCTCTTACCTCACCCAAGTATGGGCACCCTCCTCCCATTTTCCAGCACTTTCCCCATCCATCACACCAACTCCATCTCACAGGGCTGTCAATTCCCTCTGGGACCATACCCTTCCCTTTGGGATGCCCCTTTGTCTCTACCTTCCACGACAAAGTAACACAAAATGAGGACTGCCCCCACTTCTGGGTGATCAGCAAGCACCAAAGAAATGAAAAGCTGGATGTTTGATGTGCCACAGAAAAATGGGTTTGTAGTTTTAGGAATTGCCTCATGTATTACTATGGGACCAAGATGGAGATTTTAGGGTGTCGGTCCCTTGTCCTTCTCCTTCTTCCCTCTTCTCCTTCTTCTTCCCTTTTTTGTGACCTCAGTTCCTATCATGTAGTAATTGGTAGAGAGAATTTAGTTTAGAAGAAACCTGTTAACAATATTGATAGTTATTGGATTTAGAAACAAAATAATGTACGTAGAATCTTCCTATTTGATGATAAGACTATATAATATCCCTGCTCCGGGTGTCGGTGGCCATTTCAGCACCTGGACGCAGTGGAGACACTGTGTTCCTGAATCCTTGATAACCTAGAATAAACAACCTGAAGCAGCAACGAAGTCTTTTGTTATTTTTCCCTGAGATGAGAAATTGAGAAGAAAAAGCATCCCAGGCATGAACCCCCTCAGTGGGGCCCAATTGGGGTCCTCACACACCCCTTTTGTGTTCAGCCTTAGATATACTGCTAGTAAAGAGCCCATAAAGGAGTTGGCAGTGTGATGGCAGATTGTGTTGTCCTTAATAATGCTATTTTTAGTGCTAATCCTTAATAATGCTGTTTAATAGCGCAGCCTCTATTCATGCTATTTACCTTCCAAGCAAAGAGCACACCAAAATGAAGGTATGATTAAGACAGAGGGCAAGGAGGAGTTTAACACATGCCAAGAATGGATAATGGAAGAGGAAAGGCAGGAATATAGAATCAGAGAATAGTTTGCATTGGAAGAGACCTTTTAAAGGCCAGCTAGTCCAACTCTCCTCTGCAATGAGCAGGGACATCTTCAGCTAGAAGAATATATATCAGAAATAGAAGACATGTGGGACCACCCATGTCTTGAAGCCACCTGGTTATAGCTAGGTGGCTTCAAGACATAAAAACAGAAACATGAAGTTTCAGAGTTTCTGCAGTTTTTATAATATTATCAGGTGACTAGTTACCCCCACATCTCAGTAGCTCTAGAAGGAGGAATTCTGAAAGACAAGACAGTGGAATGGAGATTGTGAAAGGGATGAAACACTTGCCAGTGAGTCCCTCCTTGAGATGGGCTCCCAAGTGTGGTGGCAGCAAGGCAAACATTACCTGTGTTTGTCAATTAATTTGTTCAATTAAATGCATGTTCCATGTAAGAATTCTATAGCACTCCCACTTATTGATTTTTATTTCATTGCATTAGAAGCAAGGATATTAATCTTGTTCCACACAAGAGATCTTATGTTGCCTTCTAGGACATTTGGAAGTATTGCTTTTAGTTTAAGAACATATTTTTATTCTCAGCATGTTGCTTCCTCCCCACCAGTATTTCAGCTTCATCATTAATTCGTGAACCATAACTCTGGTGAGAATCAGCTCTAGGCTGATAAAAGGAATTCCTGCATTTATTTATCTCTCAGTTTACAAAAGACACTTTTTAATAAGACAGGAGGGTTATACTGAAAAATAATCATAAATTAGATTTACATTTTTACAGTCAATAGGGAACTGGATGCATATATTATAGACCTAAACTAGGTTAAAGGATATTATATCAAAGGTATATTTACATGCAGCCAACTCTGTAGTGGGTTTTTCAAAACACCATGGAGAAAATACCCAGCATCCACTGACAGCCTGAAATATCTCTAGAAAATCAGGCTCTCCAAAAAAAAACAGAGCAGAAGAAACCACACCCAAAAAAATCATTCTATTAGGAAACGTAATAAGCAAAAGAAGGGTAGATAAAGCTATGATCACAACACAAAGCATGTTACTTGAGGTGGAACTGTCTCATCTTCTGTGCACATATTGCAAAGAGATAGCTGGCATACTGCCACTATAAGACTAAGTGTAAATGCCCCTGGACAAAAATATATTTTTTAGATAGAATCCAGTATCATTCCTCCTAATTCTGCAATGGCCAACAGAACTGGTTTACTAATGCAGGCTCTCCTGTTAATTCTATGTCTCCTGATAAGGTATGAGAGCAACCCTTGCTAGAGCACAGCTCACTGTCACTGTTCTCTCTCTTTCCTGAGCCTTCAACCTGAGTGAACTCAGGGCCCCTTCTGCAAATTACTTCTTGAAGAGAACCACAAACACTCCTGAGGGCAAGGTATTAAAAAAGTAATATGCCCAACACTCTGAGTATGGGACTCCAACCAAGAGATAAAACAGAAAGAAAAATCCCTATGTTGATATTTAACATTCAAAGAGAAGGTTAATTCCAGTGTAACTCCACAAATTAAAGCATAGGGCAATATGACAGCAAGCTAATTCAAAGGTATTTTATGTACCAAATTGCAAAAAAAAACCCCATGACTATGATTTAAAATCTGCTTCTCTTGAAGGGTAAAATAGCCATGGTTCAGTTTTCATTCTTCCACCGTTTTTGCTACTTTTAGACAAGTTTTCCGTTGGAGGAGGACAATACAAAAATTACATGGAAGCTTTTCTGTGTTCAGATTTTATATCTGCTACAGCCAACATTAGTGGAAGAGAGACCAAGAAACTGTAACACCTCAAGGTGCTGCTAAAACTGTCACACACCTAAGATTCTCCTCAAGACTAAAGTGTTTAGGGGATCTTTATGGAAACAGCAGAAAAATTAAAACCACAAGAAGAAACACAGCCTCTCAACTCATCAGAGGTTTGTACAGTTTATACTACAAATCTGAGCAGACTCAGAAGGAATTTGTGACAAGACTTCAGTCTTATTGCATTAAAACATTGCCAGTTTTATGGGTGGAAGCATGAAGATGACTATAATCCCTCTGTTACAGGCAAAACATCTGAGGCTCAGCACTTGAGAAAGCTTTAGTTGCTTCACTACTTATCACAGCAGTATATTTAATTACCATGTCACAAAACATGGTAAACTGAATGTGCTGCTTACAGTGAGCTGGTGATGAAGAGTGGGAGAATTTGGCACAAGTAAAAAGACAAAATAATTTGGATGGAAAAGTGAGTAATTGTGGAGCTCCCACACAAAAACATCCCAGATGTTCTGGGTAATTTTAGATCTTGTCAATACAGAAACTCATCTGTAATCAGCCAAGGGGAGGAGGCTCAGTCCCTACAGCACCAGGGGCAGCCATGGTTGTCTTGGCTGTGTGACACTGAAGAGGTGGAGAAAAAGCAATGCAAGGTTGGTTTGTTTGGGCTAATTTTTTTTCTTTTTGAGTTGTGGCACACGCATTTTCCCCAACCTTCTTATAGTATACAGGTTAAACAGATTACAGGATCACGACCACAGACTACTCCTAGAAGGAGTTAGTCCACCTAGAAGGAGGTGGAAACGTGGGAATAAACAAGGAGGCTCCTGGATAATATTAGTCCATGGACATCTGAACCGTTGCAGTTCAATCACAGTTATAATTACCATACATGAGTGGCCTAAGAGACACTCCAAAACCAAAACAATAATTAAATTGGTAACACACCAAAACAGACAATGCAGTGTCAGCAGCTCAGCTGGCATGTTTCAACCTGGGGAGTATTTATAGGATCAGGCTCTTTATTTTGACAGCGATGGCCTATGAAAAGCATATACATGCTCACTAGTGATAAACACAGTATGCTGAGACTATACAATAAAAGCAATACTAAAATACTGCGGAGTGAACATCAAAGAACCTTGAAATATGCTGAAAGTTGAATAATTTGTGCAACTGCATTGTGTTCTCAAATCACTGATTTCAGCATAAGTATGTACACATCATTCTGCCCCAGAACCCAGATTATTAAGACTGTTACCTTATTCACACCATCTGCCATTGCTTGCAGTGTTAACTCTCGAGGTCCATCCACAGTCTTCCCATTGTCAGTTGGTCCCCAGCTGGCACTGTATATATCTATGACTTGAGGCATATGACTGATGGAGGAAGCCTCAATAATGTCTGTCATAAACGGCTGGTCAAGCATTCGAATACCTGCAGTTTTAACCAACATAAACATGAAATATGCATTACCCAGCACAAAATGTAATCTCAGCACCCGCAGAAGGCCCCCAGTTACAGGTATTTTAAGTAGCTGGCAGTTTCACCCATTCCATGATTCTGCACTTGACATTGCCATTTCACTAGGGTGTGCTTATCCAGCAGGATGCCAGTATTAAACACCCAGCCACCAAGGCAGCATGACCCAGAAAGACAAAGAACTTTATTGTTACCTTTCTAATCACACCGTATTTTTCATCTACTCTTTGAGAACACTTAAAAAATACCAGAATTCAGTAATCTCAGAAACTCCGCATTTAAATAATAATGGCATTTAAAACTGTATTTTGTAAGCTAGAGAAAAAGAGTAAGGGCCACCCTCATCTAACTGGCATTCAGTTTTGTGTTCACATGCCACTGGCTTTTCAAGTAGTTTTTCTATTTATTTTGGTGCATCTCCAGAATTTAATCTGAGGAGGGAAATACACTACACAGCAATTTGCTGGAAAAATATCATTCTGTCAACATGCAGTAGCAAAATATGGCCAGCATGTGGAGGAAAAAAGCGAACTAAAACCTACTTCCTTTAACCCACACTGCAGTAGAAGTTAAGAGTTTAAATGATGCAATCTTAGGACATGTCAACTTCATAAAACCTCAAAGTGTTGACTCTAAGTGAGTCAGAGTGCGACAGCATTGCAAGCCCTTACATCCATCGTGCCCCACATGTAGGACAATTTCACCAACAGCCAACTTGTCACTTGGCCTCTGGATGAGACCTGAATAACCAGGGATTCATTCCAAGTTTAATTTGTAGCCCTGAGCTGAAGTTTTTCCCAACAGTTTAGGACACAGATGGGGCAGAAATCAGCAGCACAGTGCCAAACAGTGTGAATGGTGATAAGGATCCTAATTTAGAAGCCAGTAGCTTTACTATATTCAACAGAAAACCAGTGTGTCAAAATAGCTGGAAAAAAGGTGGTATAAATTTCAAATAGAAATCAGACCAAAGCTGGACGTTCTTGATGGGCTAACTCAAGCTAGAAATGATGAAGTCAAACCCAAAGGGTACAAAATTGCTTCCCATACTTATAAAATGCAGATCTGCCCAGAAACCACTGTCCTGGTTTAAATGACAGATGTCTGCCAAGGAGGGTGGGAACCCTTTCTGGAATGGAAAGATGACCCTTCCTCCAAATTATTCTAACTTCGAAATTATGGGGCTTCCAGGCAAAAATTACGGGAAAAGGAATACAGTTTTTTTACTAGTGGTTTTTAGGTTTTGCTATATATAGAGCCAACATGGAGATTCTAGGGTGTCGGCTTCTTCATCTTCTTCTTTCTTCTCCTTCTCTTCCTTTTTCTTCCTGACATGAGTTCCTGTGACTTGTTAATTGGTAGATAGAATTTAGTGTAGAGGAGACATGTCAATGAGGTTGATATTCACTGGTTTTGGGAACAAAATAAGATAGGTAAAGTTTTCTAACTGGTTGATAATAGATATAAAAGCTACCTGCTTTGGGTAGCCATTGCCATTCTGCCCTCGTGTTCCTGGAGGTCACAGCACAGTCTGTGCCTCCGAAACTTTGGTAAGAAAGAAAAATAAACACGCTTTGAAACAGCAGAAAGAAGCCTCATCTCATCTTTTTGGGACATGGGACACTGAAATGTGTCCTTGGGACAAGGAACACAGCCAGGCCAGGAGTCAGTGGGGTCCAAAGAACACCCCGACACTCTCCAGAGAGAAGGAGGAGGTTGGGGGGCCTGGTTTCCCCTGAAACACCCGCAGATAGTGAAGGTCTCTCGTGGCGAGGGCAGGTGCTGAAAACTCGCAGTCAGCAGCTGGTAGCTCCTGCAAGCAGTGGGCTCACCAACAGGCAGCAAGGAGAATTCTGCAGCAGCACCAAGCCCTCTGAGAAGCAGAATTCCAGCTCCCAAAACCACAACCATCTCCCCTCCAAGCTGGCAAATCTGCACCCCCAGCTAGAAACTGCCAAAGCCCCTGTTCCCCCCTTCCCTGAACCATTTAAATGGCATGTCAAGGCACTTGGCTACCCCTTTTGTCTATTAATCACTCTCCATTCACCATCTCCCTGACAACAAATGGGAAGAAATTCCCTAAGAAACCTAACCCAGAACAACCACAAAATTAATTAGTGACCCTGAGAAAAGCGGGAGAACAACAGGAGGAGCCAAACCATCTCCAAGGAAAAAAAGAAGTATGAGAAAAAAATAAGTGATGCCCCAGATCCTTGACAACCAAGCTCATTCTGAAAAAAATGGACTCTGAACCACGACAGCAGCAGACCCTCAACTTTCATGGACTTCCAGTGCCCATGGACCACACAGTGGTGTTGCCAATGCACGCTGTCCTCAGGCAGGGAAGGCTGGCTGGCAGTTCCAAAAACTTGAGGGGATTCGATTACAAAGTGGACAAACATGGAAGATTATTTGTAGGCTGTTGGTCATCAGGAAAAGTCTTCACGCCTCTTGATTTTTAAGCAACCAGCTTGAAGTTGTAGAGTTATATGAATAATATGGACATGGCTCAGCCAAAATCCCATGCCTCGATTCAGATTCCTCTAAGAGTAACTCTTGCTAAAACGAAAATTTTGTGGAATGTCCCATCCCTGAAGGAGATGTTACCCTTACTGAAGAAAGGAGACAGTCATTAGACCTGCCCAGCTAGTTACTAACTCTCAGTGGTATTTCTTGGGCAACAGCTTAGCAAACATTGCTTGGTGCCCTTCTCTGGTGGAGATTCAGCTTTCAGTCTTGTAGGTGACAGGTGAAATGTAGCCTTCCCCACATTCCTGACACTACAGTGAAACAGGGACTGGCCAAGCACAGCAGACATGTCCCTGAACACACACTGTGGACCATCTCCAGGAAGCAAAGGGTACATCATGCTGATGTTTTGGTGTGGATCAGGAAAAGTAAAGTGAAATTCCTATCTATCTCTGCCTGCACTGCCTCAGCTCTCATCATGGAACAGTCTTAAGAGTGGGAAAACGGGATTTCTTCAGATTCAACTAAACTGACACATGGTGTCGAGACCCTAACTCACTCCAAGTACTGTATTCAGTAGATCTGTGCAGAGAAAAGCTCATTAGAAGTAAAAATACCCAACACACCCAAGGTGTGGATGCTGAGTGCTAGGTACCACCTACTTAATTCTCTCCATCTGCTCCTATCACTCCACATCATAGTTAAAACAGAAGAAACCT
This sequence comes from Vireo altiloquus, assembly GCA_013396875.1. Taxonomy (NCBI): domain Eukaryota; kingdom Metazoa; phylum Chordata; class Aves; order Passeriformes; family Vireonidae; genus Vireo; species Vireo altiloquus. Next base: position 35,654 of record VZRF01014775.1, read on the forward strand.
ACAACCAACAGAGATTTACAGCACTGCAGGTCCTGCCCTGTGAGAGCCTAAAGAGTAAGAGTAGCATGAGATTTGCCTTTTCCAAGTGCAGCAGGAATTTATACTTTACCTCCTGCAAAATGAGATTCGCCACAAATGATTTTGCAGCTACACAGGGAAGAAGCACTGAAAATAAGTATACAAACAGGAGCTGTGTGAAGGATATATGTATGAAGGAGCAGAGCTGTTCTTTCGCACTGTTATTAAAGAGCCTATATAAGGCTCTTGATTGAAAAGGCAAAGCCATGGAGAAATTCCTCTCTCTAGCTACTGTGAAAAGTAATAAATACATGGTCCAGTACCAATCTGCAGCCCTGTCCTGGGCAACACTCCCTGCCTCTGCTGGAGAAGTTCTGCCTGAAGCACAGTGGACCATTTACACCTTGGATTGCTACCATACCTGCTACTTTGGAGTTGTATGCAACTCCCACGCCGCAGATGTTGTTGTTGGCAGCAGCAGACACCTCTCCTGCACACCTTGTCCCGTGGCTGTGAAAAGGAAGGCAGAGAGACCAGATGAACCCCAGCTAATGCACGTGCTGAGCTGGATCACTGTGAGCTTGTTTTGCCTCAGCCAGCTCCCAGTGCTGCAGAGGAAAACCATTCCATAGGAAACTGTTGAGTGCTGGATACTGGGATGAGTTCATTCCTTCCTGAAGCAGGCAATACCCAGTTTCCTCTCTGCATGAGTGATGGGAATGAGTGATGCTTGCTCTGAGGTTAACATGTATCCTTATACATTTTATATCCTTATACAAGTTATATCCTTATACAACTGCATTTAGTTGTAAAGTTATCCTGGCTTTTTCTTTTTAGCTTGTGAGATAGGTTCTGCCTCGTTACCAACTCTTGGTCCGTAGAAACAGTCCCTGACAGAACAGTGTAAATATAAGATCAATATTAATTCCTTTATTTTGGTGGCTTGACAGTGTGACACCCATTACTTTCAACCTTACAGAACAAAGTCTGGTTGCCTTTTTGCTGTTTGAACATGTGCAAAGAGTATATCCGTGCCCACAAAAGAAATGCTACAGGAAGAGGTGGGTGCAATACCCAGCTGGAGTAGCAGAAGGGAGCCACAATGGTCACTGCACTACTCAGCAGCAGAGCTGCATCCTGGCTGGCCAGGCCCAAAGCTGTGGGACTTAAGGCCATGTGCATCCCTCTCATCCAGTGCCTAATTCCCAAAAGAGCTGACAAGGTGCTGCAGCTCACAGAGCTACTGCTTTCTGCTCAAGTGGGAAAAGCCTCTGCTCTGATACAGAGGTCCAGGGCTGACACATGGTATTTTGATATTACCTGGTGCCTCTGAAGTGCTATATAGCTCTTAACAGAGACCCTTTAACTGGCAGTGGCTCCTGCAGGAAGGAAGATTGCATTTTCCTTTTTCCTAATTCATCACAGAAATTAAACTCAAGAGAAGAGAAATACAGACAACATAACCTAGTTTTTAAAAAGTAGCATAGCAGCAGGGAAACTACTGAAATGTGTGCTGCTGTCAGGGTTTTTTTCAGTTTAAGATGGTGAATCAATATATGAATCCATCCTACTGCTCACATCAATCCACTCTGTGAATCGAAACTGGTGTTGATCTTACAGCATGCTAAGGATTCATGCAATTAAAAATGCTGTATTATGGTTATCCTGTGTATCAGACAGACCACCCTGGGAGGCAGCAGAGCTGTTCCAATCACCTTTTCCTCTCTCTTTCCCTTTACAGGTATCTAGCAAAGATCAATGTAACATTAATAAAAAGATAAGAAGCAACACATACTTCTTCCTGCTCCAATTGGGAGAATATATTTTTAAAGGCAGTTCCATAAAGGAAGATGACTGAAGATCTCATCCACTTCCTTTTACAAAGAGGGCAGAGAGGACAGCAATACAGATTTCTTGCTCAGCTGCTACAGAAATTGCTATCAACAATCAAACAGATTTTCCCTCATGTTCTTGCTCAAGGAAGTGTAACAGAAACACAACATTCATTGCTAGGTGCTATCAGTGCCAGGCATTCATTATCTAGTCACCTATGGGCCAACTACAAGCCATAGAAAAGAACAAATGGCATTGTTCAAAATTGGCTTGACTAATGCTAGGTTGCAAAAAATCAGTGATGCTGCCAGATTACAGTGAGAAAAACTGTATTATGACCTTCCTGACAAAAAAGTTTTACCAGAAGGTCCTCTCCCTGTCCCAGCCTCTCCAGAGCAATGGCCCACACAATGGAGACTGCAAACAGGCCTATTCCAGCAGCTCAGAGTTTCAATATTGTGCTGCTGACTAGAGAAAAAAAAAAAAAAAAGACTTATGAGTTAGCGGAAATGCATTTGGTTAAATTATTAACGGCAAATAGCAGACTTTTCCAACTCAGCCCTATTTGGTGTTCATGTATCATTGATAAACCCTTTGTGGTGTCTATGAAGTGACTCAGGTCACAGGCACAAATCACAGCCTTTCTCTGCAGTGTTCACCTCTTCCTTACTTCAATATTTAAAACAAGGGGATAGAACACCATTAAAAATATTTTCATCTGTGAACAAGCTAGTTCAAAGGTAAATCATATATTAACAAGTAGAGCAAGTCTTCTATAAACTTTATGTAAGTGAAAACATTTTACACAAACATGCATGAAAAAGTAAGGTGGGAGAAGTGGATTTAGTTAAAAAACAGTTTTGCATACTGCATTTTAAAAAATACCTTTATTAGCTATGAAAATTTCACTCTGCTTGGTCTTTGAAAACAATTCTGTTTCTAAAATCCACTGCCAGTGGTACTGTGCGTGCCTCTCTATTGACATTTTTTGTTGAGATTTTTATTGAAGCTCCTTTTCATCTGCTTTGAAATGCTTCTGCGGACAGCAAAGGACAGGACCCATCCATCCTATCTTCAGCTGTTTTCAGGGGAGGGCTATGCAGAGCTGCAGTCTCAATAGCTGGGACCATCTGCCTTTCTTGACCACTTTAGCTGCTTGCTTTGGGCAACAATTAAACATGCAGAGCTCAAATGGACACTTTTGTAGGGCAAATGCAATCCCCTTTTTGCTCACATGATATTGTCAGCTTCAGAGCATTTGAGTGGTCACAGAAGAGAAAGCATTCCCCTGCTTTGGTTTGAATCCATAATTAGTAAAAGACATTCTTATGTCTGAAGAATATAGGTTTCCAAGATAGCAAATCAATATTGCCCTGCTAACTCATTAGCTGAGTGAGAGAACAGACAGAATACAAAGGCCACAGGCATGGAAATAATTACTGGTTATTTAGATCAGGGCAGAAATTTGTAATCTCAGTGCTCTGATGTGGAGAGCCCAAGTTGTGCTTTCTGCATGCTCACAACATGAAATCAGAGGGTTGTAGGAGGCCAAGCAATTGCTGGTTCCTATGGCTACTTCCTCACTGCAGAACATGATACATGCCAAGGTACTGAATGTGGCTCAGAACGGAGAGGGTGTTCAAAGTCACAGTCAGTTCCCAAAGTGGTTCTTAAAAACTGAGTTCTGTGGGGCTGCCTCTGGTTTTGGGAACAGGGCTTGATTCAGGTTCCTTCACTGCTCCCACTGCTCCTCAGGCTCAAACACAGCTCTGTTCAACGTTGCACCAAGTGCACCCTCTCCTGCTTGGTCCCCAAGCTGTGGCTCTGAACACGGTCAAGCAGTGAGTACAGTAAACATGAGAATAAACCCCTTGGCTGCCAAGCCATCTATGGTCCTCTGCCCATAGCAGCAGCTGAACTGCCTGAAAGCAATTTCCTGCCTAAGGCACCACTCTCCCCTTCCAAAAACCACGTTGCACGGTTTTGTAGGCCAGTGGCTGTTAGACGGAAAGGCCAAAGTGATTCCAGCAGTCTTAAAAAGCACCAAATGGAAGGGGAATCTGCTTACAAGCAGAGCAGCTGTGATTAATGAAATACTCCATGCAAAAACCTCTCCTATTTATTCTTAAAGTCTAATGAACACTTTGCACATGCAGCTGGCAGCTCACAAAAGCCCCTTGGTGATCAGTCCTCTGCTTCTTGTTCCACAAATCACTTGAATTGCTCACATAGAAACGTATTCTTTATGGAAAAAAGGGTATTACGCTATCCTATATTGAGTCTGATCCTTCTGCATGCATAAGATTCAGTGGGAGATACATCACTGGCTGTGCAATATGGAGCTTTTATTTCAGGTTTCTCTCAATAGGTTTTCCATGTAATCACACCCTATCCAGATGCACCTGTGCAGATATACATAGGGACAGACAGACTGTCAGAGGCAGACAGTGGTTACCTACCATTAACAATAATTCAGGAGTCAGAAGCCATGGCAAGCGCATATATAGGAGTACGTCAGCTCAATTAACAGAATAGCAAAGAAATACACAGGGAAAAACAGTCACAGCTACTCCTGGACAGCTGGATATGGTGTGCTGGTTTCCATCTTAACCTGCATAAAACTAAGAATCTTGACATGTTTGCTCTCATGATTTACCTTGCAAGACAGATAATTCCCTGTCTTGAAAAATAAATCTCATGGTTCATAATATCATAGAGTGGTTTGTATTGGAAGGGACATTAAAGATCATCTAGCTCCAACCTCCCTGCCATGGGCAAGGATGCCACGCACTAGATCAGGCTGCTCAGGGCCCCATCCTGCCTGGCCTTGAACACTTCCAGGGATGGGGCATCCCATCATGACTAAGGTTTATTGAAAAACAATGCTACACTTCCTGGGTATCGATTTTTTTTTTTTTTCCTGAAAAGGAAGAACAGTAAAGGAAATCTGCAAAGCAATTTCTATGTCTTTTTCCTCCTCCTGTTGCTGACCTGAACTCCCCATTCCCCTAAGAAACAGAAGAAAGTGTTGCAGTTCTCTGAAAACCTCTCTGAATTATGTTTTTCTCAATTATTACAGACTGGGTTACAGACAATAGTGTTGCTCACCCTCAATTCTTCACTTGAGTACTTGAGGTTAGCCAGGGGCACCTGGAACCAGAGACAATAACCCATACCACATCTTGAATGCTTGAGGTCTGTTTGAAGAGACTTTGGGAGGTTAACTCTCCCTCCAGGAAGAGTTTACTTTGCGGAATAGGTAAGGATGGCAAACTGGGCCCCACTCTGAAATACTTCATAGCAGCAGAATCAGTGTTAATGGGAATCACATTCCACATCTTGAATGCTTGAGGTCTGTTTGAAGAGACTTTGGGAGGTTAACTCTCCCTCCAGGAAGAGTTTACTTTGCGGAATAGGTAAGGATGGCAAACTGGGCCCCACTCTGAAATACTTCATAGCAGCAGAATCAGTGTTAATGGGACTTAGTGGAACACACTTAATTTTATGAAGTTCCACACTGAAAAAAAGAGCTATCATTACACACTAAAGCTAAATTTAATTTTCTTCCTCTCCCAAGCTAAGTGATATCTTTCTCCTAAAAAGATCCTTTGCATAAATAAAGCAAGAAAGGCAGCAGACCCTCACAAATTAGAGCCCTAGTCTTTCTCTGACTTGCCATTCACTAATTGGAATCATACTACTTTAAAAGTGTCAGATGTCCTTTCCCAAAATGAAGCAGAAATCTCATCAAGAACTTGCTTTGGCTGAAAAATTGCAGGACTACAAAGAAGGACATCACAGCTCCTAACTCTCTTTAATCCATTGGCCCATGTCTGAGGTGGAAGGACAGCTGCTTCTTTGTTGTGTCACTCTGACAGAACTACAATTGATTTCTTTAGAAATAAAACCAAAAAACTCCATCCAAAACTTGGAGACCATCCAGTCATCCTAAGTTAGTAATGAAAACCACCTCAAATAGGCCTGAAATATTTTTTGATAAGCACTCAGTCTGAGCCCTGAAATCTCTAAAAAGTTTTCAAATCCTCAGCACTACTGGCAACTTTTGTCTAAGGGATATTTGGAAATGTCATTGGAAATATCCTGAAATAATTTTTGCAAATCCAAGCTAGAGCCTGCCATAGGACAAATACAGAACCCAGGAAATATTTTGTAAAAAACTGTCAAAACATGTTTCCATTCTATGTAAAAAAAAAAGCCAATGAGTTTAAGGAAACTAAAATTCACACTTTCTAAAACCTTAAGCCTTTTCTTTTGGGCCATCCTTATTTATACCATACCTTAAGAACCAGTCCTTCTCCTACTGAAAACTGATTAAGTTCAGAGCTAAGTTCAGAACATACTGAAGAAGGCATGGGTCTTGGGCAATCACTATGTATTCAGTAGAAATAACACAACAAGCACAGCTGCACTGTTGATGCCAAATTTATAAACTCAACAGAACAGCTTACACTGTATGTGGGCTTTAACTTCTCCAGCAGCTAGAAAAATGCTACCCGTGTCCTTAAATCAAGGTGATTCAGAACTTAACATAAGATCTAACTGTTTTTAAACTGGTCATTCTCCACCATGCTGCTTTTCTGACTTCTTAGGCTACAAAAGGATGAAAAGACTTTTCCCCTCAAAGTCTTTCCTCTCTCCAGCTTACTCCCTTTAAATTTAGCTAGCAGATGGGAATCCAGTGTATACAGGTTTGGATTACTGGACTGTCCTAGAACAGCTGACAAAAAGGTATGTAGCTATCACCTATTCAAACAACCTAAAAATATACTTTTCTGGAGCAGCAACTTCATTTATAAACTATAAATGTAAAAAATGAAGTGGTAAGCAACCTCTAATTTTCACGCAGTAGTGAGACTGCAGCATCTGTTCTGTGACCATTGAATTTAGCAGAGAACAGACATTTCACAAAGATGCAGAACTTCTTATACAAACCAAAATGAAGGGCAGGATGCCCGAAATCCATTTACCTGTTAAACCAGTCATCAGTATAGCGGGGATATGGGTAGGGATCATTACTGCTGAAGTCGTAGCTGGCTTTAGCATTCTGCAAAACACAAGGAACACAGAAAATGAGCTGAAGAACAGACATGCAGGGCAAAATGAAACACAAATTGAATGAGAAGCTGAGAATCAACAGCAAACTTTGCCCTCTTCATTCTGTGAGATGTATCTGCACAGAAACTAGTCCCTATTGTGCTGTGCCATTTCCCATTTTCCACACCAGCAAGCCTGGGGAAATGTTTTCTGGCATGCAAAGCCTCCTGTAGACTACTGATATTTCCAGTGTGGTTAATTGTGAGGTGGTGTGAGAGCTCCAGTCACTACTGAGGGACTGTTCATCAACACTTAAACAAGTATTCAGGTTTTAAACTACTTGGTGTGGCAAAGCAAGGGTTAAACCCTATTTTCCAAACAGTGGTGGAAGTGACAAGACACATGGGTCTTCAACGAAAGAAGTATTTCTGCAAACCTCATTTGTGGTACTACAACAGTCAGATTTCTAAAAGCATTTCAATGCCTAATGTATATTTTTCAAAATTCAACTGTGAAAACTGCATTAATGCCCAGCACATATGCCTCAAAATCTCTTTGCATATTTTCTCATTCCTTTAGTTGGCTGAACAGCTTCACAAATGTGCCTTTCAGGCACTTTTCAAAATGTCATCCCATGTCTCTGCTTTCCATATAAATCTAAATCATTCCTGATTTGTCCTAACAGCAGTTAAGGACAGTCAGCAACTTTTTGATCTGAAGTAAATGGAAAGTTTCAGAAAGTCAAGTGCCCTGGTTTTTTTTCTCTCTAAATGAAAAAATAAAGGGTGACTGATAATTAGGCTTTTAAAAATATTTAGCAACTTCCTCTCAAGTGTATGTTTGTTGAGTTTATGTTTTAATAATCACCACACTCAATGAACAGAATTATGTTAATTCTTAATTAATGTGTACTTGTATTCCTTTTAAGATTTGGCTGAGCATGCTATTGGAGATAATTTGAGACTTGTGCATGAATAGCTTTGCTCCTAAAAACATTCTCCTTCATATGATTCTCAGTTCCTGGGTACAGGAATAGACAGTCCATTGGTAGCACCCAGATTCAAACCCTTAAACTCCCAAAAACTTGTTCCAGAATGAAATGAGGACAACATTGTCCTTGATACTTGGAGGGGAAAACTAAGTATCTTTCAAGTTATTGTACAGTGGGTTTTTTTGAGTGATCATTTCATACAGCCTGGTTGGTTATATTCGGCATAGACAGTAAATATTTTGCAGCATTTGAATGAAGCAGAGATTTTTAGAATGGCTCTCAAATGGCTTGATGCTGTCCTCCAGCTGAGAGATTAATCCCTTTTTGAGATCCTTATGGATCTCTCCGTTATCTCCACACTAAGGCCCTGATTTTCAGCCTGAAGATGCCTTCCAATCATGGCAGGTACAGCCACAAATACTCAGTGCTTCTAAGTCTTTGTGCCGAGGCGTCTGATTAATTTGCTTCTTTTAATTACCACAAGTGCTTATACAACACTTTGAATGGCATAGGTTTGCACAAGCTAAGAGTAAACAGAACATCACTTTTCAGCCAAGAAAAAAAGGGAAAATTGACAGTTGCCTATAAATCATGAGTAGTACAGAGAAGGTAGACAAGGAGTTATTTTTTACTACTTCTCATAATTCAAGAAATTGAAATTACCAGGAGGGAGACTTAGAAGCAGCAGAAAGCAAGAAGTACTTTTCCACAGAACATGTGATGAGTTACAAAATTCACTGTCATGTAGATACCACACAGACATATTGCCAGCTTCATATTCACTCAGAACTTCTGCTTCCACTCTAAAAATATTGTACAAATGAGAATTTAAACTCAGTCATGTGTCAACTGTATTTTATTTTCCCATCTGGAAGAAATGCAGTCCCACTTACATGCCCTAAGCTCAGAGGGGGTCTGGTGAGCCTGACTTTTCAGGACATCATCAAACATGCAAGCATTTTGTACTTGCCATCAACCACTCTTGACTCTAGAATTCCCTTGTGCAAAAATTATGGGTGAAAAGCCCTTCTAGCTGCGCTGATGTACCACTCGTGTTCATAGTAGTGACAGACAAAGGGATTCCAGCCTGAATGATTCAGACACTGCAGCCTTGCTGTATGCCCCAGGTAACCAAGCTTATAGAAAGGTGCCTTTAGGCAGGCTACAAACCAAGTTGTGCAGCCATATCCTGTAGCTCTCTTTTGCTTCATTTTGGTTCACTGCACTCAAAGGAAAAAGATATCTAATGGAGTGGGAACCATCCACAAAGGGCAAAATTAAGAAGAATTCTTGGAAAGAAAACAACTGCTAACTGAAATATTTATCTTCATTTGGGTCTTTGAGAAAAGACAGTGAGTTTCAGCATTATGAAGGAGTGTTTCACCCACACTGTGGAAGCAGTAAAATGGGTAACGAAACGGCAGAGACAAATACAGATGGACTGCATCAAGTTCCTAATTTAAAGATCAAATCCACAAATGTCTAAGCCTCAGCTTTTGTAAATTTTTTTTTTTTTTTGAGCTTAAGTGAGAAATCAAATCAGCTTCAACATAGCACCATAAAGGAAACTGCTTCAGTGGATACCTTAAATGTTTCATTTTGTGTTTTGTCAAGTGAATATTAAAATCTGTGGTTTGCCATTGTTCTCCACAGGCTGGAGTCCCCAGCAGGCAGCAAGAGAGTATTTACTGCTAACATCAAGAATTAATCAGCATAGGAACCTGGGAGGTTGCAATAAAAACCAATGCAGGCAAGGATCTGTTGGAGTCTAGGAAAAGCTTGGGAACTTTTCCTGCTCCTCTGGGTGTTTGTTTTACCCTCAGAGCTCCACAAAAAAAGGCTTGGCCTGCGAACCAAGCTCGTGGGAGCATTTGCCCCCACTTCTGGATGAGCTGAGAGCACCAAAGAAATGAGGAGATGGTTGTTTAGTGTACCACAGAGTGTGGAGTTGTAGTTTTTAGGTTTTGCTATATATATTATATGGAGCCAACATGGAGATTTTAGGGTGCTGGCTGCTTCTTCTTCATCTTCTTCTCTCTTCTCCTTCTCTTCCTTTTTCCCTCTGACATGAGTTCCTGTGGTTTGCTAATTGGTAGATAGAATTTAGTGTAAAGGAGACATATCAATAAGGTTGATATTCACTGGTTTTGGGAACAAAATAAGATTCGTAAAGTTTTGTAACTGGTTGATAATAGATATAAAAGCTACCTGCTTTGGGTAGCCATTGCCATTCTGCCCTCGTGTTCCTGGAGGTCACAGCACAGTCTGTGCCTCCGAAACTTTGATAAGAACAAAAAATAAGCTCTGAAACAGCAGTAAGAAGCCTCATTTCATCTTTTCGGGACATGGGACACTGAAACAAGGAACACAGCTGGGCCAGATGTCAGAGGAAGAACACCTTTCCCCCTGACAGGATCCACAATAGCACACTGAAACGAGAACACTTTGCTTTTCCACTCAGGTGATCCAGTGCCTGTGGAGGGCAGTGAGCCCTCAAGGCAGGAGATGTCTGCATCCTTGTGGAGGGATGAGACCCAAAAGAACAGAGCCTGAAACTCTGCCCCAGAAGCAAGCCCTTCAGCAGACAGAGCCTTAGTTCACGGCAAGAAAATGTAGCAACTTCCCAGCACGCCTCACCACAATGTAAATTTTTTGTATCCTATTGGTCCTTCCTTTTTTACCTGCCCTTTCTCTGCCCCCAACTCGCAATATATAAACCCACACACCTTCTGACTTCCCTGAGTCTGCTCCATGAGACCCTTCTCAGTTGGGACTTAACAAAGGACCTCTGTGGGACTCTCACAGACGACTCTGTCCCCTTTCCTTCTGCGTCGGCCTGAGGCTGCAAGAGCTTGAGATCACCAAAGAGCTGAAATCACGCCCAGAGAGGCTGCAGTGCCTGTGCACCCAAGAGCCTGTCCTTCTCAGGATGCTTCTCTGGGAAGGTCACAGTTGCCACTAACCACCGCAACAAGTGCCCAGTTTCGTTGCCAAACTAGTCTACTGGCAGTTCCTTCTCTTAGACTTGAAGTGTTTAACACTTAGTTTTCAATATCTAAGGTAGCTGCCTGTTTTTTAACTTCAGGGAGAACTTGAGCCACCAACCTTGGACACTGGTCTGGCCTTAGACCAGTCACTGGCACTGGGTGTCACACTGGGGTGAATCTAAACCCTAATGTTCAGTCAAAACCAGCTCATTGCTGCAGAGTGATTGGATGTTTATCACTCACTATCTATACACAATTACTTTAAAATAACATCTATTATATAATAAAAATGCTACTACAGAGAGGAATGCTATTGCTTTTTAAGGCATCTCCCTATTTTTGGTTTCTAGCCTCTATGCCAAATAAAATACTAACAGAAGAGTATCAGATCCCAGAATGAGATCCTTTCCAATCATTTATTAAGTAATGCTTGTATACCATGACACAAATAGATTACTTTCGCCTCTGTATAAATTCTGCTTTCCTTAAAAATAAGCTTAGACTAGAATTTCCCAAAGAATTGCCTTGTACCTTTTAAAACACATGCAGTAAAATCATCTGTGGAAAAAATTCATTATGCAAAATATGACACTGACAATAAATCAGTTGTCTCATGTGTTGCTCAGCACTTCAATAAAATTATGTACCTTGAATAATGCAGCAAGCCCATAAATTTTTGTATGACTTCACAATCCTCTGCAGCGCAATTCACATATACTTCTCTTTTTCTCTGTAAGTCAAGAAATATGCCTATGCTCATGTGCTAGTCAAGAAGACAATTAAACACACATCCCACTAGTCACAGGGTGATTCTATTCCTGACATTAATGTCCTGGACAAGATCTGAGACAGAAAGATACCTTTTGTTTGGTTAGTTTCTTTACTGATCCAAAGAGAAAGCAAACCCCTAAACTCAAATTACAACATATAATGTCTCAGGGAACCGGTACTAAAATAACACTGAACATCATGTGGTGGCAAAATGAAATACAGTTTTGTACACACAGGCTTAAATAAATGGAATATGCTTACTAGAAGGCAAAAAAGGAGGCAACATATTTAACCTAAGAGAGCTGCTGCAAGGCTTCAAGATCATTAAAAAAACCCAGAGGCATTGCTGCTAAGTCAGCCATTATACAATAAGCCCTCTTCTCTTGGCCATGAGAAGCACATTTTATTTTGGTTTGGTTTGGTTTGGTTTGGTTTGGTTTGGTTTGGTTTGGTTTGGTTTGTGGGCGTTTTTAAGTGGAAATGATAAAAACCTGTACCTTTTTTAGTTCCTCTGCCTTTACATGAACTAATGTACATGTTCTATATTTCTATCCAGAAAATTCAGAGCTGTATTGAAGACCTTGTAAATACCAAGAATATATCCACAAAATAATGGGTTTTGGTCAAAAACATTAACTTTAAAGAGCAAATTCACGACTGGTGAAATCTGCCATGTCTCTCCAGGAACAGCAGCCTTCTGCCCAGGTCTTATAGGTACACCACAAAAGTAAAAATACTGAACCAGACAACACCAGACAGATCTTGAATAATAAATAAGACAGCAGCACACTTCTCTGCTGTACTTCTTTTCAAAACAGCCACAGAATAATAAATCAGAACATCATTTGAAATGGATGGAGTTGTGTCCTGAGTCCAGAATAGCACCTGAGGTGCTGGTAAGCCCTCCTGGTATTCCAGTTCCAGGTATTCAGTACAGGCCCTACTTGGCCACAGAATGAGCAAGTAAAGAACTCGCCACATTAGTGATTTCATTTTGTAGTTATTACTGAAAAAAACTTCAATTTCCTCAACAATCACCAAGCATCTGGGTATAGGTCAAAAGAAAAACTAGTGGAATTACAATCAAAAGAAGATAAATTGACTGCAAACAACAAGTGGCTACTGATTAATTTACAACAGTTAAAATAGTTGAGATTACAAGAAGTAAGAATTCTAATAATTCAGCTTTAGAGTTTATAGGAAGACAGGTTGGCTATCCCCCACCTCCTATCTAACAACTTATTTTGCAAAATTGAAAGTTCTTCACTGCTTATGTTTAAAAGAAAACAAACAAAAATGCAGTTGAAAAATACATGGAGTCTCGCTTTAACATTTGCATTTATCTTCCTTAAGGCAGCATTATTTTTAAAGTTACAGTTATGAAGAAAAATAGCTTTGCTGAGGTCATATCACATTTTTCTATATTAAACAGATTTCTTTGTCAAGTAACTGATGATCCTCTCTACATATCACTTAGCAACACAACATCACACAATCACTTATTTTACTTTTTCTGCAGTAATGGCCTTCCTATTTCCCCTGCAGACAAAATGAGAAAAACATCAGTTACATTGCTGACTGTTGCTCTTTAGCATGTGAGCATATTTAAGAAAAAAAAGGGTGCAGTAAACACACTTTTTATTTCACACAGGGTAAAGTACATGGACAGTACAGCAGTGCTGTATACCACCCAGGTAGATCTAAGCACAGGTATTTCCCAGCTCCAAAGAACTGGAAAGAAATCAGAAACTAATTCTAGACACCAAGAATTATATCAGGTGTTTTCCCAGTGAACAACATTAAAGTCCAAACGCATTCAGCTAAATGCCATCTAACCCTGCAGCTGTTTGCTAATGGTTAGATCAGAGGAGAATAGTCAAACAGGACCAAAAAAAATGGGAATAACAAATACTCAGAAAAAGTGTTAGGTTGGGCAGAATTTTTAAGAGGCAGAGAATTCTTTTTTCAAATCAATTTTTAAAAATAAAACCAGCTTATTGAAATACCCTCCACTACTTCTCCTCTGCATCTTTACCTGACATAGGAAAAAAGAGTAAGAAATTGAAGCAGACATGAGACATTACTAAAAAGAAGCAGCCAAATAAAGTTCTGTTTATAATAAAGACACTGCTTCATGATTCACTCTTGGCATTCTTAGCCTGCTCCACAATTTTCAAGTTGATGGGGAGAAAACCTAAAACACATCACCAGTTGTTAATTGCTCAGCGCCAGAGCTCTAAAGCAAAAGCAAGTTAACCTACAGAACACTGAAATCTATTTCTGCTCAGCCAAACATTCCTTAATTTTCAGAGGGTGTGCACAAGAATCTTTAAGCTGTACCTACAACATACCAAAGAGGTATTTTCATAGGGAGTCATATGGCTAAGGCAATGAAATTAGTAATATAAAAATAAATTAAGCAACTAGTTGCTGTTAAAGATTTTCATGGCAAGTACAAAATTTAAAGCTTTGGATTATGGAGAGAACTCCTTGGTTTCTTTAATTCAGGGGGAAAAGGAAAGGAAAGGAAAGGAAAGGAAAGGAAAGGAAAGGAAAGGAAAGGAAAGGAAAGGAAAGGAAAGGAAAGGAAAGGNCATCACCAGTTGTTAATTGCTCAGCGCCAGAGCTCTAAAGCAAAAGCAAGTTAACCTACAGAACACTGAAATCTATTTCTGCTCAGCCAAACATTCCTTAATTTTCAGAGGGTGTGCACAAGAATCTTTAAGCTGTACCTACAACATACCAAAGAGGTATTTTCATAGGGAGTCATATGGCTAAGGCAATGAAATTAGTAATATAAAAATAAATTAAGCAACTAGTTGCTGTTAAAGATTTTCATGGCAAGTACAAAATTTAAAGCTTTGGATTATGGAGAGAACTCCTTGGTTTCTTTAATTCAGGGGGAAAAGAAAAGGGAAAAAAAGGCATATAAGTTGTTAGAGAGATATGAGGCCTTGTATTATTTTATTATAATAGGAAATACAAATTGAGCAGTGACTTCTACTGAAAAATACTCTGAATACACTTTTCATTTAGTTTTAGTGATCCATTTTATTGAAAACCTGTCCCTTTCCCCACATTCCCTTTCCAATACATAGATAGTTTTCCCCTTCAGATACTTTGATTATGCATTAGTATGACCTACTTAAGTTGAGAGAGGAATAGAAGTATAAAGCTGGCAGCACAGAAATGAGGTCCAAGTCCATCATTCTTAGTTATGTCCCTGTATGAAACAGCTGATAAATATGTCAGTACATCAAATATGTGCTTGCTGGGCACTGAGCTGCAGTAAAGGTTGTGTTTGCAATGTTTTGATGGCAGCCAGCAGTTCGAGCCTCTTGGAGGGATAAGCAGGAAGGGAAGAGGCACTAAACTGTCTTCCTGCTGCCAAGGAGCCCAGTATCTAGCAAAATCAGCCATGGGCTCTTCTTATCAAACACAGCAAGCTCCAGATCACACCCAGAATCAAGATCCCTTAAGAGGCATGTGGGAGGTAAGTGAGCATTTTCTTCCATCAGTGTAAGAAAATTTGCAGCTCAGAGCCGGCAATACAAACTCAGCAGCCCTTCAAGTCCAGTCATTTAGCATGACATGACCTGTCAAGGAGTGGTCACTCAGGCTGGGAGAGTTTCCTTCCCTTCTGGGAAGGAGGGGAGAGAACCCTTCCCTGCTGGGAGAGAACCCTTCCCTGCTGCAGGAATGATCAGCAGGCATTGGTATCCACATTGCAGAGTCCATAAAAAGTGATCAGTTATCAGCAGTGCTCACAGCAAAGGGCAGGAATACTGGACTTGCAATGGCACTCCGAAAACAAACATGACAGGTTGTTAAAGATGACCACTTCTAGAGGCTTCGCCAATCTATTGTTACCAAACAGCCAAACTGTGGCTTTGCAAAGAGGGAAATCAAAGTGTTTTAGGGGGTGACCTACAACAGAGAGACCTGGTCCATGTGGGTTAGGGAGAGGGGAGGACAGGGAAAGCAGAAGATCTGAAAGTGAAAGCAGACAAGTCAGAAAACTGGTTGGGTATTTTCCTTCTCATGAAAGGCTTCTCAGCTGATAAGAGAACTATTAACAACCACACAGCTGGTGTTTCACTGAAATTGCATGAATATGGAAGATGAATGAACACATACAAGTGACATTGTAGATGAAGCAAAAGGAGGTGAAGATTTCAGAGAAGAGACTCAAAAAACATAATGCAAACTATTACCTACATTTCTTCTGTCACAAAAAGCAAACGCAGGTTGATTTATAAGCCTTAGAGTTAAAAAGTCTTGAAGACCTATTGTGTTTTATTCCAGTTGCATGCTGACCTCATTAGCACAGTTTGTGAGCATCACAGGGGAGAATTAATAATGTGACTAATACCTGTCAAGACATGCTCTCATGGATTTTAATGCATCAATTTATATGCTTTGGCATTAATTAAAATGTTTGCATTGCTTATTCCACGTGGAATCAGCTAAATCCAAAATTACAGAGAGAGAATGTGGAATCTTCAGAATGTGCTCATGTAAATCCACACATACTAAATTCTTCAAGTATTTAAGATTTTAAGTACATGATCATTCCAGGTTCTTCTGTTAAAGATTAGCATATTTGATCATAGTAATTTACTGGATGTTTAAATTTAAGAAGTGTTCTACACAACATGAGATGACTGACAGAAAGATTCACAACTACATCTGTCAGACATGGTATCACCGTTGACTAATCCTGCAAATGAGTTAAGTGCCACTGAATTAAAGTGATTTAGTTTCTCACAATAAGGAATTCTAAAAAACATGTGCTAGCACTGAAATTATTAAGTCCTTGAACACAGCACAGTCTTTGTGCTCACCTTTATACATATTTTAAGAGAGATTCACATCATTTAACAAAACTCAGAACACAATTGGCCTGGAAAACATTTCCAACAATCCCCAATCTACGTCAACACTTACAAGTAAGGACAGCACAGGGAACATGTGACTGAGGTATTCACTACCATATTCATTTAAGTTTCACCAAACAACAGCTATACAGCACTGGAAGTAGCCAAAGTTTCATCTAATACAAGATCCTGTTCCACAGCAAAACATGTTATCCCAGGCAGTCATGTTTCCATAGCTCTTAGTATCATTATTTGCTCTGTTGAAGTCTATGCCTCTTACTGTAATGCTTAAAAAAAGAGGCAATGCATAGCAGAACAAACATTAAAAACCTGCTGTTCGTATGAGCTGTCAAATTGCTGATTTTAACACAAAAACTACCAGTGACTTCAATGTGGCCAGCATTTTATTAGACATTGTGCACTGCTATTCTGTTCCCCAGTAAGAAATGTTCAGTATGCATATTGCTTTTATTGGGAATGAAACAGAAATTACAAACATTGTACTTAAAGCAATCTGAAATAAGGCAGGTGTCTAAAAATATCTTAACCACCTACATAGCTACCAAGAAGTAAAATACTAATATGGAGAACTTAAATGCATACAACTAAAATCAAACAATGCAAAGCAAACAACCATGCCAAGATGAAGTGCCAGGCAGAAAAGATAAAATTAATTTCAAATTAACCAAATCATTTATAGGTACAGTGAAAGAGAGGTGTTTAAAGCATTGGAGACCATCTGTAGATTTATTTACTGTATTTAGGCCATTTTGATTTCACTAAAGAAAGGGCACTACTTGTGAATCCCAGGTCTCCCACCCTCCTTTGCTTTGCAAGACTGGCTTATCCAGAGGGCTTGGCCAAAACTCTCCTTTTAAAACCAGCTGAATGTCCAGAAGTTAAGAGTGGATTTGTGACCTTCCTTGCCAAAATCATCACTGAGCCCAAAAAACTCTCCCTAAACCCTATCAAATTTTGATGAAGCTTTGTTTGGGAACAGCATTCTCCATATACACCATCTAATTCAGACTTCCCTGGTGATACCTTGGCAACCAAAAATAACTACAGCATGAATTCTAATTAAGTTGCATTTAAATGCTGATGGATATTCAGGGATTTCCACACTGGTTAAGGTCTTAAACATTATGAGCAGCTAAAATAACTATTCTTTGAGAAACAGAAAACAAAGGCTTTCAAATGGAAAAATCTTGAAAGATTGTTTGGGCCATTTTCAGTGCAAAATGTGTTACTTTCATTTCAGGGAAAGGAAAGCTTTCTTCTTCAATTTGTTGAACTTGGTTTTAAAATTACTTTGTGTTCACTGCCTCCAGAGGACCATGTGTCTGACCCTCTTCTCCCAAGTGCACCATGCACCAGAGTGGGATTTTGTTGCTGCTGTTTTCATTCAGCACATTCTGGATGTCAAATATTTAAAATTAGGATGAACTGATCCAAAATTAAAATATTTCACTTTCATTTTCCCACGGACACTTCAATTTTATATAAAGGCTTACTTGGCGAAACCCTGGAGAGAGACAAAGGCACCAGCCAGAACTGATGCAGAAATGTCATCTGCTCTTTCATCCTTGCGCATTTCTCATTTCAACAATCTTAATTTACTTTCCACAGATGATGCCTTAAGTGAAAATTAATACCACTGCTTTATGATTAAGGCGATTAGCCAGCTTGCACTTTCTCAGTGTGCAACTGATTAATTAAGTGCATTGATTATAGAGAAAAATAAATGCTGCAGACAATGAGTGGCTGTTAGCTTGCAAAGTGAGTATCTTTGGCACCATCTCATGTTGCTTGCACACCAGGCATGCATTTAACTTGAAAATTATCCCTTTCAGGTGGCTCTAAGGTAGTATAAAGGTGGAAACTTTTTGACACATACACTGATCTGAAAATAATCTCAGGCAAATGCAACTACAATTTGTGAGTATCTTTTGATTCCAAAGGAGCAATGTTTTGAGGCTATTTTATAGGCAATATAAATCAGTGCATCCCCCTAGAGAGGCCAACATCAGCATTGTGGTGCCAACTCCAGCTGCATAGATGGTACTAAGCACCAAGCCCCAGGTCTTGCCTAGCATCCAGATATCTTAAAATGGCCTTCAGCAAAGCCATTCACTTAAAAACATTCAGTGGAAGAAATCCAGTTTTCAGCTGTAAACACAGCTCTGTGACAAAAAGCATCTCTCTGTAAGGCAATCGCACCTCCCTCACAAGCCACAGCCTCTTTTGCAGAAAAAAGACTCTTTCTGTGTCCTCTGGCCATACGAAATAACCCAGAAGAGAAACAGTCTTCCAATTCTTTTTGCTGTTCCATCTTTTTAATCGAGTTGAAAGCTAGAGGGTTGTGATAACATCTACAGTTAAAGAAAAATTTTATCTTTCATTAAATAGGAAGACCCTGACATACCCTTTACACAGGCTTCTCTCCCCCACTGGCAGGGCTCATGTTAAGCAGCAGAGCAGAGGAACTGTACAGTCATCTTATTTAGACTTTAATACATGAGTACCAATGACATGTACCTTTAAAAACAGTTACTGTTAGGAGCAGTAAAGGACTGTTTGTAGGAGCCCATTATGTTTTCCAAGATTTGAAGCATTTTCTATATGTGACTAACTCAGGACACCCTTCCAGGCACACTGAGAACCTTATATGCCTGAGTGATATGATCAGAGAAGGCATCATCCCTTTTTAGCCTTTAATATATTCTGAGAAGAAAAATCAGATTGTACAGAACATAGAAATAAACCCACAAGGGGATCCTGCACAGAATAAAAAAAAAAAAAATAGCCATGTCTGAAAGAGTGAACTTCATTCTCTTCCCAGTTACTTCTGATTTTTGCCAGTGAAATTTCATTGTCATGCATGTCCTGAATAATCATATTCTAAACGCTAAAAGCAACCCCTGAGCTGCCAGAAGCCACCTGAGCACCATAAACAGCCCAACAGTTTTGATTGCTAAGGCATCAGTCAGCCTGGCATTTAAACACTTGATCCATCCTTCCAGACTGGCAAAAGAGAGGCTTCATTCTGTCTCAGCAATTTCTTGAAGTAGATTGTGGCTGAAATTTCACCAACAGCCTTCATCCATCAGTGTTCTAACTGAATTTTCAGTGCTAGCAGAAGGATGTGTTGTGAATTTATCCCAGGGTTTGGTTGATAATTTTTAGGTTTTATGCCAGCGTTTATTTTAGAAAACCTACTAGCAAGAACCCAACTCCAAATAACACCGAAAAACCGAAAATAAACCAACCAACCCCAAAATCTAATTAGTGATGTGCTGAAACAAGTTTATTCAGTTCTCTATTTTTTGATAGTAAATGCTTTTTTAACATTACAATTAAAAACAGGTGCTAGCAGTGATGGCCAGCACACAATTTGCCTATAAAATACCTTTGATGTATCAGAAGCAAAGGTTTATTGAAATGACATGCCTATTGCATGTGCTCAATAATCCCTTTGAACTGCAGGAGGAAATGGCATTGTAACTGTCTCAGGGTCTTCTGAAAATCATGCCATGGGAATCAGATCTCATAAAGCTGCCTGAAATCATTCCCTGACACTAGGCCAATATGAACCTGACTGCTGTGGTTTAGCTTTACGATCCCTGAGGATTCCCTGGGTTGATATTAATGTTAGTGCAGAGACAGTGAGAGCTTTTAAATGCCTTCAGAGGGTTTCCAGCAAATTTTCCTCTTGGAAGGGTAACATTTTTCTCCCTACCAGTTATATGTGGACTCTATTGGACTCAGGAAAAAAATCAGCTGGGATTTTGGGGTGGGGGGGTGGTGGGTCACCAAGGCCAAAGCAGTGTGGTTCAATAAATGTCAGTGGAGTTTTGTCAACTCTACAAAATCCCACAACTAGGCCCCAGAGATTTTAGTGGAGATACTGATGGTTTGTACTGGTAAATCACTGCGATCAGGCTTATGGCTGCCAGCACAGTTTGGTGGTCCTTTTTGTGGTATGCAGGGAGAGCAAAGCATACTCAGAAACTCATTAGAATGAAAAACAGACTTTCTTAAAGTAAGAAGATCCTTCATGCTGTTGCTATGCTTTGCTGCACACATTCCAGTGTGAAAATTATTGCCTGTACTATTTCTTATTTCTTTTGTGGCTGTAAAGCTTATTCAGTGATGTTTTGTTCCTTTAGCAAAATGGCAAATGCAGCTCAGAAAAAAAGTGTAACATTTCACTGCTTCACTGCTTATGTGATAAGATAATTATTTCAAAAATATGCTCCCACTTGCCTCTCAGCAAGGCAGGAGGAGCCATTACGGCATTGGCTGGAGACAAGTTACCAAAAGTTATGAGAGAGAGACTGCTTTGTGTTTGGAGATGCTGACAAAACGGAAAGAGAAGACAGATAAGACCATTTGCTGTTCTAATCTGAATGAGAAATGGTAGATGGCAGAAAACTGACTAACCCTGAAGTAAATCCAAAAAGTCTTCCCTCATTCCTTACATAGGGCCTTTCCTGCGTACAGTTTGGGTGACAGCTGGCAAGGACCTTGGAAGGTAAGGCTGCACCAAAAGAACTCATGGTACAAAGGAAAGAGAGGAGGTTTGGGGAAGGCCAGCAATGAAGCACTGCTCAGGTTGATTCTTGTTTGCACATGTCACATCTGTGCAATTCTAGAGTTCAAAATCTTTTAAATTACTATCTATTACTAAGAATTGCTGATTGATTCTCATTCTACATGTATCAATACTTTGTGAAAATGTTATCTACTCACATAGTCACCTCCAGTTTTCCTACAGCCTTTGACTTGTTCTCTCTCTCTCCCTAGGTTTTTTGAAACAAGCTTTCATCTTCAGGCAGAGTTCAGACACTGAAACCAGCAATTTTTACTCCTGGCATGAGTCTCTTGGTGGGACCCTGATTTTTCTAATTACTGCTAATCAGGGACAAACCAACTTACCAGAGATGATCAGCTCCCCACTGCTCTAAGTGGGATAATGCTGCTACACTGACCTTTACCAGCAGACAGTGGCCAAGTATAAAACAGCACAATAAAAAACTGATATCAGAGAGAGCTCAGCTTATGTTTCTGTTTGTGGCACAACAAATCTCCATTTGGTTAGTTTTTTCTTTTGAATAGTTGGCTATGTCCACCCCCAACAGCTGCTTTTTTCCCTTTTTATTAAACATATCTCAGATGCAGCTCCTCTAACTTGACCTTTCTTTTTCACTCATATGCTTGGAGAAGTCAGTCCTGAAAACTGCTGGGTTTATATTATGATTTGAAAGCAAACCATGGTGTATATTAGGCCCCAGCTTTTTAATAAACAGTTCATAATGAAGGGCTGTCTTTGCAGTGTAAAAAGTAATTTTCTAAAGGTTTCCAAGGTTCCTCGCAGGGTTTCCAAGGCTTGGAAGAAAATATAGATCATTTGACAATGAGTCTCTCCACATTCACAGTGTAGAATGGAAAATTCCAGCATTGCCATAACCCCAGAAAAGCAAGTAGCTATACTGCAGCAAGCCAGAAGGCAATGCTGGGAGAGCAGTCCACCCACACCATGAGCAGGCATATGTCTTTCCATGTATATAAAGAGCATTAAAACCAGAAATGGATGATTCAAGCAGTAAATCTTAAAAAACTACAAAGAAAAATATAGATGGACGTGCATTCCATATGATAGGTCAAAGTTCAGCAGTTTTAAGAGAAAATACAAGGTTTTCTTCTTTAGAAAGATCATTCTCTTCCTTGACCCTGTATTTCATCTAAGTGCTAACCTCCATTAAACTATTCAAGCAAGAAAACCAGAAAGTCAAAATCATAAAAGCCAAATTAAACTGAGGAACCAACACCAATGTTTTATACTTGAAAATGCTCAACTGCCAAACCCACCACCTTTGAGAGACTTTCTAATTGCTCTCAATTTTCCAAGCAAGATGAACAGACACTGACAGGGTATGCAGGCTCTACTACAATCGAGAAGCTTTTTATTTCGTAGAAGTAAACAACAGAACGTCAGGGAAAGCTTCCTCGAAGTGCAGCTGTAGTGAAACACCAAGAATGTAGTACAGGAGTTGTACGAAGGTGACTATAATTGCTATCCCAGCCTGAAGCAAGTTAACAACTCACTCCTTAAGAGACTCGTTTCATTGCATTTTTACATCTAAACTGACCTTTTTTTCAGCAGAATTTTCCTCATCTTTAGTTCCCACTGAAATTACTACCTACTGGGAAAAAGGCCCCCATGACCTCTGAGAGACAGCAGGAACTCATGGGACTCAAGGAGGGCCATGCAGCCTCACAGGATGTGGTGGTGCGTCTCTGAGCTAAACCCTGGGTTTTGGGGATGTTCTGATGGAGTTTTGTTTATTATGTTAAGTGTTGTATCAGTTCTGTAAATGGCTTGTCCCAGCCACCCACTCTGCTAAACATGAGTTCTGTGTCCCTGCAAGCTCCTCCCGAATCCCTTCCCCAAGCCTCTGTATTTGGGCAATCTCCTCCCTTTGTTCTGGGATATTCCCTGCCTGTCATCCCAACCCCTCCCAGGACACCTGTCAGTCTCCCTCGATCCTTGCCCCTTCGCCCAGAGCATTCTCCCTTCCTCGATGTCCCTTTGGATTTCCCAAGTGTCAGTAACCCCCATGTAAACCCCATTTGCCCCAAGCAGTGTTATCCTTTCCCCGACACCCTCTTGGGGTCCACCTCAAGTTGGCCCTTGGACTGTGCCCTTCCCTTGTGCCACCCCCCTTAAAAGGTCGGTGCAGCCTTTGTGCTGCAGCTCTTTTCACTCCACTCCCTTGGAATAAACACCTTCTGGATACAGTGGTGAAAGAGTCCTCCTTTTATTCCTGTGAATGAAAGCTCCTCACACTGACCATCCCCAGCGCTGAGCAGCAGGAGCTGTGCCCAGCAGCTGCAGGGTTGTCACTGATTCCCGCTCGGAGACAGGGCTGGGTTCCGATATTGTATCAGCACCGGCAGCAGCTCCTTTCTAGCCGGGCAGGCAAGGGAAGCAGAGACTCCTCACCTTCTAATCCCCAGTAGCCAGGCTGCGCGGTGTCAACAGGGAGAGACAAAGTACAGGAGAACTAAGCCCTGTACTCATGCTGCTGTAGTTGGGCAAGGGAGGTGATGGCAGGGTTTAGCAGCAGAAGGAGTGAACCTTGTCCTTCACCAGCCACCTCTCAGACGTAGCGCTCTGACAGCCTAGGACCACAGACCTCGTGTGGTAAGTCCTATTTTTGAATTTCAGTATTAAACCGCGGAGGTCTTAGCTCCTTAAAGATCTTTCGGATGGGGTTTCTGCTGCTCCTTTAATGACTGTCTTACCAACCAGTCGTTTGCTTCTGCATTTTATACTAGCCAGCTAATCTTCTCTTTTCCCTCCACAGCCTGATCACTGCTCCACTACAGAACCTCTTTTCACTTGGACAAAGTCATTCCTACACAAATCTCTTCAGATCCTCAGTTTCAAAGTCAGTCTCCTCACAAATCTTCCATGACTGCCATTAAAGGTTTGCTGTTCCCATGCTCAGACAGCTTTTCTTTCCAGTTCTCATTCCAGTATCTCTTACCTCAACTCTCAGATTTCTCTCCAGCTCCATTATTTCAGGATTTCTATCATCATGTCTATGCATTGTCCTTCTTAATAAATTAATAAATCTTAGTTTGATTAATTTCTCCAAGATTCACTATTGCCACTCTAAAACCAATATATTTCTACTAAGACTGACAAATATTTATCCATCAAACAGAAAATATTTTGGAATTAAAAGAGAAAACACTATTACAGCAGAATCTAGTTTTGGTTTCAGGGCATGATCCTAGATTCACTGTTAACAACAGAACAATTTTATCGGGCATGTTGTGCAGACTTTCCGCTTGTTTATTTGAAATATGATTTTTAGAAAGTGACTATTCCCATATACTTTGTCCACACCTGCAGCTGTTGGGTGCAGTGTTGGGTGCAAAGTGAGTGTAGAGCATATGCTTTGTCCACATCACGTGCTAAAACATACACAGAGCACAATTCCTGCAAAGAAAAAGGCTGCCTTTTACAAACTTCTTCATTTCTGTCAATTTATGGGAACATCCTACTGAGTTATTTCACTTGTTAGAGAATTCTGCAGTCAGGGCACAGGGTTTAATTAGCTGCTATTAAGTTACTGAGCCAGTTCATAAGGAGTGAAACTGGCTAATCTGCATTCTGTGGTCAACTGTTACCAAATTCCTTCTCTAAAGCAAACACCTTCTATATCCACTTATTATCTGCTGAATGTGCTTGGCTACTTGCAATACAAATAGGTTTTCATCCTGTGTGTTATTATTTTCCAAACTGCAAGTACGTTAAAGTATCTGTCTTCCTCATTTTGGAACTGTTCTATCCAAATGGCTGATATTTTTTCCAAAATCTCCAGCTCTCCTTGTTCCTCTTTTCATTTAATTGCAATTGCAAACTAAACCACACAGCTCAGCTGAAGCAGCCTGGGCTTCCCTCAGGAAGAGACCTGCAGGCACCTGGAGACAGGAGTGCTAGCGCCAATGGAAGGCTGGAGAAAGAGTTAAGAGATGCAAAAACTCTGATCCAAAGGTCTGAATATTGAGGTAGGTTTGAGGAACAATCAATTTGCATAGCATGAGCAGCAAATACACAATCTGCCCTGCATATGCTTTGAAGCACTGGATCAAAACACCTGTTAGAAAGGAAATAAACTGTTCTGGAGGTTTCAAAGGCTAATACATGCCTTGCCACAGCCCACAGCTCCATGGCCCTCCAAGTGATAGGGGCATTCTGCATCTTAATAACAGGACTTAGAGCAAATTAACAGGTTACTCATTTCTGTCCTAAATCCAATATTGCAAGCTGCATCTTATGTAACGTGACACAGGACTGTCATTCCTCCACAAAGAGCCTTGTCACGTTTCCATTCCTCGCACAGGTAAGTCCCATTTTCAGTCTCCTCCTTTCAATGGGAAATGTATCACCACTAAGATCAGGAGTCCAGCTGTACTGCTGTTCTACTCCCTAGTTAAAATCTTGTAGCAGAGGGACTATAATAAGAAGAAAATCCACATCTTACAGAAAAGGTCAGCATGAACTTACGTAGTTTGATGCAAGATCTGGATGCAGATAATCAATTCCTGCAATAAGACAATATCAGAACAGAAAACAAAGGTTAAGAGTTTCAAGAAAGATTTTCGAATGATCACAGAACAAGATTCCTTTACAACCACAGGAAAATAACCACGCCAAATAATGCAACTGATTGAAGTGAGATTCCAGTTTTTAAACGTAGACTTTTCAATCACTTATGTCAAAATCCAGATGCCAATTGAAAAAGTGAACTGAATGACAAGATTTGCTATTTTGTAGACTAGATCATATTTACTTATAAGGATTAGTTTAAATGACAATTTATCTTTGTACAAGTTTGATAATCTCAAAGCATACCAAAACTAACAAGATTGGTAAGCACTGGATCAGTACAGGATAGAAAAACGAGTATTCTTAACCATTGAAAGTTGTAAACTAAGCAGAAAATTACCTAGAGTAGACTTGGGGTGATCACTAAGGCAAATATTTCAGATTGTATGCATGAAAGAGAACTTTTAATATTAGATTAAACCATTTTAGCAAATATCTGTGTATAGGCTCCGCATTTTGGTAGCGTGCTCAAGATTCTAACAGAGCACTGATGTGTAAATACTCATTCTATTGCATGGCATCTTTCTACACACGGCAAATGCACAAATCCCAGTGGATGGTGTAACAGAGGCAGCAGATCTACACTCAGATGGGATAAGATGACCTATCCCATAGCCAGTTAAAACATACAAAGAAATGGTCACCTATCTCATGTTACATTTTTAACATCACCACTCTATCCTGGTTTTCCAACCACCTCACCATTATATGCTCTATTTTATTTGCAAGGAGAACGCTGTATTATCATAGTTATTCCGATGAAAAGATGACTTCTCATTTTGTAGGGTCCTTAGCACTAGATTTGCATTAGGAAACCCTTGTTACTGATCCACATGGTAGATGGGCAATAAAAATCCCAATGAAGAATCCTGTTATTCAGGCCCTGTTTTTTAGAATTACTGGAAACAAACTATAAGGCGAATTACTCCCTTCTCTAAAAGCTGTATCTGATGGACCATCAGTTTTATTGACGCAAAGCTCAAATAGCTTGCCATCATTCCCATCACAGTCATGCCTTGCTAATCTGAAAGCCAAGTCCTGCCTCTGTGAGATCACTGAAATTGTGACTCAAGAGATCACCTCTCAGATGAGATTGATCTTTCATCGATACACAGATCAGGTTGCTCAAGGCCTTATTCAACCTGGCCTTGAACACTGCCCCAACCTCCCCTGGCAATGTGTTACAGTTTCTCACCACCCTCCTAGTAAAGCATTTCTTCCTAATATCCACATGTCTGAGTTTACTTTCTTCCTTCCACAAAAACCTTGCTATAGGAGTAAGCAGGTGAGGAACAGAAATAAGTGAGGACAGATCCCAGTTGATCCTAGAAAACATATGTGGATACTGACATTTTATTTATTTTTAATATTATTCAGCCCCATTAAAGGAAAACATTCAAAATTTATTCCAAAGAAGAGTCTTGAGAGACTGCATGGAATTGCTGTACTTCAGCAAGAACCCATTAAGTAGAGCAGCTGTAATTTCAATTGTACCTTTTATCTTCGTCTTTTCAGAACTTAGTCTCAAATTAGTAATATATTTAATGTGCAGATCTTTATTGACATTCGGCACGAAAGTGTTTAATTATTTCAGCTATCAAGTATGACTTTGAAAATAATGTAATCCAAAAAATGTTTCCTTAAATATTTTTTGCACAGCAATTACATCCTCCAGTCACTGCCTACAGAAGTCAAGGGGAGTTTTTCCTTAGGTTTAAAGGCCATTACCATGTGCCCTGGAAGATACTTGAGTGACAACTGCAAGCTAATTTTTATGCCTGGATATCATGCTTCAGTATCCCTATTTTTGTATCATACTTTCCCTGAAGTTCTCAAAGTCTTTATTGGAGGCACTACTACAAGCAGCCAATCATTACTTTTTAATCTTTTTTTTTTTACTTCAATTACATGAAAAAAGTCTACTTAAAAGTATTAAATTAGCACTCAGTCTTCACTTACCATCATCCATAATTCCTATGGTTACTCCCTTCCCTGTGTATCCCAGCTCCCATGCTTCAGCTACATTAAGGTCAAGTCCAGGAGTCCCATCTGCTTGACCAGTGTTAATCTAATACATCAGTGAAAAAGAAAAATAGCTTTTTTTACTTGACTGATTTTTTTCTCCGTCTTTCCATGTATCTTTGGTACAGAAATTATATCCCATATGTTTTGGAGTACATATCTGTCCACAATCGTATCTACTGCAATAATGCATCTGCAAAAAAAAAGGAAAAAACCTGAAAAAACCCAACACTGGCAAAATTCAATTTTTTGTGGTTTATAAGATTTGGTTAAACACTGAATTTTCTGGACCCTAAAAAAATACTTTTCTACTTAACATGTCAGGCCAGTGGGTCAATCCAGGAAAAAAGTTAGGTCAATTGATTTTACAGAGGACTTTTTTATGAGCAGGAAATACTTTCTTCTTGAAAGCAAGGATCTACTGTATAGCTTCCTAAATTTTTGTTATTTTTATCGCTGCAACATTTTGATTAACTACCAGAAAATAAGTGAATTAATCCTCACTTCAGTTTATCGATTCATCAAGGATAAAATCCTATCCATGCTAATGTGCCTCCATTCATTTGAAAACTCTTGCCTTAGGGAAAAAAAGAAACAAACTGCAGCCATATTGGATGGATTCATAAAACATAAGAAATTGATTAAGAGGAAGAAACATTACTCTTAAGCAAAAATACCCTTCTTAAGTTAACAAGGCAGTACTGCATTTACTGAGTATTTCATCATAAATATGTTGCAACAATAAAACTGACCAGAATTACTTTATCAACTTTTAAAATAAATAAATATCATTTCACTTCAAAGTAAAAATATAACTTTTCTTTTATGACTAAAGACTTCTCCCTATAAAAATACAACACAGAAAAACTGAAATAATTTAGAAAAATATGAATTTTCTTTGACATTAGCTTAAGCCAAAATTTATCAGTTTTCAGCTGTTCTGTTTTTGACAAAAGAAATTATATTCAAATTTCCATAAGAAAATAAAAGCCTCAACTTTTCCCAGCAAAAACACTAGAATCTTTTGTTATAATTCCATAACAATATTTTACCTGGCAAAAGCTCAAAGACACAATTCATTTGCAGTTTTAGGAGTCATATCAGCACACCAGCAATGCCCACAGGACATCAGTACAGTTCTCTTTCAAGCCTTCTAAGAATTTTTCCATTGACTGAAATGAAATTTATCTCTTGAAATGTGCTGGACCTTCCCAATATGAAAAGGGTACAATTAAAACCAACACAGCAGAGCCTTGGATCCATACCCAAGTCCTCATGGTGCATTTGGAAAGAACTGTTGGAAAACACTGCAACCACACAGAATGGCTTGGGTGACAATTATTTAGTTATGATTACCATGATTTTCTCTCAAAACTTACCAGGTACCACTGCTTTGTAAATAAAGGATCATTCATGTTGATGTCAATGTCATTGATGTCTCTATATCCTCTCTTCCTTCTGCTGAAGCCCTCCTGTTGCACAGCTTTCCTCACCTGGAAGGGTCAATTTTTACATCTTTAGCTCAGCATTCTTGACACTCATAAAAAGCTTTTTTTTGGACTTGTTTTCATGAGAGGTAAGGGTTATAAAAAAACACTATTTTTGTCTATGTCATTCATTTGCAACTTCTAAACCAGGAACAGATTCTAGTCAGGAATAGGAAGAAAGCTCCACAACTACTGCAACAGCTGTGAGGGGAAGAGACTTCCCCAGAGTGTTCTATCTGGAGAAAAGCTCAGCTGAACATGTTTTAGACACCAAACAATCAGCATAAGAGTGAGCCCCTCTCCAGGCATCATTATTATCATGGGTCTTCTTGCCGTAGTTTTATTTTTTGCTGCCACCAAAATAGAAGGTAAAATTATTTAACTAATTCCAAATATGTCACAGCTCCAAGCTGTAAACATTTAATAAAATGAGGATGCAGGTCTCAATCACACTTTTTCAGATTTTTCTCCAGGGCATTATCAGATTATTAGATAGCCTTTCCTGCCTGAGAGGGACCAATCTAATTCTTATTTATGCCTCAACATACACATGAGGCGAAGGATTCCTATAGAGGCTGTACACGTGCTGGCAGCCCTGTCCCCAGGGAGACTTCACCTGGCAGCCAGTGTGTCTGTAGCCACAGCAGCCTGTTCTCCGCTGGCAGAAGGGACATGCAGCCTGCTGGCTGTTTTGAAATCACAAAAGAACAATTTTTAGCCAGCCATGACAGCCACACGTGCTCTATCCACCAAGCTGACAATGACATAGTGCCTGTTTTCTTTCTCCAGCTCTCTTTTCCCCTCGCTGCTCTTTTCCATCCCCCTTCAGTAGGAGCACTCATCCTTTTATATCAATGAACAGTTCTCAAATATAATATTGCTGTATTTGCGCTTTGTTTTCGTCCAAGAAATCTATCAAAAAGAATCCCCCCAACTCCCCTTTTTACAGTGGGATGGGACACTGCCAAAAAATTTTCTGAGAGAAAAAAACCTGGTGGTGTGAGCTTTCATCATACTTCGGACGCTCTCAAAAATGTCTTGTAAAGTGATCTACTTTCATGGATTATCCTCGTGTTATGGATAGATTTTTAAGGTTGAATTTGCCATATGTTGTAGTAATTGTGAATCATATTATAAGTAATATTATGAAATATAATGTTGTATAATGTTGTATATTATGATATTATCCTACCAAAATATCAAGGGGATAATATATGTTAAAAGGTTTTATGTTGTTGGTGTAAGAAACGAGTCTTACAGTAATTTTTAGCAGTTTATTAAAATTGACAATAAGGGATAAGGGAAGAAAAATTACATCTGTTCCACAAAGTAGAGGTGAACAGCACTGAGTATCTTTGGCATAGTTGGAGTACGGCTTTTAAAAAGACCCTTTTCCACCAAGGATACAGTTTTTTATACCCGCCTGGATTTGCATAGTCCCACCTTTGTCCTGCCTCTCCTGGGTGTTTTCATTGGGTCCCCCTTTCCCTGCTGGATTGGCTGGCTTGTTGTTCAGGGGTTCCCATTGGTCAATGGCTATCCAATCACTGTACTCCACTTATTCCTTTATGCTAATATGAGATAACAGACAATGCCCCTTGCCCTTCCCCTTTTGTCAAGAATTTTACAAGAAATAACATAGAAACAACTAACCCTAAACTTATTTTAACACCGAACTTTCCCAAAATACTGGCACATTTTAGAATATCATTACGAAAGCCAACTCTATGACCCATGTTTGTCACATCGGGGTGGTCTGATTATACGAGTTTGGTTTTATGAGAGTTGGGCAATTTTATGTGATAATGCCAGTTCTGTGGGGTTTGTAAAGCGAGCAAGCTGTTTCCAGACAGACTTCAAAAGCACCACCACAAAAGGAATAATAAGGACTCCAGTCCTTATTATCAGTAAGAACCCTGATTGCTTCAGCAACAGAAAAGCGCGGGCTCCCAGAAGATTGACAAGGGGGCACAGCTATGCAAAACCATAAATTAATATGCATTAGTCTGATGCAATCGCAAGGGTATAAAAAGCCAAACAGCGATTTTATGGATGAGCCTCTGCCACAAAGGTGAGCTCCCAGAGCTGCCCCATTTTGCTTTGCAGGCATTTTATAGTTCTCAATAAAATTTTAATATCTCATTTCCATATTGGATCTGAGTCATTTATAACACCTGCACTAAGTAAGTGATAAATAAATATACTAGCAAGAAAAACTATATGGCAAAAAAGCCACTAAGCTGATGACACTGGCTGAAGTACAGGATATGAAAATACGGGTTATGAAACACAAGTCATCACAGTTTTTTAGAAATCCTTTTTTTTACATACCAGAAATCCACAAAACATTTAAGGAAGCACTGCAGAATATAAGAAAATTAAACATGAAAATATATTTGGAGGCAGGAACTTCAAATGTCAAACCATAATCACCTTATTTGTACCCATGTAAAAGAGCATTCCTAAAGGAGAAGACTCAGTGGTTGTAACTGGAGTTGTAACATGTACTAACATATTCACAGACCTTGCAAAAGTGCTGTCATCTTTGGCATACTCATTTTGTACTCTTCAGCATGGAAACAAGATAGCATGAAGAGTACCAACATTTAATTGTAATAAAACAAGAAAAAAAAAAAAGAAAAAAATCTAGCCTTTTTGATCAAAGAGGAATGCTTAAAACCATAAACTAAGTACACATTTAAGTGCAGCAAGAAAGCAGTAAGACCCCTAACATTTACTTAGGCGTGTTTTGAAAAGAATCCATGGTTATGAAATAAATCTAGTAACTCAGAGAACCACTTCTACACGTGTGGATTTGGCATTTTGGATTAAAAATGCATACATATGAGTTACACTGCTGTGTCATAGCAACCTATACATATATTGTGTCAGTCAAAAGCAACAGAGGAGAAATTCATCCAAAGCTTCAATGAGATCTTAGGTCAGTTGAACCATTCTTGGAGGCGTCTTTGTGTCTCAGTTAATTAAAGCAGGAGCATAAAAAACAGTGCTCAGTGAGGTGTCTAAGACAGAGAGGAAACTGGGATCTAGCTGATGGGGGCTAGAAGCTGTTTTCCTCACAGCGATATTGTTTCATTATAACACCAAAAACCTAATACCAATTCACAATGAGCAAGATGGGGCACAGCATGCCCTGAAAAGGCAGTGTCAAAGGTTTCTAACAATCTTCTTGTATGAATTTTAACTCTAACTAAAGGCACCAAATGGTAAAATACTGAATTGGCGCTTTCATTTATATGTGTGTTGCCAATACTTGTGCAGGTTCATTAAAAGTGAACGGATTGAAAGTAAGAAAAAGCCTAATATGAAATAACCCGGTAAGAGGACAGTGACTAAGCAGGACTAATACAAGGTGTACTTTGTGGCACCAGGTCGCCATACACAGTAAAGAAAGATACAAACACAGTGTTTGACAGCTCTGAGATAAAGCTCAGTGATGCCATGGAGACAGAGAGATCACCTGTCACTCTGTCTCCCCTCTCCCCAGTCTCACCCCTGCCTCTCTGCTCACCACTGCAAACCCCAAGCTGTCACTACAGAACATAATTAGGAACAGAAGACAAGCCTCATTCAGAGGGATGACAGAGAAAGATTTAAGGTGTTTGTGCTCCCACATAAGCTTGCTGGCTCTGAATCCACTGAATTAGGATTTAGTACAAAAGGATTTCTACTAATTAAAAAGCAATGCTGGGGAGTCCTGGCTTGTATTTAAGACAATGGGGAGGAAGAGGGGGAGCAATTAGCAGAAATAGCACAGCCTGTCTTCTCTCTTCAGTATAATCTCATTTGTCTGATTTGTTCCATCTTCACAATACAACATAATGTATTTTTTGTATAACATTAAAATTTCCTGAGACAAGGAAATACACTCTTCAGAAAGGCATAATCTTTGCTGAACTGAAAGCACTCTGCAGGCTGTTTTCTGAATGTTTCACTTGGAGAAAGGGCGTTTAGGATGTCACCATCCACAGATAGAACAGTCTCAGAAATTCTGGGACCTCTGTTTTACCACAAAAACAGAGGGGGTTTCCTCGTATTTGCAAATGACAGTAAGTCACACAATTAAATCTGGAAAAGATTAAGACATTTTTGTCCAAAAAAAGAGTTGAAAGTTTTGGAAAAGGTTTTTTCCATGAGCTACAAATTGCCTCAGTCAGTTGCCTTGAAGCATGATCTTAACCAGCACAAGCTTTAAACCAAGGATTCTCCTCACAAAGATGTGTTTAGAAAGCAATGAACCCAAGCAATGAACCATATACTTACCCAAGAGTATATATTAACATCCATATACTCCAGAAAAAAAGATCCCCAAAGAATAAACCTGGAAAATGATAATGCAAATCCAGTGATCTGGGTGGAAAACTGCCCATTTAGGGCTGCACACAGCTGACTCAGCAAAATCCTAGTCTTCTTGCCAACTGGGTACCTACATTAGAAAAATGCTTTTTTTCTGAGAAGGAAATTTCTGCTTTCATATCTAATCTAGATCAGGAGAGGGACTGCATCTGATTCTGCTTCTATTTCATGGTTTTCTTCTGAAAGAAAAGTAAGCCTCCCCCAGACATCAGTAATACAAAGGTGTCTTGGGGTAATTTTTATGACAGTACTGTATTCTCCTATCGTCTGCTTCATGCCCAGAAATGGGTCCCACAGCTTTAAACTGCAGAAAGGAAGGTGGGGTGGAAGCCAGGCAAATTCCTCAGCACAGTTTGTGTTCAAGGACTCACACACTCCCCTGTGTTCCCACCACTGCAGAGCCCAGAGAGTAAATTCCTGCTTTTAGCTAACTTGTTCGCTGAGGCAAGAGGTTTTTTTCCCAGGGCTGCATGCTGGCATACTGAAATCCTCCAGAATTTCTTCTGCAACTGTTTGGCCTAGGTGTGATCCGAGAATTAGATCATCAGACCCCTGCCCATGGACCAGCAGGGAGGCTGTGGGGATGCCACATCCTGGCCTCGGACCTTGTAGTGGGGAGCCCAGCCAGCTACAGAGGGAACTCTAAATCCACCAGCTTTCTCTGCAGAGAGGAGGTTCATTATCTGGCATTACTCATATTTTTCCTGTTCCCTGAGGCACTTTGTTAAATAAATAGTTTTTTTCACTTTCCTTTCATATCAGGGGAGGGAGTGCAGAAACCTGCCTTTTCTTTAGAGGAAACATTCATTTCAGGACATTTCCTCCTAAATTTGTCTCAAACCGAGACAAAAGGCATTAAGTACCACATCACAGTTTCAAAAACACATGTGAGAGAGAACATGTCTGCATGTCCAACAGTAGAAAAGCACTGGAAAACACTATCATCTTGTAACATCCATAATCCCATCTGCTTGTGTGACATTCAGACCTGGAACAGAGCCTTCAGTCCCACGCACAATGCAGCCTCATACCATCTTTTAAATCCTTGTTTCTCTAATTGAAGCAGAAAAACCAGCATTCATAGGACTCATGCTTTTGATAACAGTCACTACATGATTCAAGCCTATAAAGTATAATATTTATTAGAACCTAGTGAAGCAAAAAGATTTTTTTACTAAAATAGCATGAATTTTACCATCTCAAACTTAGGCTTATTTATCTACAATAACAGCTTTTTTAAAAAATTTCATTCTTAATTAATTTCTTCCTTTTTCATTAGGATACAAGATTAAGTACAGATCAGGATCTGAGCGTCTACTTTATTAGCATAGGACTAAATGATGAAAAAGTTATTAGCTATGTTGCAAGTGGAATGAAGGTCATGTATCAAAGGTTGCCCATGGATGCCAAGATCTTTACAAGGAAAAAAAGGTTTCAAGTATTGATTTTTATTATACGTGTACTTATGCATGGCACATAAAGTCACTTGGATGATAATAAACCAGCAGGATACGGATGCAAAACCAATTAACAAAATAATCAATTGACTGCAGTACTGCTCTGGAAGGGCCAGAAACTCCAGCACTCTGCTGTGCTCTCTGCTCCCATGAATGCCAAGACAATGAGCTCCTCATTTTAAAGGAACAGGGTTAATTACACTGATGAGATCCTGCAGTTAAATGACTCTGTTATATTGCGCATAAATGACAGATTTACTAAATTATACCAGTGGGTGTACAAAAGTGGAACAGTACCACAACTTGAACCTCAAATATCAAGAACTTCAAAACAGGAGAATTTGAATAAAACTCCAGAGGAAGAAGGTAGTCCCAACTGATGACATCAAATAGGCATGTTGGGGGATTTTTTAAAAAAAAACAAACAAACACATAGCAGTGAGTTGATCAATCAAAGGAAGTAATGGTTCTTTTTTCTCTGAAGTCTCACAGTCAATACAGGTCTGTTCCTGAAGGTGAAGTAAGAAGTGGAAACTGACAGCCTGTGTTTTTTAAGAAGTCAGGCTGGTGGTTGGACTTAGGCCCTATAAACTTTACTGAAGATCAACATCCCTTAAAGGTGGTTTGGAACAGTGTGTCCAGATGCACAAAGGCATCACCAAATAAACCACCTTCAGATAGTGGAAAACTGTCCTGACTGTTGGCAGTATTAATTTCTGATATCCAAAGAAACATGATGGCAACAAAAGAGAGAGACAGAAAAGTTCAACTGTGTCAGTAATCAGCACACGCAACCCCTTAGAAAATAATGAGAATGGGACAACATGTACATACAGGAGCTTTTAGGGGTATTACCCATAAATTATGTCCCTCTGTTGCTAAAGCCAATACAGAGTTGCTGAGTGTATCTTTTTTACCTCTGATTTCTAAGTAAACACAAAGACATTTAATTTTACTATCCACTCCATCTGCATATCATGAGAGATGTATATAGCAGAGAAATACAATGTCAGAGAGGGGCACCCATCTCACATTCTACATTTTTGTTAAAGCCACTAATTAATCGAGTTTTGTGTAACTCTCCACCAGAAAATAAAAGGAATAACACTGAAGCTCCTCACTAGCAAAAAGAAAGTACAGATCTACTTGAACTGCAGCAAGTCAGATGAACCAAACAAAACTGAATCACTTTTAAATGGCAATGGGAACAGCTCATTTCTATAAATGAACTGATAACCAGGGGTGGTGAGGCTGCTAAATGCCACTCAGCATTGCCACTCATTATTGGGTTTGAAAGGTCTGGTTTTGGTAGCAGTGGCGCTGCAGAGATGGCTTCTGTGAGAAGCCACTAGAAGCTTCCACCGTGTCTGGCAGAGACAAGCCCTGGCTGCTCCAAAGACAGACTTGCCACTGGCCAAGAAATGGTGGTAATGCCTCTGTGATAACACATTTAAGAAGAAAGAAAAAAATTATTGTGCAGGTATAATTGCCAGAGAAGAGTGGGGTGGGAATACGTGAGAGGAACAACTCTGCAAACACCAAGGTCAGTGGAAAAGGAGGGACAGGAGGTGCTCCAGGCACCAGAAGTGGGATTCCTCTGCAGCCCATGGTATAGACCATGGTGAAGCAGGCTGTCCCCTGCAGCCTGTGAAGGAGACCCATGCCAGAGCAGGTGGATGCCTGAGAGGAGGTTGTAATCCCATGGGAAGCCCATGGAGAGAGGAACCCATGCTGGAGCAGCCTGTCCTTGAAGGACTACACCCCATGGAAGAGTGACCCATGCTGCAGCAGCTTTGGGAGAAGTGTTGTCCATGGGATTGTAGCATTTTGCAGGGAACCATTGCTCATGAAATGGACTCATGCTGGAAGTTCATGGAGAACTGCCTCCTGTGGGAGGGCCCCACAGTGGTGCAGGGGAACAACTCCTCTCCCTGAGCAGCAGGAGAAATCACAGGTGATGAAATTACCATAACCCCATTCGCTGTCTCCTTGCACTGCTGGAGTAGGAGGTAGAGCGGGGAAGGAGGGAAGGGTGGGTCAGAGGGAAGGTTTTTTAAAGGTTCATTTTACTTCTCATTATCCTGCTCTGATTTTGTTACTGTAATAAATTCAGTTCATATCTCTAATTACAGCCTGTTTTGCTCATGATGGTATTTGCTGGTCCTTATCCCAACCCATGAACCCTTCATTATATTTTCTCTCTCCTGTCCCACTGGGAAGAGGAGTGACAGAGCAGCTTTGGTGGGTTCCTGGCATCTGGCCAGGTTCAACCCATTACATAGAACAATGCAGAAAATTGATGCCTTTTGTCGTGACTGAGTTGGATCCATCTGATTTCAAACCTTCTGAGCCTGTTACGTGGCCCAGAAAGCACAAGTAGGGCTATCAGGGGGCTTGTGAGTGTCACTGACCATCTAATACTTAGTAATAAAACAAGAACTGCTCCTCTCAAGCAGACTAATGGCTCTCATGGATCTCTCCATACCTAGCAACAAGTCCCTGTTGCTAAATGTAGGTGTTTCTGGAGGATTATTCATAACAACTTTTTCAAGTGTCTCTTCTAGCTGTGTCCATTAATCCCTGTGGAGTGTTTTGTCAGGGACTCGCCTTATAGCAAAGACTTAGCAGGTGTTAGAGCACAAATCCTTAGAAACTTGGAAGTTTATCAACACAACTTTCCCCACCACTTCTAAGCAAAGGACAGATAAAGAATTAATTTTTTTTTCTTCAATTCCAAACATTTCATTAAAGGAAAAATGCATCTCTTTCCATAAAATACTTGTATCACTCTTGGTTTATGTTCTTTTAAATGGCTTTTTTCATAATTACAAGCACAGACAGTTTAAGAATTGCCTTGATTTCTAGAAAAAGTAATGTTCCCTGTACAATAGGTCTATTTTTCATTGGTTTTAGCCATCCCTCTACCTTGCTTTTACTTTTTTGTTTTGTTACTAGTTGAAACAATGCCACTGGATATCAAGGACCCACTGGCTTTTCTTATTATTACACTTGGATGTTCTGGACCAGTTCTAGTTTTACCCAGGCCTATTTGCCTGCCCAAACACTTCCAAGCTTACACAGATCATCAGCAGATACTAAAGTCTCTGGACACTCATGCTGTCCCCAGTGACCCCTCTTGGCATGTCTTCTCATTTTTACTTGACTCCAGCATGTGTTCCTTGAACTTTAGCTCTGTTCCTCTGAACTTGGTATTACAGAGTGTCACACTTGTGGGTCAACAAAACAGGGACAAACACTGTACAATAAACTCTTACAAAAGACTTACTACTGATTGTATCCCACATGAAAATCTGGCATAGCTGGGACTGCTCATTAACTTCTCTGCAAAAATCACAGAAAATCGTAACACCAGAGGTACAGCCATTTAGGACACCACCCCACTTCATCATCAGTCAGATAATAGTAAAATATGAAGCTGAATGGCCTGAGTTCAAAGTTTTCACATGGGCAAATAACCTTTCTTGATGGAAACACAACTTAAAGGACTTCCTTTCAACCAAGTTCATATGTTTTTTTAAAAAATACACAAAAATCTACTGTCCTGCCTTTTTTTTGTGACCTTTTATTTTCCTGATATTAGTGCAATTCTTGGTAAATAAGGAGCTTTTGAAAATAAAAGAAGGGGAAAAGAAATCAATATTTTTGTCCATTTAGCAGGCCTCTCACAGTTCAGTGACATTCAGGAAGCAGAGAGTAAAGAGACAAGGAATCAATGTGTAAGAGAAGACTGCAGATCATATTCAATCTGCTCAGCTAAGCAATCAATAGCTCCTCTAGCTTCTACTTTGAAATGCAAGTGAGCTGGTCAGGCTGCAGTGTAAAATCAATGCTGAGTATGGATGGTCTGCAATGGAAAATACCAATTTGGTAAAACGGGAATTTTCATGGGATCATGCCCTCTCTGACAAGATTTTTTTGCCTCAGGATAGAATTTATTAAGGGGAAATGCTGAAACACAGGAAAAAGCCCTGCATATCTTGATATTCTGTACACTGCCTCAAGAACAAGCAAACTGGTTCACACCTCTACTTTCTCTTCAGTTTGACAGGAGGGCCATATCACGATCTACACTATCACAGGTGCAGGCTATTCTCAGAAATCTGTTTCCAATTTTTTTTCCACTGCTTAGATGAGCCAGCATGAGAGCAAGAGCATTTCTGAAATCTTAAGTTTCCAGAGGAATGAAAACCTGCTTCTTATTCTCTACATAATACCGAAAAAGACTAAGTAAACTTTATTTTCTTCAAAGTCTTCTTCCAGGATAGCAGGACAGTCACTTCAGTTACAAAATCAAAGATCTCTGTAAGAAAGAAATTCCCTGAAGTTGGGCTATAACTGCGTACATTAGTCTTTCAAGCAGATCTGCAGAGACTGCAAACCACAGGGACACTTTATCAACAGCTTGTGGGTAACTTTTGCACTTTGCTGTCTCATCAGTTACATGGGTCAAAGAAACTATCAGCCTTTCCAAATCAATCAGAATAATCACCCCTCAGTGTGGGTATAAACAGCACGCCCCGTGGCAGGAAAGAAAACTGGGCCTTGTGTATATAGGTCATTATTGACTGCAGATCCTCCCTAGCTGCAAAATTAGGAAAACTGTGACTTGCAGAAACTTTATCTTACATTCCTTTGCCAAGTACTATAGATATTACTTTCTTATAACATTATGCTTGGAAAAAAAACAAACCTTCTTCTTCTTCCTCAATAGTAAAAGTCTTTGTGTGGAGGGATTTTTACTTATTACAAAGGCCACCATCAATCTTTGGGGTGATAACCAGAGTAGATCTAAGTTATATTTGCACCCTCTCTGCAAAATATAAATATCCCTAAAAGGGTTTTAGTTTAAATGGGAACCAGGCCCAGGTCACCTTTAATACTGCAAACCTTTTGGCTGTGCCTGTGCAATACAAAGAAGAGAGAAGCTCACATGACGCTGAATCTTCTAATTTAATTATTCTCTCTGTCATCGCTTGTAACTTTGGACCATTTCTTATACCCCTGGGCAGTCATCTAGCAACAGACTTCCCTCCTATTCCACAACTCACTGGTTCTTTAAGGAGATATGTACTACACAATCCACCTTTATATAACCTCCTTTTTAGTGATTCCATTAGTACATGTGAAAAACGAGGTTCACTCCTGGTAAAATTTTAAAAGGTTTAATAAGGGGTTTGATAAAAAGGACAAT
Organism: Vireo altiloquus; assembly: GCA_013396875.1. Taxonomy (NCBI): domain Eukaryota; kingdom Metazoa; phylum Chordata; class Aves; order Passeriformes; family Vireonidae; genus Vireo; species Vireo altiloquus. Next base: position 75,925 of record VZRF01014775.1, read on the forward strand.
AGGAGACAGAAATAAAGCAAAGAGTTAATACAGCTGGGTGCTTGGCACGATGCCAGGGGCACACCTTAGCTAACAAACCTCTTCTGTTAAATGCCCAAGTCTCATACATATTCATAGATTTCTATGCATCATTCAAATATTTCTTTTTTGGTATCTCTTGGGTTTCAAGTCCCCCCTATACTGTCACTATTTCCTTCTTGCAGGTCTGTTTAAAATTTGATAATCCATTGTAGTCCTGTTCTGCTGACCACATCCTTTGGTCATCCTGTGTTCCATGTTCTGATCAATAGATTCTTCCTTCCAGTGCCTTAGGCCCGTCATTGTTATCTTTGGCCAGATGGTCCAGGAAGGTGAGGAACTTTCTTGCTTATCTTTGCTATCCTGAGTTAACTACATAAAAAAGTATTCTATATATCATGATGTAATCCTAAGAAATCACACTACTATCAAAAAAAACTATATCCATGCAATGACATTAATTTTAATATTTGTGAAAAGCCAATAATACAACATGCACTTATAACATACAGTTGCTGCTTACAGACAAGCAATTAATATCTGATACATCTAAAGAGAACAGAAGTGGTCAGGCTAAAGATTTCTCTAACTGTTGATTTTAAGTTAATGTATTTCACAAAGCAAGTCTCCAGATATGTGAGGACTATGAGAAAATACAAACCGGAGAAAAATCTGCTGAATTTGGTTTGTATGGGAAGACTCAACTAAAAGGTAAAGTTATTATTTTTGTTGAAATGTACCCTTGACTCACCCTAACACAGAAGAGACTTCTTGTAAATTGTGAATACTTGTGCTAATGCCCAAACACATTTGGAGTCATAACGCACCACTTGGAGCAGCTTCTAACTTAATGTATTGCTTTTTTAAAGATGCAAATTTGCTTTACAGACATTAAGTTTCAGTGTACTCCATATGGACAGATCAGAAGTGCTTTGCAATACAGCTGTGGAGGTAAAGTTTAGGGAAACTGAGTCAGCAGGATGAGATCTTAAACTAAGTCTGCAGCATATGCTGAAAATACACCCCCTGGTCTCCAAAGTGATTCTGCACTTAAAAGCCAGCTTCTGACATTTGCTATAACTCATCATACTTCCACTTCATTCTCCACAGTCTCCTTCCCACTCAAATTTCATCCAAATATCTCATTACTCACCTTGAAACATCTGCTTGGAAAATTATAATATGCATTTTTTCCTCACAGAATTACTGGCACGGATTACCCTGTTACCCTGTTTCCATGTTTATTGAAATCCGCCATAATGTCCCACTCATTGAAGAGCCACCTGTTGCCTTGTCTTTTATGTTGCTCTTTTTATTTTGCTTTTCACCTGTACTCCATTTCTAAATCCCTTCCAAGTCAAAAACCCAGACATTTTTATATAGCTGACCCCCAAACCAAATGACAGCACTCAGTCATGGTAATCATGGCAGGAGTTGTTGGGGACTTCCCTCATGCTGTGGAGCTTAAAGTGAAAGTTTACTTCAGCTTCCTCTGCTCCTTCTGAGCAGTTGGGCCCCACTGGATCCAGAGGTACTGAAATACTTTCACACAAAATTGTTGCCAGAATCTCAGCTGAAGACCAGTTTCCCAGAATAAAAATGGTATCACAGCTGTGGGAGGGAAGGGAGGCAGACTAATGTCAGTGCTGCTGTCCTATTTGCAGTGCAGGGACTAAACAGAAAATCAATCTGACCGAAATTAAGAAAGTCTGAATTAAAAGAATTATTTAAAACTAGTTGTGGGTCCTCAAACCTGGAGTCAGGAGGTGACAGTGAAGTAAAGGTTGGCTCCACCATGCAGAATCCAGGCTTTCTCAAAACTGGTTTCAGAAAGCACATCAAGATCACCTTTTCCTGGTTGCAATCCTCAGAGTGCCCCGCAGAATGTAATTCTTCCCTTTTGTAACCTCTTCTGCACTGCCATTCCTCAATACAATTTTTCCTTTCCTGGCTTCTCCTGCTCTGTGAGCAAGTGATGTAGTTTGAAGCTGAGGAGGTGTTCTGGCTACCATGAAAGGGAGCACCTCTGCACAGACAGAAGAGGACACCACAGACAGTCACATACTCCTCCGGCAGCTCCTGCAGTCCCTGCTCTGACTTGGGTCCCCACTGCACCATGCTGACCGGTTGCTAGCAGGGATTATTAGCCACTGCTGTCAACACCTCCCAGCCAGGCAGTAATGACATCTGCAGAAGATCCATTTAGCTTTAATAAAGAACAAAGGCTATTTTTACAAAGCTGCTTGCCTGGAGTGATATAGCAACAATTGCAAAAGAAGTCTAAGGTTATTCTAATATTTCAAACCTATAATACTTAAACTTCAATTTTCACATGAGTGGTAGTGATATACTAGTGAGCCCTTCTTGTACATTTATAACACCTTCAGACCTCTGTTGCTATTGCAGTGGAAATGAGATAAAGAATTGCAAACCACTGATCTTCCTAAAGTGCTGTCTGGTGGATATTACATGGGCTGCACAATGTCTTCTCTGAGGAAATTTCATAACTAGAAGCCAGACACAAAACAGAAGCCAGTCTTTTGACAGAGGGAAAACTGCAATTATGCTGCTGCTGACATTCACATATCTGCTCATGCAACCAAAAGCAGAGCAGTTGTTCACAGCTATTTTATTCTATCACCATAATACAGAAGACAGAAAAGACATGGGAGCTTACTCCCATGTATGCCTTTCCCAGCCCAGTTGCAAGCTACTGATGGTTTATATTGAATGAGCTGTGCAGGTTGCAATTGCACTTTTTCAGTTCCGAGATTCAGATGTTTATGGATCCCCATCACAAACCACATAAATAAAATCAGCAGAGGTTTATGTATCACTGCTGTACAACACTGGGTTAGTAGAATATGGCTGCCAGGGACAGGCCATCTGCCACACAGAAAGCATCAAAACAGAATCATTTCTACAGAACAAATTTCTGTAATAAGAGGAAAAGTAGGAAAAACTGGGAAGTAAGAGACTGGCCTACAAGAAGGAAAGAAACAGCCAGCATTCTACTGTTCTGGCCTTTATCCAAACTAGTTTTTGTTTTGATACTTTTGAAAGATTGCGCTTGACCCTTGTAAAGACATGTATCAGAATCCTGTCGTTTAATTGTCAAATGTTCTCTTTCAGTTCCAGCCTTGGAGCCTGCAGAATGCAGGTGCAGAGCTTGCTGGTGCCCAGCACCAAGGCAGGGATAGCCACATCAAAGCACTTTTCTCGCCTCATCCCAGATTCTGGCTGCCATCAAGTGGCAGAACAGCACTGTTCTGCACCTGAACTCCTGAACTGTCCAATGCACAGCTTGAGCAGCATATTGAATCCATATCCCCCCAGGAAAGCCAAGTTTTTTTCTCTGACAAGAGAGGCACCAGATGATGAGTGATTTGGCAAAGGGATCACATCCCATATGAAACTGTAGGCAGGAGAGCTAACAATGCAAGGTCAACAATGCAAGGAGGGACACACAGACCTGGCCCAAGCATAACAGAGCCCACAGAGAAGGAAAAACTTGTGAAACTGAGACAAGTATTAATATGCTCAGAGTTTATCCCAGAGGAAACTCTCCTCGGTGACGACACAGAGACAGGGCAGTTCAAGGCATCCCCATCCCTGGAATTGTTCAAAGCCAGGTTGGATGGGGCTTTGAGCCACCTGGTCTACTGGCAGGTGTCCCTGCTGAGGGCAACGGGGTTGGAACTAGACGGTCTTTAAGGTCCCTTCCAACCCAGATCATTCTTTGATACTAATGCACAGAAGTGTGGTCTGAATATTCTTTATGGGTTTTCTCAACACCACTTTAGAAGAGAGGCTTTTTACATCCTTGCCCAGGTTTTCCAGCAGCCTGTCCCACAGACTGCTGGCCAAGTCTCTCTCTAAAGCACATATGCACAATTATTTTAAAAAATCTTAGAGACAAAGAGGTTTCTGCCTTGATTCCAAGAGACCAGGTCATCTAAATGGTCTGGAGTTGTCACAAGCCCCTCTATTTATCCACTGCCTAGAGCAGTGAAAAATGGCTCCTGAAGAATACAAAACTTATTATTAATTGCGGTTTCACATGTACTAGCAGGGATTTTGGTACCAGAATTTTTCCTAGTTCCCACTGGGTCAGAGCCGAGGCTGGTTTAAATTAAGTGATAAAATGATCATCTGCTGAAAACTCTTTGAACCATTGTTGCTTTTTTTTGGCCAGGAATGAGGAAGTATCTTTTCAGTTCAGTAATTAGACTTTGGGGTATATTTTGCTCCCGGTGCATACACTTAACTTGCATTAATATTAATATGGACTTCTCTATTCACACTCACTTGAAAGGAGACTGTACCTCAAAGGACTGAGAAAAGCAAAAGCATATTTAGAGTTCAGTCTACCACTGAAGATTTCCACAGACTCCTGTAAACTGCTTGTCTTCATTATATACTTCTTTCTCTTCCTAGATTATTTCCAATGAGACAAATGTTTAGGAAATCACGGAAGAAAATAATTTGCTCAGGATTCCCACTGCAGGCAATCAAAAATGATGCATGCAAATTCTATGGAAATTGCTCTTTGTGTCCAGACCTTGAGACCAAATTCATGTTATGGTGTCGACAGAATAAAAATTTAATAGAAAAGCTTCCCTCATGAAATTGTATTTCTTCTGTATGAGAAGTGATAAATCTCTGACTAATACTAACAGTGCCTGCTGCATGCCAGTTTAAGGGCTCTTCATATTTTCAAAAAGCCAGAATTAATTTGTGTTATGGCAAGCACTCAAGAAGTATCTTCCCAGAGCAACAAAAGGGACATTTGGGAAGATAAACTACTACAGCAGAAGGATTCACTTCACGGCAATTTGAAGAGATACCTAGACTAGCACCAGGATATAAAGTTCCATGCATCTTGGGCCTGAAGAAGTGCAAAACATCCTTTGCTAAATGACAGAATCATAGACATGGCAAGTGGTCACCAAAGCAAAGACATCAGAGATAACGTCCTTTTTTCTGCGTCTTTCCTTTAAGGGCAAGATGAGCTGTAACTACAAATGACCATCACCAAAGAAAAATGACGACCAACAAAGTAGTGCAAATGATACAGCAGAATTACATAAGGGATGAAACTGCCAAAGTCTTGACTCAAAATATCATTTTATGAGACTGAGGGTAATAACACTGTTCTGCAAAACAGGGAAATCGGAACAAAAAAACCCAGAAAAGCTCTGGGGTCCATGAAAAGGACTGAAAATTTCCTTCTCATCTTCTGGGTAGGGCCCCTTGTTATTCTTCACTTTCCTTTCAGGGAAGGTCAACCCAGTAATTATTGTTATTCTCTCTTGTTTTATCTCACCCCATTTCACCACGGACTGAATTGTAAATGAGATCCAGGTAATGCTATAGGTTTAGAAATAACTTTTTTAAATGCAATCATATCCCAACACCAGTTGCCCCTGCAACAAAAAAAAAAAAAAAAAAAAAAAAGGGAAAAAAACAAAAAAAAAAAAAAAAAAAGGGAGAATAACCAGATAAATAAACAATCAGGATGGAGGAGACAGGAATACTTAGACTCAGAGCACCACAGTGAAAAAAAATAGGTGAACCTCTACAGTGGAACAACAGTGTACATTTGGTATTAGCTTCTTGGCAAAGATTCACCTCTCCAGAAGTGCCAAGACCCAGGTTCCATCAGTTCTTGCCCAAGGGTAAATACACTCCATTCAATTCAGTGAGATTAGTTCAGATTTTCACTGCTGCAAACTGGAGAAACATCTGCCCTGTTTTTAACACCATCCCTCTAAGGAAAAACACTGTTCAAAGCCTCCCTCCGGTTGAACTCAAACTTCACAGGACCCGACAGGTGATGAAAACTGTCCAGGGAAATTTTTCTTCCCTTTATATTAACTCCCAAAGCAGGCAACATTTAGAGAGGATGAAAGCATAAGCTCATACCTTACATGAGCATGTAGCTAAGGTCATGGCTTGGTCAAGGATGACGGAAGCAGATGGTTATTTTATTTGGTTTTTTTCTTGAGATCTCATGAAAGCACAGTCCTTGAAAACTACTTTATTGCTCAAAAAAACGTAGCTGAGGTCCTTATAGAAAACACGGCTGAAAAAAACCCACCTTATCTGTTGTCAACCTATACAAGAAAAAAAAAAGGTAGAACTGAAAAAAGTTCTCTCCTATTCCCCCCTCATATGTTTCCTCTCAATTTAACTCAAGACTTGACAAAAAACCCCATATAAATACCAAGTAAATTATTCATCATGTCTTGCATCAAAATCATTAACTCCTCTAGTCAGGCTGGGCAGGTAGCTGCTGTTTTAATCAAGCAAAACATATTAAAAGAAGTTTCAAATCACAAAGGGGACAAAAACTATTTACCATGTCATTTTCCATCTCCATCAGATTGTAATGCACTCAAAGACAACAGAACCTGGGCCTGGACGCAATGCTGCAGTATGGGACCAGACCTAAGAAGATTCCTGGTCCTGATGTTGCTCCTGGTAGTCGGGGCAGGAGAACTGCAAGAAGCTAAATAACAGCTTCCTACCTGCTGAGATCCAGGAGACCTCCAATTTCCATAAGCAAATATTATAATAAAAACCTGCAACACCTATGTAACTCTTACTGCTGAGAAATCACTGATACATCTATCTGACAAACCATACCTTCCCCAGCCAATTATCACAAGTTTGGGGTCAGTAGTATAGTCTAAAGCATAAAAGACATACAGTTCCCCAAATTTCTGCTGCTTTTCACCTGAAAATACAAAGGCAGAGGGCTGTTGGATTTTACCTTCTGTGCATCTGTATATTTAAGATATATGAACTAAAATACATTCAGTCAAATAACTTGTGCATAGCTTATGCAAAAAGTGAATTGTTCAGAGGACAGCAAAGGATGAAAATAGTAAATCAAAAAATGCTACTTACGTTAACATCTGCTAGCATGAAGTCTGCTCCCTCAAATCTCTATTAACGCTAGAGAGGTTTTCTCCATCTGCTGCTGCTTTTACCCAGGATAAGGAAATACGTGGGAAAAGCTGGAATGAGCCATGGGGAAGCAAGGATAGAAGCAGAGGCAGGACCACTACTGGATTATACCTAGGGACAAACGGCTCCGTACAATGTGTTGTATTTTATGCTGAGATAGCCTCTAACACAGAGATTTCTCCCACGCCTCCAGGTCATACATGTGGAAACACTAGACAACTAATTACAGTTTAAGGTTACTGTCCTTTATCTAAGTCTTTTTGGCTTCAGAGGATCTGCTCTAATCTCTTGGGTTTCATTTTTCCCCCACTGTTCCCATCTCAGTTTTCTAATTGCCAAGGTGTTGTAAAGACCACAAATGGCTGTAATCCAACCTCTTTTTTTTTTTTTTTGTCTTCCAGACAGTAGATTGGGCATCTCAGATCTGCTCCTACTTTAGCTCTGCTTTGCTGTATGACCTTTTGGAAAATTTAAGATTCTCTTCCTCCCACATTTATTTCCAGCATTTTTGAAATGCACATAATCCATATTTGAAATGTGCTTTGAAATCTGTACTTAAGTATTATTTCATTAAATACTATAAAAGACCACAAATTATTTCAGATGGACAGATCATTTCAGTGAGAGAGCTGCAAGTATTAAATCACCAAAGCAGTCCTCTTCTCACTTTTGTCTATTTTGTAGGCAGACATAAAGTATTTGGGAAGATTCATTTGACTTTCTGGCTCACACTGCATTATTCATTGTTTGCAAGTCAAGTAGGTAATTCACCTTGCACACACTTCTCAAGTGCAGTGCTAATAAGAAAACCACGATGCATTGGTTTTTCTGACAAACAACATTTTCATGTAAACAGCTGTCCTTAAAGAAATACATCCTCTCTGTGCAAAAATGTTCAATATTCCACAGTGAATGGCAGGACACTGATAGATGTTAGATCAATTCAGACTCCTAAAAGCAATGTTCTTTTCTGTACCTTTTCATCTCAATCTGGAATTTGGATTTCTTTCATACAGTTAAATTTTCTTCCAAACCTTGCTGGCACATGAAAGTGAAAACACTTCATCATTAAAATCCAAATTCCACTGAGACAATATAGGCAACTCTGAAATGTAACAAAAAACCCCATTTTCTTCCTATGGCGAGTTGCTCACCCCATAGAAAGTTCTCATCCTTATGAATAACTACCCAAACCCAATCATTTATATCTCCTTTTCCAGGTTTTTAACGAGCTAGCTTCCAGGATCTAAAACAAAATAGTAGTAGTATCTCATCTTCTCAAGTTAAGTGGTGGGCTTTTTCGGTTTGCAGTGAACTACAGACCATGAGTGATGTGTTTTCTCCTTTGAGGGACAGCATCACTCAGCTTGCATCTCCTCAGAACAGAATCAAGATGTTAAGTCTGCTCTGATTGAATGAAATCGCAGACTCTATGGAAGTGTTTAGAAAAGGCAGAGTGAGCTGAGCTCCCCTGGATTTGTTTGTGAGAAGCTCTAGTCCCTCACAGTGGCACTGCTGCCTATAAGTTTGTTCTTAGCCATCTAGATCCAATTAAGAAGGCCAGCAAAGTGAGCAGCAAGTTCCCCAGGAGAAGGCTGGAGTCCTGGCTGATCATCAGATGCTTCTTCTAGAGGTTGTCTCCCACTAGCTATTTTTTCCTTGAAACATGCATGAAACATACTTTTCACATTCTTGAAACTGGAGTCAGTCTGAGATTAGGATGTTCATTTGGAAAGAATAATTAAACTGAAGAAAACAGTCAAAAATAAAATCTAGAAGGTTCCAACCAGAAACTCTGAAACAAAATGAGACTTTTTTTTGCTAAATAAAATAATTTGGTGTTATAAAATATTTTTTTCCTGATGAAGTATTTCAAATATGAAAATGTAGATTCTACTTCTTTGTGACTCAATATAACTCAACAATATGAGTTGAAGTCTTAAAGATATTTTTTCTTTGGAAAAAGAGTAATTACAGTCAGTTGATTCTCCAGTGGAAAAATTTTCATAAGTTTTCCTGATAACATGCCCGGCACAACTTGGGGAAGGACCCTTAAGATTTATGACATATATACACGGTTAGAGCTGGAAATAGGGAAATAAGTTTAAGATGGATATTGCCCTTCTTCTTTTCCAAAAAGAAACAGTCCAATAACAATCAAGGGAATTATTCCAAGAAAAGCTCATGTTCCAAAAGACATAAAACATACTCCAATGAATGTTTTCCCAAAAAAGCAACACAATTGAGAAGTGAAAATAGAGCAAATACTGCACAATTATATTAGTATATCCTGGTCAAAGATATCCAGCATTTTTGTCCAAATTCTGCCAGTGATACCTGCTGGCCCAAGGGAGCAGGTCCAGGAGATGAGTGAAGGTTTTACAACACAAGTTCAGCTTGTTTTGAGTTGGAAAAAAAGAGCAGCTAAAGTGGTACTTAAAAGGTTTATAGAAGGTATCTCATATTTTTGAGTCACTGTGCAGTCACTGACTGTGGTTTTTCCAAAGCATGCTACAGGCAACAGCTCCTCAAACTCCTTGTTTTGCTGGGACAAAATGCCTCCAGACATAATAGCCCTGACGTCGGTGGAACCATTGGGAGGACAAAAACAATCCGGAAGCTCTGCAGGGCAAGGCTGGCTGAGTGCCAGGGAGAGCAACAGCCAGAGATGATGGCCTCAGCACTGAGTTTATCCTATTTGCTGGATGACAAAGCCAAGTTAGATGGGAACAAATGTAATCAATCTCTTAGCCTCAGACTCCTCAGACAAAACACAGGGCATTTCCTCAGCTCAGTGGCTTCCTTTATTTTTCAGGTTCTTGGTGCGGTACAGATCCAATGTATCTGTACCTCCTCCAAAGAAAATGAATAGGAGTGTGAAGAGCTGGCAAGGAAGAAGAGAACCAGGTATTAATGCTGACCATAACTCTGCAGTGTTACATAACCTAGAGCCTGGCAGTAATCAGCTCAGTAACACTGTTGTGAGACCAGGAGGATACTAATATTTAGATTGGGCAATTGTGGTTCTTGTCTTGAAGTCTTGTGAAGACTTCATGTCTACAAAGCTCTGCAAAGCTCTGCAAAGCTCTAGGATCCCTTACCATGTATTCCTCTGCATGAAAGTATAATGCTCAGAATCAAACAAGATAAAGAGCATGAAGACAGTCTATTTACACTGATGACATATTACATCTGTACCCATAATAAGAGTGTATTTCTTTTCAGCACTCAGAGAGCAGATAGCTTGAAATATAAAACACAAAGCTTTATTTCCACAGAAATGTGGCCATTCAGATATCACTCCTTATAAGCAAAATTGTAATATTTGCCAGAGTCCACTTATAATGGTTCAGAATTGATACTATGCAAATAATGAAAATATGTACCATAGAGATGTTTGATATTTCTTAGTCTTTCCATCGTGTTTTCTTCTACCCAGGCCTGTTCTCTCTCTAAGTATGGAACTTCCCAAGGCCAAGAAGCATTTATTCAACTTCACTAACCCATGACACACATATTTGCATTTTAATTACTACTGGCTATTTTCAGCTGTTAGAGGCCGAAAAAGCCATGTTCCAATGCAGCATCAAATAACTACTGCAGCAAACTACTCAGAAATAATTTAAATCTAAACCTTTAATTTATTTCCATTGTATCTCCAAATACTGCAATCAACTTTCAGTGACCTTCATAAACCCCTTTTTGTATTCATGGAGCACATCATGAATACAAGCAATGATTTCACAGATGTATTTAAAACTTCATAAGGGTTTCTGGGCTGTTGAGTTGGTGGCAAAAATACCCTTACTGTTATACTTAAGATATTGCATACACACTGAAGATCTGGAAACATAGAATGCTTGTAGCAACAGCGTTTTGGAAAAGACTGCAATAAACGAACAGAGCAAAATGCTGTTCACAAAATAAAATACTCATAAAATTTTAAACAGTAAAGTATGTTAAATGGCATGAGTGGATGCACTACAGAATACATTTATTATGTGATATAGTAGCATTTACCATTACATTGATTCTTTTAGCTTAAGTCTCTCAGAAGAAGGGAGGTGGGGTTTTTAAAGTCATAGCCCTGTGACACAAGCCTTGGTACAGCATGCTTAGATACCCCAAAAAACTACGCCTGTATTCCAGTCTTATGTTGTTACTGATTTAACTGTACACCCTTAGTCGCACCGCCTTTTATTTACTGCTGATGTCATATGTATTAAATGGTTCTGGTCATTTAACTGTACACACAAGAAACCCCATCAACTGTTGTAACAGTGGATCTTCTGACATCAAAAAAGAATAGAAATAAACTTACAAACTTATTTTGCTTCATTCTAGACCTACCATCTCACAGTCTGGGTACTCTCAAGTACAATATTTTATTAATTCTATAATCTTACCAAGTATAATAGAGATTGTGAACAATATAGTCACAATCTTTTGAAAGGATGGATTCCAGCCTCCATATTTTCTATTAGGCTTACAGATTTGCCTGAAAGGAAACAGAGCCCAATATGTCTGTTGCATTGTTCCTGAGGAAGATTTCTTAGCACACAATTTACTTGTAAAGAGAAAAGAAAGCATAGCTGAATACACACACTTCCTAAACTGGAAGTGAAGGCTACTCTTGAAGATAGAGTTCCACACGGCAGTCTGAGTTGTGTCACAGCTCTAATGTTGGTGACTTGGTCATTTTTGAACTCTCATGTATTTTCCACTCATCAAGCACCAACAGTACGACTGTGGATTCCTGCATCCAGTGCATGCTGAGATAGTCGCAACCTTAAGTGACCGTAAGCTCAGCATATCAAAGCATTCCATTCCTTTTTCAAAACCAAACCAAAGCTAAATTCTGCATCACAGTGCGTTCCACGTTAATGCAAAGCCACTGGCTCACTCTGCCCATTCTTCTCTACATCCTACTAAAAAACCCTAAGCCATCCAGCCTCACCACTGCCACTCCTTGCATTGTAATATTTAACAGGCCTCTCAGAAGATCTAAGGCTGGAAATTCTACAGACAAATAACAAAAGCAAGGCCTGCTCCACAAAACAGAGACTCTCTTCATCAGGCAGGAAAACAAGATGGAGGCAGGAAAAGGCAGAGAGAGACAGGGGACTGACACCGCATGCAGGAGAGAAGACATCAGTAATTGTGGTAGGTTGAACCTTGGTTGATGGATAAGTTGCTAACCAAATGAGAGGGCTGGTAAAGCCTCTGCGATCGCATATTTAAAGGAAGGCAAGCGCAGGAAATTATTTTTTGTTCTGTTCTCAAGGGCTGAGGGGTGGCTGGAGGTGGAGGGCCCCGGGCCAGGCCCCACCACGACCCCTGGGCAGGGCGGCGGTGCAGAGCTGGCCTTCCCCCTCAGGAGAGAGCTGTCCTGGCTCCATATGCAGTGTGTAACCGAGACTGCATAGCTGAGATGATGTGAAGTCGCCGAGACCCTGCACGGAGCCGGCAGGGCCAGCAGCCCTCCCCGCCCTGCTCGGCCGGGACCACATGGCCGAGATTTCATCTGAAGCTGCTGCGTCCTCCCCGTGTGGGGCCAGCAGGGCATCCTGCATCCAGCACAGCCTGCGCTGAACCGAAGGAACACCACATGCTGCAGCCAACGAAGACACCCTTTTCTTTCAAGTCAGTGAGAAGGAGAAAGTAAATTCACGTGGGATGAAGCTGAACATGGCGACCCCAAGGTCAGAAACACAGGGGAAGGGTGAGACCACGTGCGATGGAAGCTAAATGATGGCAGAAAAAGAAGGCGGTCGCGCTTCTGGCGCGGAGCTTTAAAATGCTTCTTGCAAGCCATGGAAACAAACCTTAATCCATTTGAAAAAGAACCTGGAGGGATGGGAAATTTTTGTGCAGCCTGTGATTTTAAAGAGAGGCCCACGCCAGGCCATATAGAAGTTGTGAGAAGCTGTTAAAGAGAGGCCTATGCCAGGCCATATAGAAGTTGTGAGAAGCTGTTAAAGAGAGGCCTATGCCAGGTCACATAGGAGTTGTGAGAAGTTGTTATAGATTCGAAGGAGAGACTTTTTGCTTTCAGGGTGAAATAACTCATTCTTGAAAGACTAAAACCCCATGTTTTCTTTTTTTTTCTGTGGCCCATGACTTGGGAGTCTGGGAAGACTGCTAGATATGTTTTCCACTTCAACAGATTGTTTTTTCCAGGTGGACTGTTGGTTTGTGAAGATTCCATGGCACACCAGAAGAACCTCTTTTCCTTAAGCATAAAAAGACTTTTAAAAAATCTGACCAGAATCCTATGTTTTGTTTTGTTTCCACTTGTGAGAGGTTTGTGGTAAAGAGGGAGACATTGGAAAAGAAAGGTGTTTAAAAGTTTGCTTTGATTTCTTATCAGTTCTCACTTTTCATTCTGTTAGTAATAAAGTTTTCTTAATATTGTAACTGTTTTAAGTGTGGACCTTTTTTGCCCTGAAGTTCAATAAATCCATATTCCCCTTATACATATAATTAGATTTCATGTGCTTTGGCGTTTAAACCAGTGTCAAACCATGACAATAATAAAGCAGAAACATAACTAATGCAAATTCAGCAATTTACAGGAAGCAGAAAAGAGGCTGAATGTGGCCAGCTGTCACAACAGGTTTTTGTAAAATACTGAACTTCCTCATGGTTAAAAGTGGTTTTGAGAGATAAAGCTCCTTCTGTTGCCTCATGTATCATGTTCAGCAATATGAAAACAATGCAATACGTGACAGGAAGCAACTTCAAGGGGTCACCTGAACCATTCCAGGGCCACAGAGAGAAATTAGCCACATGTGACTCAGCCATGGTCACTGTCTAACCTTGTCTTAAAACCATCAACCGTGCTGACTCCCCACATCCTGGTGGTATCAGGACTGCAATACATCACCACTCTTACTTTTGAAAAGTTCTACATGAATCTGCACAGCACTGCCTTTGCCTGTGAGTCTATTACCCTGCAGTACATTCATTTATATTTTTTTCTAAGAGAAACAGTTTTAGTTTACCCTGTAATCTCAGTTATACAGTTTTTTATAAGACACTCTATGTTTGAGTTTGATGTCATTTTGATAGTCTGTTATTTTATTGTGTGCTAATGGTGCTTTTTCACATGACATAGCTATAAAAGATTTCCAACATTCTTTAATGTTGATGTTGATCAATTGGGTTTTTTTCTCCGTCTTTCTAGTTACAAATATAAATAATAGATCAGTTAAGATTAGCTTTTACATTGTGCTGGATATAATTTTCTCCAGTAGCAAACTGTTTGAAATATTTAATATTCCATACTCAATGGTGTTGTGATATTTTATTTGAGAACTGTATTGCATATCACAAATAAAATATACATATGCAGTCCAAAGATGAGCAAGTGGTGCCATGCTAAATCTGAGGAATTTAAATTTAGAAACTGAAATTCTTCAGCACATGCTCAACACCCTCACACTGCAGTGAAGGGGACTTCCATTTCAATCTAAGTGACAACTTAAGTATCTGAATAACTGTAGGCCTCATTATTTTTTATTATCAGAGAGTCCTTTTTCTTACAACAGAAACTGATCATATAATAATTGTGATATCTGAATTAAAGAGCAGCTAAGTGCTTTACAGCTGGAATCATCACTGGTCAACTACACAAAACATAGCTGGACAGGGCTTTTCATGAGCAGTTAAATTCAGCAACCCTTGCTGGGCAGGAACAGAGTCTACAAAGGCCAGGGACAACAAAACAAGGACTCCCTCAGATTCAGTTTTCAACAGGCAATCAAAGGGAATTCAGCAACCACTATCTGTGGTGACAACAACCATGCTATGTATATAGTACAGTCACAAACCAAACTTCATACCTCACTGAATTTCTGATGCATTTCTTTTGACATTATCACAGAAACAATTTCATGACCTAAAGACTAGTTTATCCCCTGCCTTACGGAGGCAGAAGAGTACCCCCTTACTTACATAAGCAATGCAAGAAGGGCAGAGTAGTGGGAAAACCTTCTTCCTTACTTAACAGACACTTAAATCTCCTCTATGCAGCCTTGATGATTTCTTGTTTGGAATTACACAGTTGCTACAACATTTGCAGCATATTTCCTGCAATTACTTATCTCTCCCCTACCTGTATGACCTTTTCTGTGCCTGAAAGTGTAGGTTGGATTCCATCTTCCCAGAAATTGACCAATTGCATCTGATTTTTTTTTTAACACTGTGCTGTAATCTCTGCTGCTTCTTTCTTCTTGTGTTCTCAGATAATAACACTCATAAACCTGTATATTTCAATAACCACCCACCAACATCTCCAAAGGGTCTAATTGTCATAAAAGAAAAATGCCCATTTAAGCATTAAATTTTCTCAGCAATAAGACACGCGCAAAATCAATTACCAGATGGCATACAGGTGACTAAAGCTCCCTCAAGAAAATTGTCTTTTTTTCTGACAATGCTTGCCAGCTGGCTTCATTATGAATTAGAAACACCAAAAACAGCCCTGTGCTGTATGGGAAAGCAAAATAAATACAGTTCAAGATGGTATCAACCTAAAAAAAGGTTGCAGTACCAGAAGAGGCCTCTCTCGGTGAACTGGTACAGACTCTTGGAAATCCTTCCTCAAACACAGTGGATAAAGCATAAGACAGTTTACACCAGAAATTATATCCATTCAAGGAGGTCACTGCCTGTTTTCTGTACAACATGCTTCATTTCGTCAAGATGTCCGAGACAAAAATTTCTTCAGTACTTGTTTGCAGTGCGGCTTCAAGGAATAGTGTGTAGGTTTGAGGGTGGTTGAGGTTTTTTTTCAGCATTGGAAAGAAGAAATTTCTTCTCATGAGTTTTCCTTGGCTGTTCAATATTTATTACAGATACTTAAGTACTGGAACCTAATGTTCCATTTCATATCAAAAAGATAACACTGATACAAGTGTAATGCTGCTCTGTAGTCTCATATAATTATGGCAGCTCCAAACTTCTCCTGAGCATAATCTTACCAGCATGCCAGCCCCATAACAACAAATATTACAGCAAAATGCTAAATAGACTTTACTGGGAAGTTTGTCATTCTCTACCATCTGCAGCATAAAAGAGACAAAAACATGAAGGGCTTTTTGTCCTGCCATTCTCCCATCTCTCTGTCGTAACACACACATATCTCCCTGCACAGCAGAGAACTGGATGATGAACCTGAAGCCTCCTTTTAAGATTTGAGAGGAGATGGCAAGTCTTGGCATTACATTCACTTATATAATGTTTAGCTCCACAGAGGTTAAAAATTGTGTATGAATCTGGGATCACTGCTGTGGTGAACTGCACAAGAACTAATCCCTCTACTCACAGTGTCAACAGCTGGATTACAACAGGGAACTGGGCAAGTGATGGCCCTTTCTCCTCCAGCTACCCCTTTGCTTTCAGGAGCAAACCAGCTTTCTTCTTAGATGGAGGAAGTATCTTGGGATACCTTCCAAGCTTTTATCAGAAACTTCTCAGGAAATCAAAGTCACTAACACTGGTCGGAAATCTGAGAAATCAAGATGTGGGACATGGAGCAGGAGGTAACATGCCAAAAACAACTGTAAATTGCTCTTACTGCTTTGCTCTAGCGACAGAATATTGTTTGCCTCCAGTAACAGAAGGCTGGAGAAACAAGTTAAACCTCCACAGCAATTACAAAGGTCTGAACAAAGGAAAGCTCCAATGGCTCCTACCCCTTGTGTCCCCAGATCACTGCACTCCACACTGGTTGGAGAACTTGGAAGGACTGAGGAAAACTGGGTTTTCCTGATGATATCAGGAAGATTTTAATTTTTGTAAAGGGGAAGATCTGTGCTGGCACCTAAGAGAGTAGAGCAAAAGGCTCCACCTTGAGCCCAGCTCAAACCTGTAATTTAATGCTGCTGGAAAAGGCCCTGAAGATTGACTTATATTGCACTGCCATTGCTAAGGGCTGCTGTGCTGCTTCTTCCTAAGCTGCCATCCATACCTCTTTTTCTCTGTTAAAGGTGAACAATGGATGAAATATTAACCCCTGGCAGCACTTGACAACCCCCTTCTGGGGTGAGGGAGGCAGAGAGCACTTCTGCCTTCACAGACTGCAAGGGTCCAATCACAAACAAGCCAGCCACATTAAGGGGGCATGTAAGGATCTCAGGCGAGGAAGGAGATGAAACATTTTGATTGATTCAATTAAAAGCTTAAATACTCTGCATTTACAGCCCCCTTTTTCTCCTTGTCCCATGAGACAAGCAGTTTGGGAGTACTGTTAACCATGGGTTAACTATTCCTGGAAGAATGCATCCACCCTCCTCAGACTCCTGGATCAGCACAGCCAAGTCTCCCTTTCTAATCCCTTTTCTGATATGTAACAACTGTGTCCTGGGTTGCAGTGTATTNTAGCCCCCTTTTTCTCCTTTTCCCATGAGCATTCCATCCTGGATAAAATCTGAACATTTGAACACCACAGACAGCCCTTACCTACTGGACTCCCAGAGGACAAGAGCTACCATTGGACCTTTAGGTGAAGACCAGACTCTTTTTCTAGAGGATCACCACTTCAAGAGGACCACTTCACCTGGACTGCTACCACCACCCTAACAGGGATATTATATTCTGACTCTGTCAGTGTTCTTNTTCCATACTATCTGCTGTTAATGGACCCATCAGTGCTTTGCCCCATGACTCACCATCCCATTGTGAGATGCTCCACCCAGAGGGAGGAATCAAGCATTCCCTCCTGGATAAAATCTGAAAATTTGAACACCACAGACAGCCCTTACCTACTGGACTCCCAGAGGACAAGAGCTACCATTGGACCTTTAGGTGAAGACCAGACTCTTTTTCTAGAGGATCACCACTTCAAGAGGACCACTTCACCTGGACTGCTACCACCACCCTAACAGGGATATTATATTCTGACTCTGTCAGTGTTCTTGTACTATTGCATTTATTTTTTTTTTAATTTTCCTATTAAATTATGACTTGCGATGTCCCACTAATTTGTTTTCAAACTAGTACAAACTGCCATTGTTGGGATGTTTCTTTCCAAAGAAGTCATAATCTAAGTGCCAAACTCAGTGGAAGATTTTCATTTAACCTTTCCTCCCTCCACACATGCATATTTATTCTCCCAATAGCAACACAGATCCACTTGCATAGAGATAACAGTAATGGGACTCAGCTCTTCTCTGTANGCTTCACCTGGACTGCTGCCACCACCCTCACAGGGATATTGTATCCTGACTCTGTCAGTGTTCTTGTACTATTGCATTTAATTTTTTTTAAATTTTCCTATTAAATTATGACTTGCGATGTCCCACTGGTTTGTTTTCAAACTAGTACAAACTGCCATTGCTGGGATGTTTCTTTCCAAAGAAGTCATAATCTAAGTGCCAAACTCAGTGGAAGATTTTCATTTAACCTTTCCTCCCTCCACACATGCATATTTATTCTCCCAATAGCAACACAGATCCACTTGCATAGAGATAACAGTAATGGGACTCAGCTCTTCTCTGTATATTAAAGCTTCTCTCCTGAGTGGGATTAATCTTGGCAGCTGTCCGACAAGAGAGACTGTGTCGGAAGAAAATGGTTTTATCTAAAACTTGAAAAAACCAAAATAATCTTCAAGAGAACAAACTATGTTTCAACCCTTCCTCCTTCAGTGAAAGACTAACAGAAAATACCCACCAATAGCAGAAATACAGCAGTATTGCTCTGAAAGGTAGCATAATGATCATGCATTTTCTCTTTCCTTTTATTTATGTGGCCACTTTTCAAAATGTTTACATAATAATACAGCTGAGACCACAGCTGTATTTATAATACAAGAGACCAGAAGGTATTTTCAGCTTTGAAAATAAAAATGAAGCTGTACTGAGTTTGCATGGCCTGGTTTTGGTAGCAGTGGCGCTGCAGGGATGGCTTCTGTGAGAAGCCACTAGAAGCTTCCACTGTGTCTGGCAGAGACAAGCCCTGGCTGCTCCAAAAACAGACTTGCCACTGGCCAAGGCTGGGCCACTTAGAAATGGTGGTAATGCCTCTGTGATAACACATTTAAGAAGAAAGAAAAAAGTTATCATGCAGGTGTAATTGCCAGAGAAGAGTGGGGTGGGAATATGTGAGGGGAACAACTCTGCAAACACCAAGGTCAGCAGAAAAGGAGGGACAGGAGGTGCTCCAGGCACCAGAACTGGGATTCCTCTGCAGCCCATGGTATAGACCATGGTGAAGCAGGCTGCCTAAGAGGAGGTTGTAATCCCATGGGAAGCCCATGGACAGAAGAACCCATGCTGGAGCAGCCTGTCCTTGAAGGACTACACCCCATGGAAGAGTGACCCATGCTGCAGCAGCTTTGGGAGAAGTGTTGTCCATGGGATTGTAGCCTTTTGCAGGGAACCATTGCCCATGAAATGAACTCACACTGGAAGTTCATGGAGAACTGCCTCCTGTGGGAGGGCCCCACAGTGGTGCAGGGGAACAACTCCTCTCCCTGAGCAGCAGGAGAAACCATGGGTGATGAACTAACCATAACCCCATTCCCTGTCTCCTTGCACTGCTGGAGTAGGAGGTAGAGCGGGGAAGGAGGGAAGGGTGGGTCAGGGGGAAGGTTTTTTAAGGGTTCATTTTACTTCTCATTATCCTGCTCTGATTTTGTTACTGTAATAAATTCAGTTCATATCTCTAATTACAGCCTGTTTTGCCCATGATGGTATTTGATGAGTGATGTCTCCTGGTCCTTATCCCAACCCATGAACCCTTCATTATATTTTCTCTCCACTGTTCCTTCCCCACTGGGAAGAGGAGTGACAGAATGAATTGGCAGGTAGGTGGCATCCAGACAGCATCAGCCCACTACAGAAGCAAATCCCATGGTTTTGTTTTCTTTTAGCTGTGGTGGAGCAGGAGAGGACTCCTTTTCCCATCCTGCCTCTACTGTACTAACAAACAAGGCAATATAAAGTATCTCTGTATTTTTGATTCACTTTTCCAGGGCAATAACATTCTTGAAACATACCATTGTCCCTCATTATTAAAAACCAAGTTTCCTCTTACAGAAGCTATATTTCCTTGCTCACTGGGAGAACTCTCTAAAGGTCCCCTCACTCGGAGGTTGTGTTGTGACCTGCACTTAGGAAGCTGCATATTTTGATGTCGATTTGGACACCTTGTTTCCAGTCTCTCCAGCCTACCTCATGCTCCTCCATGTCCCACTCAGCTCATGGGCTCCTCCATACCCACTGACTCTGGGCTCTTGTGCCAGCCTGTCCCACTTCCTCTCTTTCCACATTTACACTGATGCTTGGTCCCATCCTACTCTGCTCCTCACGGCTTTATTCCTCCCAGGGCTCTTATCCTTGCTGTCACCTCCTCTCAGCTGTCTGTGCCCATGGGTCATGGCAAAGGCTGCTTCCCTGTCTGCAGCTCCAGGGCAAAGTACAGAAGTCCCTTAAATGAAGTCTTCCAAGGCCAAAAAAAGCCTAATGGCTGACCTTTTGGTCTGAGATATTTCTGCTAAAGCAATAAACAGATAAAGGCAAACGAAAATGCAATCTCACGTGGAGAATGCTGGAGATGTTGCTGCTATGTCTTAGCTCATTAAGAATTCCAGCTTAAAGATGTAAAAATGGTAAAGGGAATCCCTCCCCTCCCCACAATTCATTTGGCACCAAAGGAATATAAGCTAAAATAATAAAACAGAAGTGCACCTGGAAATCACAGAAATTTGCAACTGATGCAAAAGAGACAATGCAAACCTCTCCTAGAAGGTTCCCTATACCTCAGATAACGTGATTTAAATAACAAAACAGTCTGCACTTGAAGCAGTTCCGTTCACTGTGGAATTTGCCACCTTGGCAGTAAGGATCCCTGACAGGACAGTACTGACAGCAGAAGCCACAGTGCCTCATGCACCTGCACTTTTTTATTGAACAGTTCCATAGTGATGCCAGAATGATTTTTTGCTTTTTCTTTTATACCCCTCTTACATACTCAAATAGTGCTTTTAACCTACATACTTGTAACTTTCCAAATCTGATAACTTAAGCCCACTGTACTGTTAAACCAAAAGACCAGTCTAAAAGCCCCACACACCAAAGTCCTCTCCAAAATGTATTTTTGTAAACTAGAATAAGCCCATCAAAAGAGAAAAGTTCCTCAAAACAAGTTCACTCAAGCCTCTCATTAGAAAATCTTTAATAAATACGTTAATTTTGCAAAGCCTATAATTGTGTGTATTTCAGTGTAAAGAGTAGTGCATGCATTTTCAAAACATTACACCTGAACAAAGTGCTGTACCCCAGGATCCTGAAACAAATACTGAAGTAAAAACCCCTTTTCCCCATAAACCATGTTTTAGTTTTAATTTTAAGATCAGAAAAAGGCGCCAATAGGACAACACACTATGTGACACCACTACCTGTACCTTCACCCACTGCCGGGACTGCTTCAGGCTTCAGCAATATGAATCTTTTAAATAATGTCAAAACCATTGTATTTGAGATGGTTCTCCATAACAAAGATTAGTTCTTGCTGGATTTCTAGGAATTTAATAATGTTCCATTCCCACCCTTTGATTGTGATGTTTCTGACATAACTGCTGTAATGTGTTTAGCATAGCTCCAAATTATTTTGGTTAAAACATACAGTAAATTTTACACAACAAAGCATTTTTGAGCATTTTAGAAGACATGCAGAGCATGGAAATCATGCAGTAACCTGTTTGCATAGTGCTGTGTCATCTATCTTAGGCTCCTGAAAAACTGTCATGGATCCTCAAGGGACTTACTTGATTAAACAACATTAATTAGAGTGAACATCTGTGCTGTTTTTCAGCTAATAACTAAAATTAGCTAGGCATTGCAACCTCCTTAAAAGCGAAAAGTATACAGAATAAGTACAGCCCACTTTCTCACATTTGGGTAGGGTCAAGCAACTTTTTGCAACAGCATTTACCATAACGGTTCCTGAGAGATTTTTATAGCCCTGTGGAAGTTTTCTTCCTGGCTAGCCTGACAACAGGAACATTTTATTCTTGGCTTCATGCATTAACATACTAACCATGACAGTGCTGACATTTGTTGCTAAGTAAAATTGATTGTAAATGGTCTAGAAAGCTGCCATTACATTTAGAAATTACTTTTAGAGTTTGAAATTAAGTACTGTCAACACAACTCCCGTTTCCATTTATACACAAATTTGACAGGAATTTTTATGACTTCTCCAAACTTCACATAGAAAAGAAGAAGGGAGATAAGACTAATGATTTTAATTGCTCTCAAACTGTATTACGTAAAACAACTGACCTGCATGGTATCGTAAGAGCTCAAGGACTATTCAACAGGACAGACTAGATGAAAAAATGTCATGTTACACGTGGAAATTAAACATTGCTTCATCCCCCTTCCATTTTCCAGTGCAAACCATGATGTCCGAATTCACCCAGGATTATCCTTTTCCTCACATGGGAGATACTCTCAGTTATTTAAATACAGGGATTTATTACCTGAGATCAAAGGAGGGAGCCATTGGTATGCAGTACCAAAATGAGGTGGAGATTATCAAGAAAAATGAGATTTCACTGCACGTGACAGAAGCCAACTGGGAGTCTAGAAACTGCAGATATCAGATGACTACAAAAGGGAACATCTCTGAATGAGAAGGTGGATTCACTTAAGCTGTTCTTAATGGCAGTGCAGACACTAGAGGTATCAATGCAAGAGCCAGTCTGGAACTAGTACAGGACTGTTTAGACATGTAATATTAGGCTGCAGTGAGAACTGGTGGTTTCATACAAATATCACAGGTATTTGTAAAATTTTCAGAGGCTTACAGAAATATTTATTTCCAAAGAGCATATGGAATGACTCTGCACAGTGACTGTACTCAGCCACCACTTTTCAGCTGTGAGCTGACTTAATTGTGAGGTTTTTCTCTTAAATTTTCTCATGTATTTTCTCATAAATGACTTTACAAGATTGGGCAGTTCAGAGAAAGGGAACACTTCTCAGGATATTTGCTTTAGTATTCATTAATTGTAGATTTAACCCAGTGACTTACTTTCTGATCCCTGCCTACTAAACAAAACAATGGAAGCCTGAGAATTTCCATTCAAGGCAGGTTGGATGTGTCTCTTCCTCGTAACCCCCCAGCTGTATCCAGTTTCTTTTTAGAGAATAGGACCATGAAGAGGCACCCTGCAGCACCCAGCTATCAGCATCTTGGGACAGAGTAATGGGGCAGGCAGCACCTGGAACCTGTGTAATTCCCTCACATGGCTCTCAACCACAGAAGTGACCAGCCATGGGCATCCTAGTTGGACCTGGGCCTGGAATCACTTGAAATTTCTGCAGAAGCAGGAAAATTAAGCCAGGAATTCATCAGACCTTGCTTGCTCTGATGTCAAAACAATTATGATCTTATTTAACCTATTTTCCTCTTCCTCCTACTCAAGTGTTTCATTGTCATGGGTGTTACAATAACACAAATCTGGCAATCACATTCTGTCTGGAACAAAACTGTTTCCCCCTCTTCACAGTGCAGAGAGTTGAAATCTTACTGAAGGATTAAAAAATAATCTATTTGCTGTCATGGTATCATTCCTCAGGGCAGATCTACTTTCTTTGGGCTGTAAATATACTTTTTGTGCTACCTGGCCCAGCTTCAGCTCAGTATTAAACTGGTGAAAAACTCTGCATATAAGGAAAAAGAATTTGTCAGTGCCTTCCTCTTTTTTCCTGAGAGGTTTATGCTTCTAAAAACTGAGCACACCATTTGCAGACTGCAGTCAAGAGCCTCTAAAAGAACTACTGAAGTTTGACAGCTTACACTCCTCTAGTAGCTGAAGTTTACACTGTTCCCTGAGAAGAAGGGAATCTATGGTGATTGCAAAGGAAGTGGGACCCACCATTCCCACCACAAGGTATTCAGGGCTGAATAACCCATGGGTAGCAGGATTCATGGAGGGGACAACCAGGACATGTACCTTGGATGGCTTCTCCCAACATTACAGAGTGCACAGAGATGTTCTGGAGACTATGGCATCACTGAGCCTTACTGGAGAGAGGATACATCTCAGAGAACGTATGACTATTTGTAACAGTGAAATAATAAAAGCTGAGGCTGTTTAGGGAGTGTGTGCATACAGAAGCCACCAAGCTTGAAACAAGCATGGGGAAAAAACCCATAATCATAGCCACAGATTTGATCATCAGCCTGATCTCATTAAAAAATGGTCTGCATCACAAAGAAAACATGACAGCTGCACATAATGATGAAACACTTACCCTGGAGTCCTTTTCCAGACGAAGCTTGTGTTGAAGGCTGCGTCTTCTCCTGGCTTTAGCAAGGCCATTGTGATAAAAAAAGTATCCAGATTCTAAAAAAGGGAGCTGAAAAGAGAGAGAAAAAAACCTAAAACATCATGGAACTATTCGCTGGTAGTAAGGATGACAAAACTTTTACCTGTGAAGTGTTTCAGGAATCTACAACAAGACTTGTTAAGAGTTATGCCAAAGAGCCCAAATCACTCTTAAGAATGCCACTCCTAAGTTATTTTTGGAAAGTGCACCCAGCAGCTGTAAAGTTGTTTGCTACAGGTTTACAGTGCATAACTTCACTTGTA
Organism: Vireo altiloquus; assembly: GCA_013396875.1. Classification (NCBI taxonomy): domain Eukaryota; kingdom Metazoa; phylum Chordata; class Aves; order Passeriformes; family Vireonidae; genus Vireo; species Vireo altiloquus. The sequence goes on from VZRF01014775.1 coordinate 100,523, forward strand.
TACACTTAGTACTCTTTCCACCTCACATTTAAGGTCAACAAGTGCCCATGTTTTTGATGGGAGCCCCAAATCACAAGAGGAAGCATTCCCTATTTCCTGAAAAAGCCAGAATAAAACAACAAAATGAACTGCAAAAGATTTGAAACTCCAGAGAGCATCCCTCACCAAGAGGGCCTTACTTAAGTGCATTGCTGAGCTGTTGTAACACACCTGAACTGACACCATAAGATGGAAGGCAGAAAGCAAAGAGGTTTTCACCTTCAGAATAATACGATACTTGGAATTTCTTCTGAGCACCCCGAAATGGAGCACACAAAGCATATTAAGAAAAGAGACAGTTCAGTGTTCTATACCTTTAACACAAACATCCACGTTCGGACAAAGACAGTGCCGAGCCAGGGTCTCGGAGCAGGGTGAACGAGCAGCACCAACCTCTATCGCGTCGGAACTCCCTCATTCACAAACCCACCAGGAATGAACTGATTTTTATACAGTCATTCGCTACAGTCCGAGCTCTCAGGCATCCTACATATTCATGTCCAATTGCTTTTCTTTCCTTCACGTATTATGAAGTTCCTTTTCTCTAGCTCAGTCAGCACAAAGCGTTTCCTCCATCCTGATGAAAAGCCCATCACCGATTTCGGGAAACCAAACTGTCCTGATGAATGGCTCATCACTGGTTATGGGAACTCAGGAACTCCTCAATCATGGTGGTCTGATAGTATCATCCTTCTCAATCTGGTCATCACTGCTTGGGAGTTGTGCAAAATACCTCTTGATACCATCTGTCTTCTTCCTCCAGAGCCCATCTTCATATGTTAATTTAGTTCTCCCTGCTGCAGCCGAGGCTTGCAAAACTGTTCTCCATCCTGGTTTCTCGGTTTTACTTATATTTGATTCAGACACAGTTTTCATAATACAACGTACATACATTACATGGGCACGAATTAATCCACCATTTATAACATGCCGCAGCCAACGAAGACACCCTTTTCATTCAAGTCAGTGAGGAAGAAAGCAAAGTCACGTGGGACGAAGCNCAATCATGGTGGTCTGATAGTATCATCCCTCTCAATCTGGTCATCACTGCTTGGGCGTTGTGCGAAATACCTTTTGATACCATCTGTCTCCTTCGTCCAGAGCTCGTCTTCATATGTTAATTGGGCTGTCTCTGCTGCCGCCAAGGCCTACGAAACTGTTCTCCTACCTGGTTTCTCGGTTTTACTTATATTTGATTCAGACACAGTTTTCATAATACAACATATATACATTACATGGGCACGAATTAATCCATCATTTATAACATGCTGCAGCCAACGAAGACACCCTTTTCTTTCAAGTCAGCGAGGAAGAAAGCAAAAGCAAAGTCATGTGGGACAAAGCTGAACATGGCGACCCCAAGGTCAGAAACAGAGGGGAAGGGTGAGACCACGTGCTGTGGAAGCTCACTGACAGCAGGAAAAGAGGGTGGTCACACTTCTGGNGGATTGATTTTCCAGGCAGACTTGGTTTGTGAAGATTCTATGGCACAGCAGAAGAACGTCTTTTCCTTAAGCATAAAAAGACTCTTTAAAAAGGGCAACTCTGACCAAATTCCATGTTCTGTTTTGTTTCCACTTGTGAGAGGTTTGTGGTAAAGAGGGAGACACTGGGAAAGAAAGGTGTTTAAAAGTTTGCTTTGATTTATTATAATTTCTTTTTTTTCATTTGTCATTCTGTTAGTAATAAACTTTATATTGCAACTGTTTAAGTGTAGACTTGTTTTGCCCCAAAGTTCCTTTCCATTTACCTCAATAAATCCATATTCTCCTTATGCACATAATTGGATTTCATGTGCTTCGTGCTTAAACCAGCATCAAACCACGACAGATGCATTTCTCTCCTCAGGATTGGCAGAGAGCAACTGGAAGGCTAGTAGACATTTAGCTTTTAGAAGGTCAGAAGACATAGTGTTAGGAGAACAGCATCCCACTTCCACTTGATTAGAAAGTTCCAGTTGAATCTCAAATGAACAGTTCTTTCCCCATCTGAACTTAACAGGGACATTCCAGTTGAACATTTCAATGTAAGCAAGTAACTGCACATTTTCGTCCTTGTAAAAGCTGACAAAAAATGGTTGGGATATGTTAATGCTGAGAACATTTCAACTTCAAAGGTTCGACTACCCTGCAGGTAAAATGACTTCTTAAAAGAGATACTCTAGAACAGCTGTGACAGCCTGTTCCTCTCCTTTTTATTATCTATACTTCATGATAACATAAACATCTTAGCAGAGGTTCAAAGTTCTTGACTGAAATACCAAGGCTGATGTCTAGATGGAAAAATTGTTGTGAAAACCTGGGCTGAATACAGGTAGCAGCATCATGCTGCCATAAAACTGATTCTGTTCCTGTATACAGGTATATACAGTGCACAACTTTATACTTCATAACTTCTATGAAATTATCTCCTGTTTCAGTCAATCTATCACTGTATCTGGTACAGTTCCACAAACTATACATGTGAAGCGGTGTGGAAATAGAAGATAGTGAAGTCTGAAAGTTTAAAATCTGGTCATTCCAAAAATGAGTATGAAAGTTTGGGGGTTTTTTTCCTTCAAAGTACTTTTTAATGTTAATTGAAACATTACTGTCACTGAAATGAAAGCATTTGATTTTCATGTTAAGGTTCCATTCTGTATGATACATAAATGCAAAGTAACTTTTAAAAAACCCAAAGCATTCTGTTCTGATCAGCAGACCTCTTTTAAAGTGTTTATAAAAGGTTAAGGAGATTTCATCAAAATCATTACGGTTCCCTGGAGCTGATCTGCATTGCTGACTGGAGAGCTTTTCTGGGCGAATAATCAGAATATTCAGCTTCATACACCTGTGAAAAATACAACAGCTGAGGCAGAAGGAGAAAGGAAGCTATGAGAGCTCTCAGTAGAGGCCACAAAAGTCTCCTGCACTTACATGTTCTCAGAGTCACAGCTCTGAAGGTTCAAATTCTCTCTGGGTTTAGGTAATTGTTTTAAAAAGCAGATTTACATTTAAACTTATATCTGACATCTTTACCAACTGGGTGATCAGGTATTTATATAATCCGGAGTTTGGCACTAGATCTGGCTCTCCAGGAAAATGCCCTTTCCCCACATTCAAAACATTAGTCTGTGCCTCAAAAACATTAATGGGAAAAAAAGAAATCTAAAAAGGCATACCAGTTACAGCTTGAAATCCATCCTGGTGTGCTAACCATTACTGTCCTCTGCTGTTTGTGGCCCAATTACCCCTCTGGTTCCCTCTGTGAAATCATGCTACTTTTCTTCCATTTATCTCAGTATCAACCATTAAAATTAATTCCAGTCAAATATTGATCTTGATGTTCTTCCATTAAGAATTAGTTTAAGCAATTCTGAAGATATTTGGAAATATATAACAGATATTTGCTGTTTATTTTCCATACAAGGTTATTTTCTAGTACCTCTTAGCATGAAGCAGTATCCATATATAGTAACCTTTTAAAACTGGTGTATTCAAGTTTGACCATAAGCAATTACAATTAGTAAAACAATGACCAGACAAAGTAATGAATAAGTTTGACTAAGACTATTCCACTCTTTCCACAGTTATCTCAGTAATCTTTCAGGAACTCGGGGTTTTTATGTTTCATGTGGTTTTTCACACTGAATCAATTAAACCTAGAGGGGGACACCCAGGAAGGCAGCTCAGTGAGGCAATACCTGAAAGATTATGTGATCCAGCACTGTGGATTGTGAATAATTAATAGCAGAAACCAAGCAATTTTCAGGAAGAATCTAAACTCTGCAATAAATCCTTGAAATTGATGAATGTACATTTGGGAGAAATCAGTCACCAGGGAAAGGGCCTAAAATGTCAGGCTTTGAGGAGGATTTTGCACCGAGATCTGTCAATATCACAAGAAATTAATAAAGCTTCCAATTCTGAGGGACTCCTTGGCAGCAACCAAATGGAGGACACAGGTAGCTCACAGCAGGACTTAAGATTCCCACTGTCAGCTATTCCAGGAGGTTGTCTCTGATTTGGACTTACAGCAAAAGAGCAAATAGTGAAATGAAAACAGATCTCCTGTACATAAAGCCTCCAAAGTGACATCAGCAGTATCTGCTCTGTAATGTTGTAGCTGTAAAGCTGGAATTGCTATGGAGTAAAATTCCTATTCTGGCAACAGCAGGCTCAGCATGTACCATGGAGAAATAATGCACTCAGCATCATGGCTCAGGTTCTTTCTGTAAGACAAAAGCAAAGCTTCCTGCCCTCAGAAAAAAATTGACAATTAGGTAAGATAACTAATTACTGGAAAGCACTTTAATATTCAAGAGAGGAGGATTATTTAGAATTGGAAATGGGCCTACTTATTGCCTTGATATATAAATATTGTCCATTACAAAACATGGCTTTCAGAATCTCAGGAATTACAAGCACTTCAGTACTTGCAATATTTCTACAAAAGTACTGGTGAAAAATACATACAAGCAAAACCAGAATCACAAACACAAAACAGCAAATAGAGCAAAACATTTTATATCCACCTGTCTCCTTCTTTTCTTCATATTTGCAGCCTCCTTGTGGTTATTAATAACACTTTCTGAAGCAAAGATGAAATCTGGTTAACCCTCTTCCTGAAAGAATGTGGACCAGAAAATAACTTTTAAAAATTCATTGTTCAACTAAATGAAGGAAAAACTCTTTCAGTGGAAGAAGCTTAACTGAAAGCAAAATAGATTTGATGATCTTAGGGTCTTTTCCAACCTTAACAATCCATGATTCTATGAAAATGGCTAGGATGTACCCTTTGGTATAGAAAGATGCAGGAAAGGTTTCATATTGTGCACCCTTTTAGCACCAATATGTCTGAGGTATCTTAGCTGTTCTCAGGCTACTGCTCAACCCCAGAAGTTGAGGTGTAATTATTATTGAAATAAAAATAAGTAAGTTAAATTCATGGTTCTCAACCTTTCTGCACTCTCCTTTACATATGACAGTTTCCCCAGCAAGAAAAAGGAGTGACTCTGCGCTGCCCTGGATACCACTGCTGGGAAGAAGGACTGTAAGCAGGCAGCTACAATTCTCCCCTGCCAGGCCCAGGCACTGCCCCTGAGAGAGGTCATTCCCTGGTATAGAAAGGGAGAAAAAGACAGTCCACTGCTGAGCCCTCAGCTGCTCCAAGAAGGAAAAATCGGAAAGTAGCCTGTTCCTCAGAGACACCCGATCTAAGACGGGGCAGCACACATGGTTCCCTCAGAGCTGATGGCTCCCATCCCATCTTGTCTGCTTGACATAGAAAATCAAACTGCCTTCCTTCTTGGTCTTGCCTTGAACAATATTCACAGTGACACCAGTTGCGGTTTTGCCTGTCACAAAGCAAAGGAAATCAGTATCAGCTGCAAAGCAGTGCAGAAGTTTAAAGAAAAGCCACAGAAAGACTGAAATCAGATACTGTTCCTCATTTTAAAACTGCAGCAACTGAGGCCACCTTGGGCAAAACTAACCCTGAAAGCAAGCATCAGCATCTCTGATGAGAAAAGTCCATCTAGCAAAGGTGTTATGAAGCAGCAATAAATTCTTAAGAAAATAGCCAAGTTGAATAAAGCTGCCAGTGGCATCAGTACTTTAGCTGGCTCTCAGGGAGAGGTCCAGCATTCACAGCCTGTCACTAGTTTTAAGAGGTATACAAAAATAAAGATGAACATTGGTTCCCAACCTTATCTTTAACATCAAATTTTACTGGCTTCGTATTTTTAACATTGCATTTTACTGATTCACTGCAGAGCTCTATCTACAGACACATTAGGGTGCCCAGAAAAAGCTTAGGAACAACCTGGATTGCCCCCTCTTGTTTTAATGGGAATTATCTCTGCCCAGCCTTCCCATACTGGCTTTAAGAGTCTTTCCCATAATGCAGAATCCCTACAGCACACTGCTGGCTTTTGTGCATCATTTCCAATGATTTCTCCCCAACACTCTAATATTCTAAAACCAGTTTACTTTAATCTTTTTTTAAGGTTCCTCTCCCAATTACTAATGGGAGCAACAGCCTGCAGCAACTTTTTTTTGAGCAAAATCATTTATAAATACAAGCAAATGGCTATTTATAGCAAGTTACCACCTTCTTTGGTCACCAAAATCAGCATAAATGGATCTGTCAGTGAATGGGATTCACAGAAAGGCTGACAAAGACTCTGCCCAGAGCTCCTTGTCTGCCTTAGTATGAATATGTGGCCATGGATGCAAGGGTTCAAACACTGGTGCTAAAGGCAAAAAAGAGATATCCATTCCCCAAAAAATAATTTTAAACTATTTTTTTAAAGAAGTATAACACAAAACATCTCTCCTCACAGAGTCCAAGCACTGCCCAAGCGCCATTCCTGACTTTGAAAGAAGTCATTAATTCGCACAGGTGAGCTCTTCCATCCCATTACTGCTCAGTAATTACACCAACAGAAAATATGACCTAAACCCTGTACAAATAAATGTATTTGGAGTCTTCACAGGCCCCACAGGTCTCACACCTTCAGTTATCATTGTAAGTGAAGCACATCAAAGTGCCTTGCAGCAGAAATTAAAAACCTTTTCGAAAGCTTTTCATCCCAGTTTCACCAAATGCATTGAGGAAGCTTGTTGGAGTCCAAGATATTTGGAAAACCCCTCAAATTTCCCTGGGGGGGTCTGGGACCCTCTCTGGGACCCCAGGAGGACACAATCTTTGATTTGTGCCCATGGGAGAAGCTTCTAACACTTATGGATGAATTAAGAACATTAAAAATATAAGATAGATTATAGTTTAGTTTATCACAGGGTGAAAATTTGTAGTTTTGGGTTTTGTAGTATGGAAGTAAAAGGGAAGCAAGATGGAGGTTTTTGGGTGGTGTTCAGAGTTCTTCTTTTACTCCATTTTCTGCTGTGACAGTGGCACAGAGACATTGGTAGAATAGATTTGAGGTAGGGAAAACGTGTTAAAAATAGGTGATGGTTATTGGTACAGAATTATAAATATAATACGTTTCAACAGCTAATTGGGTGATAAGTCTTTAAAACAGCACTGCATTCTCAGTTTTGAGGTCTTGCAGTGGGAAATGTAGAGTGCAAAGCCCAGGTGCAGGACGGCTCTCCGAATTTGAGCTAAGAACTTGAATAAACAACAAGAAAAACTGAAAACTGCAAGTCCGGCTCCTTTTTATCTGGTATGGGACTTTGATAGAAGAAGAAAAACCCCTGTTTCAGGGGAGCAGCCTCATCAGATGCTTATAAATATTCAATATGAATTTTTAAACTCTCTTTCTCTCGTTTTCCCTCACCCCAATTAGCATTAGAAATAATTTTATCTTTAAATACGCAGTTGGAAGCCAGGACTGAAGTCAAAAGCACTCACTCACTTTAGCGATGAGGGCCAACGCAGGCAGCCTCAGGCACCAAAATAACACAGAACAAAGCACGAACAAGAAAGGATTAACTCAAACACTGGTAGAGAAATGTGAAACAGCACAGAACACTACAGCTGCACCAGAGATCACCCAACATGAAATGCAGTCCTCTGTGTCCCCACGGCCCCGGGCAAGGATTTCACACTTCCTCATTTGCGTGCTCTAATTACTCTGAAGGCTCAAAATAAGGATCTCAGGTGGAGCCAGGGTTCTGCACAAGCTCCAAACAGCCCCAGTGACTGGCACAGTCAGGCTCAGGTCCGAGTGCTGTGATTCCATCTTCCTGGCTCAGTTCTCATTGTATTCATGTCATAGCCAGCTGCCTCCACCAGAGCCTAATCTGCTTCTCTTGGCAAATCTGGCAGGTGGAGGTGTTACAGCCATAGCTTCGACACTCTCTAAATGTACATTTCCTATTAAAACATCATCAGATCATCCTTGTGAAATCAATTCACTAACACAAAGTGAAACATTCTCTTACAAATTAATTCATAAATGCCTTAGACATTTTCAAATGTTTTCAACTCAGTTTCATATAAATATCCAACCATCTCTTAAAGGAATCAGCAACAGGTGATGGTAGTAATAAGACCAAGTAGAGAGATACAAAAGTCAATGGAAACATTGTAATACACATGATAAACAAGGCCACCTGTTACTGTTATTTAGAATATCCTATAAGAACCCAGCAACCCTGCTTAAAAAGTTCAATTACGTCTTCTCAAGCCAGCAGAAGTATTTTCCAATGGTTTCTGAAAGGTTTCCTAACCTCCACAGCAAAATATCTTTTCCTCTAGAAGGTGTAAAGTCAAAAGCGATGTCCAAAGATTTTGCAGAATATATGCCTTTGGATTTTATTTTATCCAAAAGGATAAAACAAATACTTTTGCCTAGTTCCTCTTGGATGCAGCAAGAACAAGGTTAAACAGTCTTCTCAATAGCTGGACATGACGTGTTTAATAAAAACCTGGAAGTACATGAAAGAAACTGAACCAGTTGTGGGCTTCTATGACACTTACATGTCGGAACTGTCCATGTGGAATTCACCTGAATTCCCTGTACAATTCACAGCAAAAGAAAGAGGCCCTTTCAAAGCATGATTCATCTCACTTATCTGAGGTGGCCATGTTAAAATAAAAGCAGAGCTGAGCCCCAGGAGCTCTTTCACTCCTTTCACTTCTCTTTCACACAAAGTCTGTAAGAGAAGCACTGCTGTCTAGGTAGATCAATTCTGATGTTAAATGGCTATTCTCATTTTCTCATCAGTTTTGTTATTACATTACCCCACCCAGTGCTTCCAAGCATGTACAAAACTCTGCTCCATTGGTTTGGTTACAAGGCTGTGATATTTGGGTTTTGATATGCAATTGAATCAATCACATAGGTGTAAGGTTTTACTGTATCTGTATCACTGTTAAGTTTGTCACTGAAGAGCTCCATCCTGCAAGCACATAAAGTCATACAAGTCATCAATGACAAAAGACTCTGAATTTGCTGATGGTTTTATCAGTGAATTGGAAGCCATTTGAAGCTTTTAAAACAGTTATTGTAGTTTATGGAATGGATCTGTGCAGTTTAGAGAGTTTTATCCGTTATCCCCCAGCAACTGTAAACACCATTATCACTTCTACCACATGCCCTGTTGAAAGCAGGATACTTCTCAGATTTCGAGGAGAATGTTGTTGCTTATACACTAGCCCTCAAATTGGACTGTCTGGGTTAATTCAGATTGTCATCACCTGGAGAGGGTGATTATTACTGTTTGGCTGGCAGGCTGAAGTGAAAGCAGAGCAATCATCATTATGTCCTCTTACATAAATGTTGTGTATGTGAAAGAAGAGCACCTCAGTCAAGCCCTGGGCACCAGAAAAAATTCTAGAGTTCAGGACCAGAAAAGTCAGTGGGAGCATCTATCAATTGTGTTGTCATTTTTAGCAGCAACAAATGACCACTGGGAAAAGGAGACAGCCTCTCCAATCATTCAGTTACACAACTCCATAACAACCACATAAACAGCAGATAAACATACACATCATTTAGAATAATTAAGTAAATATGATTCCAATCAGAAGGTGAATCAATTAAATTTTCTTAAAGCAGATATGTGTAACACAAAATGGTTTTTTCACACAAATTGGGAGAATTTTTAACATCCCATTAAAACAAAACAAAAATACCTCCATCCCCTAAAAACAAAACAAAATCAAAACAAAGGAACAACAGAAAAGAAACAAAAAAAAAAAGGAACAAAACAAAAGAAAATAAACAAACACCTCCCCCCCCAAACCTAAGCAAACAAAAATGAGAAAAAAAACACAAACAGAAATCAGACTCCAGACATTCTTTAGAGAGCATTGGTCAATACTTCATCCAGCTAATTAACCATAATTCATTTAGTCTGAAGGAGTCAGTGCTGTAAGAATAAAGGGAGGGGAAAGGATGGTAATCCAGAAGTGGCTTTGCCAGTTCTATATTTTATTAATAAAAGTGAATAAAATGTTGGCTGTAAGTGCTTGTCTCCTGCTTGGAGCAGTGGAGCCCCTCAAGGTATCCTGTCACTCTTTTGATGTTCTACTGTGTTTTCAAAGCATCTCTCAGGTTGTTAATATTCTATAAAAGTTTTTACACCTCAAACAACCTTCTCTCCAAGATGATTCAACCCATGACCACTTCCTTCACTATTTCTCTCTCTCCTCTTGCTTCATATGGTAGCAACTCTGCTCTAGGACAGAGTGAGCACTAAATTTCAGAAGACATAAGTTTCAGCATCTCCTAATATTAGGAGAATCTTGGGCAATTAGAGCTGTAATATTCTTGTTTCAGCTGACCCCCATGGAAAACAGAATACTCTTCTAAGTACTAGTTTAGTTATTTCATTTATTGATAGGATTCATTTAATTAATGTTTGTACAGGACTATAGACTGTGATGTGAAACTCTTAACCATAAAATACCAAATGCCATTGCAGACATATATTAATGGATATATCCACACGTAAAATATTTGTGTGCAACCAGGTACCTCTTTAGCAACTAATATTTGTTAAACATTGTAATATATTTAAGCAATGTAAGATGGAAATCTCTTCATGTCAGTACATCTTCCTTAGGGAAAACTCCTAAGAAACAGTTGATTCAGTTAGAGTCTGCAAATATAAATGGCCATGGTATACTTCTGAGATAGATCAATACTGCTGACAGCAATTAGCACTGCTTACAACAGGCCACTTTGCCTCACTCCTGATTTACAGCCCATCTCTCCTTTTAAGCATGTAACCAAACAGTTGACCACTGTTGTCACACAAGAGCCTGGTGTCACATCAGCTCCAGAAACACAGAGATAAAAGCCACGAGCCAAAGTTTGCTATTTAAAAAAAAAAAAACACTAAGATGCAGTGTGTCCCAGACACAAATTACTGGTATTTAAACCTCACGGATGAAGAAGGGACAAGACATTGCTAAACACTGAGATCCTGAATTTCAGTAGGGCACTTCAGCATTACGTGTAAGTGGCTACATAAACATCTGTGCAATTGCTCAGCTCATGCAGCACCTAAAAGCAGAGTCAGCAACTCAAGTTCTAATGAAGTAGAGCTATAAGAGCAACTCAGAGCAAAATTAGTTGGTTACTGACAAGAGCTACTCAAGAAGGCACAGAAGATGTGAATTACTCTAATGCAAAAATGCTAGCTCTACCGACACTTTAAGATCTGACCTCTCTTGCAATTCAAAACCTTTACTTCTTTTTTTACTCTGTGTCTGTTTAATGCTAGGCTGCCAAGCAAGAGCTGATAGACAGAAAGTGCTTCACAGAGAGGTTTCTGTTATTACACCACACTAAAAAAGTCTTCCAGTTGCCAGAGAAGCAGTCGGTTCCTGGAGAAAACTATGTGCTTTATGGGAGAGAAGCTGATGGGTAACAATTAGAAACGAAATCGTGATATTAAAGACAGGAGGGTCACACTGTTTCTTCTTCTTTTTTTTTTTTTTAACATAAGGTAGTAGGCTTGAGAAGGGCAGGGGAAGGAAGCTTTAAGAAAAACATTTTCAGCAGAGCCAAGGAAAAGACATTTTGGAACACTTGTTTCTTGATTCTGCTAGGAGGAAATCACAAACATTAATCCTCACTATTACAAGATCAGGTCAGAGGCAAATCCCTTACTTACACCACCACAACCTGGAGAGAGCTCCTGTTGGCTCCTGTACACAAGAGCACAATGGTCACTTCACAACAAGGAATAACTGCTCTGAGTGGGGTCAAGAGCTCTGTGGTAGACATAAGAAAAATGATGACTCAAATCTAGCAATAATTATGAGAAAGGAAAGCGAAGAGCAACACCACCTCTTACCCTTCCTCCCAGGATCTCCCTCATTGACCTTTCAGGCAGCTGTGAAATAAGTTTTTTGCTACCAATTAATAAATAACAGAAGTTTATTGCTGGCAAAAATTGTTTTCAGTCCAGCTTATGTGTTTTCTAATATGCTCCTATTACACTAGTCAAGCAAGAAAAATGTAGGGTTTTAATTAATCATTCAGCATTTCAGCCTTTAGAGCCTGAAAACCTTGTTTATCTACCAAGGTATAGTATATTTAACATGAATAATGTATGTTCAGTTACAAAGCGAAAAAAGGAATTCTACAACATCACACTGAGTATTTTAATCTCCATCAACAGAAAGAGAAAAAAATCCAATTGCTTTTTCTGACCAGGTTTTATTCTGAACTGGATCTTAATTGTAGGAGAAATTGAATGGTTTTACAGTTAAGAGATGAAAAGTACATTTGCCCGTGAATTTTGGGGGTTTAAAAGGCAATATAAAAATTAAAGGTGGAAATGCTGCCAAGATGACAATGTCACAATCCACAACCATCATTCCATCAATATTAGCAGCGAAGTCTTCCAAACCTGCAAATGTGTTCCAGTTCTGATTTTGATACTTCTTCACCCAAATTCTGATCTGACAGTTCCACTTTACAACTGGCTCAAAATAACTTCTAAATGGCTAAATTCAGTTGAAACACAGTTCTAAGGGAAGCATAAGGTCCCCATGGGACTGATGGGAATCCAACAGTCATGGTTATAGCTAATTCACCATATCTTAGCTGCAGCTAAAAGCCTTAAGAAGAAGCTTTTGCTGCACTTGCACAGAAGGTGACAGAGGCAGTACTCACCCACAGAGCAGATTTCAGATTTTCACACTCCTCTGTTCCACTGGCTTTTCATAAAGAATGAGTAGGCAGAAAGGATTCTCTGTCATCAGGAAAAGGGAGGCTATATTCCACCTCTTTTACTACCCATACAAGGAAGAGATTTACGTCTTTGGCTCTAGTTTGGTATCCAACAATCATCTCAAACAGTGCAAATTTCTCTACTTAATATTTAAATATATATTTTCTTGGTTTCAGGTTTTCACAGATTGGTTCTTTGGAGAAAGCAGCTCTGACATTACCATCTTATCCTTCTGGTAAGTAAATAATCTAGTTCAGTCATAAGTATCTGGGACACATTTGCCAACAGGTTTGATGTAAACACTGATGTCACTATTTCTATTTGCTTTCTGTGGACAAAGTAGTTAAGAATGTAACATTTCCAAAGAAGTTTTGTTTGAAAAGGTAGGTAAATACACAACAACATCCCAGTTCACTCCTTGTGAAAGAGCTATCACTACTCAATTTATTTGTTTACAGTCATGGGGTAAAAATGGGGAGAGTAGCCAAGCTCATAATTTCTTTTTTAAGTTCAAGCTCGTGCTACTTGCTGAACACAGCCAGCGTTCAGCTGAGTTACAGTGTTGAGCTACTGTCATAAATCCATAACCAAATTGTATTTCACACTGCATGATAAACTGTGTGTCATGGCCACTCAACTTCACACAGTACACACCGAATTCAGCCCTCTCGGGGACAGTACTTTCTGTCACAAAGCATGGCCTAAGCCTGCTGAGCTGAAATTAAATCTCCATTTCAGTAGCATAGGGTTTGCTTTTTTCAAAGGACTTATGAGAGTTAAATGCACAGCTCGCCTTGATTTACAAAAGCAACACACCAGACATTGACAAATAGTTGGATAGTTCAGCTTCCTCCCACCAGAGGCCATGGGTGGATGGAAGTGTTGGGCTGCTCACTGCAATATTTATAGCCACCATGCAGCAGCATCCTGTAGAGACCTGACCCATTTAATTATCTGAAAAAGTTGAAAGAAAAAGGAAAAAAAAAAACAAACCAACAGGGTTGCTGATGACTGGAATAATATTGCAGGACAAAGGTAAATTTTACATCTATTAACAGCACTAAATTTGCTGACACTGCTCACACAGAAACTACTCACGGCTGTGGACTGGAACTGCACAAAAGGATTTCCCAGTTATAATATTTTAATAAAAACTGGCAGAATTTATCAGTCATTTTAACAATTTGGCTTGATTTCCAGATAACAGAATTTTCCATGAGCATGGACATTTCTCAGAACTTACTAATGGAAACTCTCTACCAGATAAATTCTACCTATGTTTTGGCAACTACTTTGCAACTGCTTTATTACAAGCATTTGAAACTTGAGTTGCATGTATTAATTTTAATTGAACAATTCCATATTGATGAGGTTAAGGGTCACATGCAAACTTCTACAGAGCTACACTAAGTGGTAACTATTACCAGCATAACTATTCCAGGAAGACTAGAAGCTCTTTTTTTGTTGTTGCTTTTGGTTGGTTTTGTTTGTTTGTTTTTTGAAATCAACATGGTCTTGCTGTTAAAAGCTCCAGGGGAAATTAAATTTATGCTAATATTATTCTGACTTGGAATGAGTTAAACATGTCAGTACTCCTATACTGATAGTAACAGCACTGCAGTTGGGTTTGTTTCCCAATTTTAACGACATCAGTACAGTTACAGCAGTAAAAATTTTCCTAAGAGTTGGTAGGGTCTTGTATCTTGTCACCTGTCATGTTTTGTGAAAAAGATAGAAGACTATCTTTCACCTTCATGCAACAGTTGGATTCTCAAAAAGATAACAAAAATTTAAACACCTCTGTCCTTTTCTGAAGGAGCCAAGCAATAGACTCCGTCTCTGAGACCATTTGGCTGCTAATAAACAAATGTCAAGGATGCCACAGGATCTCAGAAGGAAGCATTTCAAACTGGGAGTGAACTGATAATTTCTTTTGGTCTAGAATTTAACTCTGGATTTGAACTCCCAAACTACAAACAAACTGCCCTCCCTCATTTGCAGTACCCTAAACCATCTGGGTCTGGTTAGGCATGACAATGGGATCTGTCCATCTGGCCTGATGCAAAAACCAGAGTCCTCAAAGCAGGGGACTCCTGCAATAAACAGTTATCCTTTCGCTGTACAGCTCTGCAGACGAAGGTCAGGGGACAAATTCAATTCTGGATATGTTAACAGCTACAGATGTCCATATTGCCTCTCAGTAATGGCCCTCAGACCATTTACAGTGTCTGAAAAGCCTACCTAGAAGAAGGAGAGCTTTAAGTAGGACCACAGACAGAGCCACAACTATGGGATCTCAAATGTCAAACATACAGAGGCAATTCATATACCTGTATGTTGTAGAGGCCAGGAATAGTCTGAAAGACATCTGCAAGCAAGCTATCTGGGCAGAAGGAAGGAGACCCCAGACTGACAGGCACCCTGGGCTAGATTGCAGGAGATAGACTAGTACATAGTGTGTTCAGTCCTGGTACGCTGGGATCACAGAGTTCAGGGAATGCTGTCCACTTCCTTGTATGTTTTCTCCTTCACACTGGCAAAATAAATATATTGTAAATGTAAACCAGTAACTGCACATTCCCCGCTGGGCTGCAGCATCAAAAAAAAAAAAAAAAAAGGGGAAAAAAGAACTGCACCTGTCTCTACCACATGTTCTATTTTGCAAATGGGTCCAAACAATATGCAATAAATAAAATTATAAATGGAGGCAGCTTATAAACAGCCAGAATTTCTTACCTCTGTGTTCACTGAGCTGCAGTTCAGGAAACAAAACAAAAATCTGAAAAGGTAAGGTTTAGTCTGCATGTTTTGCCAAGAAACAACTACACGACATATTCAAAACAGTAATGGAGCAATTACAGTGGGGATCTATAGTAAGGGAGACTGACCTTGTTTTACACTCAAACAAGTGTAAAATCTGACAAGGTAATTATTTTATAGCTCAAACAGAACACTCACCACCAGCAAACAGTCTGAGTCTCTGGTAGAGAAGGAGCTTTACAGAAACTGGGTTAGGGATGTACTTGAGCCTGTGGTTTACAGATCTTCTCGATAATTTACAGCTTTCATGTGCATAATTGATTACATTTAAGTAACAGGGATTTTTTTGTTTGCTCCAAGTTATCCAGTTAGCCAGTGTTTGCTCCTGGAGCTGTTTATGCATCCAAGGCAGAACACAAAATAAAATTTAAAAAAAAAAAAAGAAAAAAAAAAAGATAAACATTTTCAAAGAAATGCAGTATTTACATATATGAGGCAAACTCCCTTCTAGCACAGAAAAATTCTTTTTTTGATTCCACTAACATTTGTCTCAAGTGTAAATACAAGTGAGAAGGCCTTTCCAGACTGTGCCCAATGATACACCTGGACTCCACCTGTGAGGAGCCAACAAGGCTCCCTCCTGATGCAGATAGCTTCTCTCTCTCTGCATCTCCCCAGCTACTTTCTTCATGTGTTTTTCTGGAAAAGGGAGGTCTACATCACCACCCAGCAGTGTGTCTGCCCGCAGCAGGATCAAACTTTTCCTGCTATTCAAAGGCTTCTTCCCCCTAATTGACACACATCAGGATGGAAACGGAAGCATTTGCTGCTATGGTGAGATAGCCTTTCTTTTTGTCTTACTAATGCAAAACCGCAACAGTGAAAACTAGAAAATGAAAGCTCTCGGGTCCCTCAGAAAATTTACATTGTATCCTCCATGTCTAAGAGGTTTTTCTGTTTCTACAATAAAGGAATGCTTTTGCAAGCAAACATCCTTTCCTCTACACCATCATAAAACACAAAGCTAATAATTCATTAAACACATATTAACGCACAGAAACACTGCATTCTGAGGCTTGATCTTAAATCCTTGGACTCCAGCCAGCACACATGGGGAGTGCTGAGCTTTCTGCCTCCTCTTTGCATGGAATGTTCCATTGCTTCAGCATCTGTCACCACACTGGAGCCCTCCTGCACCCTCCATGCTGCCTTACTTGGCCACAATTACACTTAATTACACAATGAACACTTCCATGAGCCCTTGGCTTAGCAGCACATGTGAAAGTAACACAAGCATGTTTAACTGTGAGGCATGGACCACCTTATATATGCACAGAGGTGCTGGTAAGTACATATGCACACAGGGTCTGCCAGGAGCCTGGCTAAGAATTTGACTTTCTTTTCTCTTCTTTACTCCATGATTAGGTATTAGGGGAAAAGGAACAAGAAAGATATATATATATATAAATACACACATCTATAAACACAACATCCAAACTCACGTCCACAAACAGCATTTTTCACTTGCACTGAATCCCATCTGTCCATCACAGTGACTCCTGGGCATGCAGAAGCAAGGCAAACACCTATTTTTCAGATTTAGAGGCTGATCTACACAGGAGGGCATTTTAAGGCTTTAGTATGTGCATTCCAGGATGAAGTGTTCAGGATCCCTGACAAATCCCTGCAAAGAGCTCCCAAGGCTGAGAACTCTTTATTTTGCCTCTAGGTCTGCCTTCTACACCACATCACCTCCCACCTCACAGGCTCTCTGCCTAAATGCAGGGAAGTGGGCTGCTGCCACAGTATACAGCTTCTTTACCTGTTAAGTTTTGCTTTTGATAAGTCCGTATTCACACAATGTAAAGAAAAAAACAAGAAAATCTGAATGCTCCCGGCGTTTCATCAAGAAATTACTGGTAAGTTCCACAAAGCCTGGTCCTCAACCATCAGCCTCCTAAGCAAAAGCAGGAAGCAAAGAAGTCACAGCTGAGAGAGGTACAATGAGTTTTGCAAGATTTAGTGGGAGACAGGATCAGGTGATCCATCGAGGAAAAAAATAGACCAGCTTTGGGCAACATAAACATAAAATCCTCCATGTTTTGAAATCCATGTTTGGTGGTTGTTTTAAAATCTGAGGCCAGTGAACGCTGATTGTTTAAAACCCTTCGCCTCAATGCTACTAGAAGCACAATATACAGCCTTTTAGTTATGGTGGCATTTTGTGGATTGTCTCAGTCTCACTGTTATTGATGAAATTGAAACAGATGCGTAAACTCTGATCTCCAAATAGAAGACATTTTTAAATGCATCTTCCAACTCTCCTTGTTAGGAATTAATTAAGAATTGCAAGGCAAGGTCAGGAAACACCTTTCTTCAGCCCACATTAGGAAATGTGTTCTGGTGTCAACCATGCCAAGAGGCAAATAAATCAAATGGTGGGGGGGGAATCTAAACAAAACCTTGTTCTTTTTGCAGTTTTCACAATATTAGGGGGGCATTCTCACAATTCCTGAATTCTCAAAGATGCTAAGACTAACCATTTTAAGAAAAAAAATACGTTTTATCACAGTATTTGTTTCACCAGAAATACAGAGAATCAATTTTAGCAGGTAAAAATGGATTGAAAAATTGCAAACATTAAAAATAAAAATCAAAGAGCACAATATGCATTACAAAGAGGTCTATATTCAGGATTATTGCAGGGAAGATTAAAGAAAATCTGACTAATATTTTTGACACTGACTCATGTTAGGATCCTAGACCTAAACAAAAGCACCTGTTTATGTAAGCACCAAGCCCTTCTTAATCAATTCATCAAGCACTGAATTTAAAGCACACATTTAGCCCACCTGACATCTTGTAGTGGTTTCAGAATGATGGTAGGAAGCATGGCCAAAGAATCAATTAGAAAGCGCGTCATGCAGTTCACAACATTAATCTTAAAGGCAATGCTTTCTCATGCATTTCTGCAGAAATATGCTGGTAAGTAAATGTAATATGCACTGGCTCAGAGATTGCTTGTTATTGGGGAAAAAAAATCACGTGCACTAAAAATACATAATTTATAAAACAGCTCCCATAAAGTCCTGTTAAAAGAGATCTGTGATACCCTAACAGGCATAAAAGAAATCTTTCTCATACACATCTTAAATTCATACACAATTTAAAAAAGCAGAATCTGCTCTTGTGTTCCTACTGGGAAAGTCCCTGCACTGAAATAAAGGTGATTATTTTCAGACAATGGCTCTTCTCCAATACGGGTGAAGTTAACTGGATTTTTTAAAGTAAATAAGTCGATCATCCAAACAGCATATGTCACTGAAGAAGCTAAAAGATTCCTTCTGCTCGTGATGTAATTTGGTGGGGGGGTGCTAGTATTTTTTTTGAATATTTCATTAGACAGCATATCTAAACATAGTACTTTCCCTTGAGAGTTTCCCACTAACAGCTCCGTGCTTCTCTGCACATGGCCACGTTCAACTTCCTGCACTGTCGATACCGCCATGAGAGCTGAGTCTGCAGACTGCGAGCTGCTAGACAAGCCTGATCACAGCAAAACAGAGAGGAGACTCTTCAGCAGTACTGAAGAGCCACCGGCATAAATGGCACAAGCTTTTATTAGCGGCCAATTAATCACCACCTAAACCCCCTTGAGGAGGAAGATTGCTATCAACCTCTCGTGGATTATCCTCCAACACAGCCAGCAAAATGTCAAACCCTACACACCTTTCCTCTTCCCTAAAATTACTGCCTTGCAGGAAGCAGGGTGCTATTTTCTCTGACAGTCGGGGAGGAGGGGTGGGACGCTTACTGGCTTTTCAGGGACTGGCATAGTATAACCCAGAAAGCTTGAGACAGTATGTGCTGAGTACTGCAACCACCTGCTGCCCCACGCCTTGAGCACACACACATCACACCGTGGCTCTGCTGGGCCCCAGAGACACCCGTGCCCACAAGAAACAGCCCCTCGTGGCATGTCCTGGAAAGCAGGTACTCTCCTCTTGCACTTACCCGAGGGACTTCCCTCCAGTTCTCTCCTGAGATGAGCTACAAGGCTGATTTCTATGAAGAAGTCTCCTAATGTGACCAAGGCATCTTGGGGAGGAGCATGGTAGAGGAGAGAGGATTCTAACAGCCCAGAAGCTGCATTTCTCCATCCTACAAAATCCTCTCCCTCTCCCTTTCTCTTCCGCACTTGGATTACAAGATCATTTGAAAGCATCTAGCAAAAGTCGTATGAAATTGAACTATGCAGGAACGTACCCTTCTATCCTTATAAGGCCTTATCAGTCAGATAACTCCCCAGATAAGAGGAAGGGAGCACAATCAGGAAGATACTAGAAGAGGAAAACTGTTGACAAAGAAACTGTATCTAAATTTCATATAAGAAAACCTAATGCCCATAATGAATACTTTCCCAAATGTATCAGCAGCCCAGCTCTGTCACTATCAGGAAAAGGCTGTGAGCCTCAAACAAAAGCATCTTATCAGCAGCAGGAGTTAGCTGTGGTCACAGCAACAATGATCTTGTCCTCATTTCTCTAACAAGCTCCCACTGGAGTTGAAACGAGGCAACCTGAGAGAGGGAGTCTCACTTGATATGCTTTTTAAATTTTTATTTTTAAATCAAGGTTTAAAGCCATTTCACTCATTCAAGTTCAGGGTGCTATTATCATTCATTTCCTTGGATGTAGGACCAGGCTGTCATTGCATAACTGCCAGGAAAATAAAAAAAAAACAAGCAGCAGCAACACTCACTCCTTCCACACTCCTCCAAGCGAGTCTGCCAGGAATTATATTGACCAGGACACTCTATTAACCTCTCCTGTTTTCACCCCAGGTCTTCCTGTACCCTAAAATATTTAGAGGTCTAATTATTGTTTGAATGGGAGGGAGAGCTGGACACTGTAGGAGCAGGGAGTGGACCTCAGAAGAGAAAACAATCTCCAATGGCACTTGAAGTTTCCCAACTTACATTCATTAATGAAAAGCATTCATTGCTTATCATGCTTAATATTAAGCAACTTCTTCAGCCTAGGGTCATCCTATTTCTCTAGGAGAATAATAGTGATATTAAGAAGCCCACCAGCATCACAAACTTGAGTGTCAAATCGCTGTGAAATCTTCTATTTAGATCGTGTGCAGGCTTCTCCATGGAGATGGCTTTCATTTTTTTCGCAGGTGCTCCGAGCAGTTGCAGTCGCGCTCAGGAAGCCCTTGGGCGGCAACCAGCCCCGCAGGATGGAGAGCTCCTCCATGGCAGGATGTTTACATAGTAAGTCAAAAAGCACCAAGTTACCATGTGGGAAACTCCGCTCTGCCTGCAGTCCAAGACAACCACCCCGCCGGGCCAATGCCGAGGAGCACTTGCAATGGCTCTTAGCACCGCTATTCCTCAAAGCCCTGTGGGAAGCGGCGATTAACGCGGGCACGGCGGGACGCTCCCGTTCCCGCAGATGAGCGGGGAGCAGAACCGTGCTGGGGCCAGCCCCGGACCCCCGGCTATACCCACGGCACGGCACGGCACGCCCGGAGCGCAGCGCCAAGGGCAGCGCAGCGCTCCGACCCTGCGCGGGGGGCTTACCTTGCGCACCCCGCCGAAGCCGTGCTCCGCAGCCACCCGCTCGGCCTCCGCCTGACCCCCGCCGTACAGCTCCACCAAGAAATGGTTGGTGTACACGGCTCCGCGGGCCGGGGCGCCGAGGAAGTGGAGGAGGAGGAGGAGGAGGAAGAGGAGGAGGAGGAGGGAGCCCCGAAGCAGCGGCGGCCCCGCCGGCATGGCCCCGCGCTGCACGCCCGCAGAGGCAGCCCGCCGGGCGGGCGGGCGAGCGGGGGAAGCTCCCAAAAGATGGGAGGGGAGGAGGGGGG
>VZRF01014775.1:121845-164891 GCA_013396875.1 Vireo altiloquus
AAAAAAAAAAAAAAAAAAAATTAAACCAAACGAGAGCGGCAGAGGCAGGAGGAGAGCGACGCGGAGAGGACCTGTGCGGATGTGTATTCCACGGCGGCCGAGGGGCAGCAGGAGCCGAGGTGGGGGGGAAACCACGCCGCGCTGCCAATCATGGGCGGGGAGGATCGCCCCGGCCCACGGCTCCCGCAACACTCCGCACGCCTCCCCAGCACCCCACCCACGCCTCGCTACCACCTTCCACAGCCCTGCCCCTACAAAGCTGCGCCCGCACAGCACTCACCAGCCTCCTCATGCCTCCGGCCGAGTCCGGCTCTTCTCCCCGGAGGGCTGCGGGGGAAGGTTGCCGGGTGGAGGCGGACAACCCGAAGCTGGAGCCTATACATGGGTGGCTGTAGGGACAAGAGAAGGAAAAACTTTGGCAAGATCCTTACTGCTGGGGCCGGCACCCAGCTTATTCTTCTGCCCAGCAAACACAAAATATCTGGGGTTCCCCCCAAACCTCACTCTCTAGCCAGAAACCTGCACCAGCTGCTCACAGGGCCATCAGCAACCATCTCCATCCCTATTCTTGCAAAAGCAAAGGGACAGGGGATGTGGTCAAGCAGTCCTAGGGCAAAGCCAGGGAAAAATCTCAGGCCCAGGGCTTTTCACTCTGCACTCTGCACTGACCCAGTCTGTACTGCCAGGATGCTCAGGAACACTCAGGTGTCCAGGCTCCCTGAGCAATCCCCAAACAGTTTTCAGGGGATGACTGGCAGGAAAGTATTTGGGCCTTCCCTGTGCTGAGACAGCCAAGATTGAGAGCACTCCGTGTACTGGTGGGATTGCAGAGATAGCAGCACCTAAAAAGTATGGGAGCTCAGTTCTGTAAATAATCTGCCATCTGCAAAACTCTGATTGGAAAGGAAGAGTGCAGATTATGTAAGTTTATGGCAAAGTATAGTTTAGCTTGTTCCTATAGATACGTCCGTTAATGTGTCATAGCAAAGGTTAGTCCTTTGATGGATCCTTGAATGATCCCCTGGGAAAGACTTGGGGCACGGAAAGCACAAAAACTTAGTACTGCCTTTAAAGAAAACAACATGATAGATTTGCTGTGCTCTGCCCTGCAAATGGTCAAATGGAGTACAGACATTAAATAAATCAGGGAAAACAAAAGAAAACATCAGAAATCACAAACAAGCCTCTTCTTCCATTATCCTAAAATGCTTTAGAAAATTACAGAAGAGCTTACCGCCTGACTGTGAATCCAAGTAAGCATTGGTTTGAACATGGCAAATTATTGGTTTCCTTCCTCTGGATAAAAGAAATCCTTATTCAAACAGAAAAGAAATGGCAACTTGAAACCTAATCCAAGGCTGAGTTACATCAACAGAAGTGTTGTAAATGAATGACTGATGTTGAAAAAAATTGAACATGAGGGAAAGGTAAAACGTGAGGAATGGCACAGGAGAGAAGGAAAACAGCTTTGCTGTGTCATTAAGAGATTATGTTGGTAGAATTCAGCCTTTAGATACTTGTTCTAAGCAGAGACAGCTATTAAAACCAACTTTATATATTATTTCTTTAAGCCAAGTTGTTTGTTTTCATCAATAGTCAGCAACACCTCTCATTACAATATCTTTCTCAGTATTAAAGCGTTTCCAGGTAGCTTGGGGCCTGTGAACTCCTGGATCAGTAATACCTACTGGTGACTGCTTGACAGCCAGTGGAAGCCCTACTGGTTTCTATCCACAGCTGTTCCTTGGTATCAGAAACAAAAGGACAATAAAAGCATGGAAAAGGCATTTTCTCTAATTTAAATTTTTGTACATAGGTTTTCCTTTCCTCAGAGGTCTTCCCTCTGTTGACACACCTCTTTTTATTTTTGTTGCCAGTCCATAGAAAGAGGAACATCAATAACAAATGCAAGGAAGCAGCCCTCCTCCTGGCTCCCTCTAATCAGCAAGGCAAGATCCTGCACACACTCAGAAATTAAGATCTTAATACAGGTCTGGATGAGGGGTGTGACTAAGTCATTCTCTGTACATATTCTGAGAACTGCAACTGCTGCCACTGCTCTGCAAGCTGGTGCCACTAATGGGACATTGCCAACAAGGGAGCACCCACTGTCTGTAGCTTGTAAACCTCACAATGACAAGCTTTGATGGCTTTGGCTATGGGATGTTAAAAATAATACAAATTTTAAAAAGGATTAGTATAGGAAAGACTGGTTTAAAAAGTAAAAACTAAACACCAAGAAAACTTCACCAAAAGAAGCAATATAAAGAAAAATAGTCGTTATATTTATGACTACAGAAGTTTAAGACTGGTCAGGGCCACTGGCATTTCTAACCTAGTACTTTATGTTAACCTAGTACTTTATGTTATGTAGGACTTACTGTTATTGATTCTTGTATTTGGTCTGTAGTCTTTTTTTTTTCCTTAACATACAAACATTGAACTAATAATCAAGACCTATCTATTACAGCCACTGGGGAAATGTTCCAATGACTGCTTACAGTCATTTGTAAAAGTTATAACTCTGCCTCTCTTTAAAATGCTGATCAGTCCTACATTGACTTCTAGGTTTTGTTCTTACTATGAATTTTTTCATGGAACTGTTGAACTCTTATTTTCTCCAGATGAGTTTTAAAGTTGTGATGATAAAGATGTAGAGTTTATACTCCCTTGAATGCCTTCCTGTAAGTCATATTTTCCATCCCTTCGACTGTTCCCATAAACCTTTTTACTTCTTGAATTGTGAACTCTAAGTGCACCAGTATTTTTTCAGCAGGGGTCAGGTCAGTGTTAAATGGATGCTACATCAAAATTCAGATATTTTTTCAGTAGAGGTCAGGCCAGTGTTAAATAGATGTTACATCACAATTCTGTTCTTACTGGGTACCCAGTCTTTCACCAGCTGAGGATTTTATTCAGCCTCCATGCTGCTGAGTCTCCCTGATGTGCAGCAGTGCTCATGCTGACTCACAGACCTCTTGTCTTCAGTGGTCTTCAGGCCTGCTGCTCTCTAGGACAGGTTATTGTATCCTGCATAGCCAACAATCTTTGTATCTAGATATCTATTACTCTACTTGGTCAAAATACACATAATTTACCTGCATGGAGCTTTTCAAACAATGCAGATCACTTAGCACTCATCTCTTTTATACTTTATGGCTTTCTTCTTTAACCTGCTCACTTTATCAGTAATGAGTTTATATTGATGTACTGGATTAGCGAGATCTTACAGAGATAATTTCTTGGCCCCAGTCCTTTGAAACCTCTGCAGAATCAACTCAACTCCAGCAATGATTCCCAGCTTGTAATTATACTTAAGAACCTAGCATTTAATCAGTTTTTAGTCTGTGTCATAAAGGCCATTTTGATTTTCATATCCTATTTATTTACTGACATGTCACACAATATTAAAGGTCTTCCAGACACAAGAAATGTCATAGACACAATGGATAAAAAAAACCTACAATTTTTAAAAATTTCATCAGGTACTCCAGTCAAAGAGACTAAGGTTCCCCCATAAATTCTGGCTTGTCTAACAGAAGGCAAATGAACAGCAATACTAGCTTTACCAGTGAAAAGTACAACAGTGCTTTAAAAAATTATATAAAATTAAAGTTTAAAAATTCCAGTTCCCAAATGGATTGCTGAATGCATTTTTAAACAACCATTAAATTACTACAATTATTTTACAACAAGTGATTGGCATTCACTATGAGGTCCATGAAGTACTAACTCTTAAGGAGGTGTTTCTTTCCCTGGGGACTGCGCAGGATGGTGCCATGCCAAGAGATCAAGTATATCAGAGAAAGTTGCAACAACTCATTTTCTTTATGTGGAAGTAAACAGAATCCTAAGTCCAAGATTTAAATTTGCTTTCATCTTTAATCAATCATCCTAGTAGATACACGAGCAGTAGTGTCTGAAGAGCTGGAAACAGAATATTGCAATAATTAAATTTCATGTTATGAGATAACAAAACACATAAGCATCCTTTGGCACAACTCTGAGTCTCCCTTAAACCTATATTTCTGAAGCTGCAAAGAGAGCATATATGCTTTAAGTGGACTCTGGAGCAGGCTCAAAGATAATAACTACATTTAGAGGAACAAAAATGGGATTAAAAAAGCTTGAGAAGAAATTTCCAAAGAAATTATTTGGATGCATAGTTAGAAAAGCCACAGCTGAAAGAAAGTGAAACAGTATTATTTGACATTTTTGTTTAGGACAGGGAATGAATAGACCTATGTGAAGAAAAGCAAGAACTAGAAAATATAGAAGAATATAAAGGTTATATTGTTTGTGTATATCTATTGCATACCTTTGTAAAATCATGGCTCAGGCCTCTTTGGCTAGAGAAGAACCTTGGGAAAGAGGCAGAGCTGAATTACAATTAGAAAAACATGCTGCAGGATTATCATGTGTTCACTTAGTGGTGTGTGGTGGTTGGCTGAATCAAGTCTGTTGTGCTTTAAAACTATTGAAACATTAAAAAACTATAAAAGAGGCTGCTCTCTTGAATAAATGGCTTTTTCACCCTTGAAAGAGGCACTGTCCATGTGTGTCATGGCCACCCCAACAGCGCCAGTGTATCAAGAACACAAGAGAACATACATAACTGAATGTACAGAATGAAAAGAATAGAATGAAATGCTATGAGGAACTGCCACAGAAGCTGAGCTGAAAAATCCCCTGCTGAGTTGGCCCACTACAGCTATGGGATAAAGGTCACTTCAGGATTCTAGAAGCTCTCTAAAGATGTGTCTGTCAGCATTGCTGTGGATCATCTTATGACAGTGTATAAAAACAAGTTTTAATTGGTTTATTTTGATAATGAGCAGCATAAGATGAGCAAAGCAAAGCTGAAACTACAGTAAATGAGTTCAGAGAGAGCACACCTACAATCGGTCCTCTTTGGGCTGATTTGGTAACCAGCCATGACTGTCTTAAAGAGGATTTCCATAAAACACATCTAGGTCATTTTAGTACAGTGATGAAAAGATGGATGAATGAGTTACGGCAGCAAAGCCGAGCATTACGAAGCCAAGCAACAGCAGTGCTTCTGTGCGGGGGTTCTAGATTAAAGGGCTTGGGATATATTTATCTTAGATGACTTCAAGATCATTTTCTCTATTTAAAAATACTTCCCTGTCAGTTTTCATTGCTTTATGCTACCAGAATATTTTGTTACTGTTACAAATATATGAACAATGGCAGCATTATTTATAGGCACATGGCTCCTGATGTGTTGTCTGTTATGTTAAATGTTGTTAGTGAAGAGAGAGGGCTACAGCAGGGACTCCTGTATGTAAGGCATGTGAGCCCAGGAAGGTTAGCAGTTACCAGGCACAGGAATTATGACCGAGGATAAAATATTTTGTGCTATCACCGTGTGAAACTGCACGGATCTTTCAAAGTTAAAAGACAATTGGAAACAGGGAGCTTATTCCACAGCTTCTAGTTACATAACTGTAAATTGCAGGCAGAATCTTTTCAATACACATTTATCTGTGCAAGTGTTATACTGCCAAGTGTCAGAGTTAATGTGTACTAATTTAGTAACATGATAATGCAGACAGTAAAGAGTGTGGTTTTCAGCATCCACTGCCTGCAGGCCAACGGGGCTGTGCAAAGAGAACAGGAGAACTAATGGTGTAATTACCTCTTCAAGGAGTTTGGGTTTTCTTTGATTTATTACTTCCAGACATAGGGACCCGAGAGGCTGTTAAGCAACATGGTACCTGACAGGGAAGTGAAAACTCTGGAGATAACCAGTGAACGTAATCTCCTACACTTATTTAATGAGGGTACAATCTGAAATGAACAGAGAGAAATAGCTTACAGGTAAAATATACATTTATAAAAGAGAAAAATAAAGCCATTAAAAGAAGGGTTTGAGGTTAGGCCTGTGCTGAAAGCCTCAAGAGACCATGGCATGTACACATCTGTTCGCTAAATAGGAATATGATTATCCATGCACAGAATCCAACTCTTAGCCACTGTTTAATATCCACGCAGACAAATATTCAGCTTAGGCAGCTGTGGCAGAGAGGTGCTAAAAGTAATAAAAATATGTGGTTCATTTATTTTAAAAGGATATGCTTTCCACTTTTGCCAGACGTGTTTGCTTTTTCTGTTACTGAGTTCTTTGCTGAAGACAGTCTGTCTGGAAAAATAATGTCTGTGCAAATGATCTTACAGAACTAGAACTGCTCAGCAGAGTCAGCTTGGAGCAGATGGTCTCAGTGACATTTTAGAAGATAACAATGAGTGAGAGAAAGCTTCTAAGCAAGACATGGAAATACTAGCATTAAAAAAATAACCAAAACAAAACCAAAAGCCAACAAGAGACTTAAGGGAAAAGGGTACAAGAAATCCAAGGTAAAAAGATGTCTGTCGACCATGGGAATGATTGGGTTGAAGGAAGATGACTGGATATGTGGTGTTAGGGACAGAGATTACACATCAGAAAAAAAGATTGGAAGTGGAACTCAAAACAAAACATCAAAAGATCCAGAAAGTTGATCTCCAAGAAATCCACCCCCACATGTGATGAAAATTTCATCACTTACTAACTAATCTAACTGTTTGCTTTGGGATGCTCCCAACTCTGTCTCAAATTAATTACAGAAAGGCTGAGAAGTAGAATGCAGTAATTATAGTTTGTTCACCTTTCTGAGCCCTTGCAACTGTTCACGTTTTGACAGTGAGAAATGTGTGACAACATACAGGCGGGGCATAAATAATAAAGAGCTCTTCAACTGTGGTAGAACTCTAATAGTGAATATTTGGCTAAACAACAAAACAAAACAGCTGTCCTCAAAAATAGAATTTATTGCAAATATAACTCATAGAATCTTTTCAAACTGTTGACAGTTTCATGATACTTTTTTGGGGTGATTTTTTCCTAATAAAAAAATATTGAAAAATCTTGTGTTTACTGTTTCTTTTTCATTTTAGATTTCATTCATTCAAACATGTTATGCTCCCCACAGAAGGTTTGATAATTTTTATCTTAACAGTTAAAATCATCTATATGAAACAAAGATATGTTTATAGAATTTTTTTTTTCCATACATTAAAGTCTCAGGCTTTGCTTCCAACCAAAAATACAACTCAGTAGAAAATCCATAATCCCTTTCTTAGCAATTGATTTTAAAGAAAAAGCCAGAGGAATGATCACAGAAAAGTAACTTATAAAGGCAGGATTGAAAATAAAAAAAGAAGTTGTGCCCATCTGAGCTAAAAGCTCTCTATGAACAGACTTCAGTTTGTGTCCATAAATTAGAGATATGGCACCATATATCCATATAAATATGGGATTCTTTCAAGTTCATCTTTGAGATTTGAAGTTTCTAAAAGGCAAATTAAACTCTTACACTACTAATTTTGTTCTACATGTTGATAGAAAATCAAGACTTCTATGTGTAAATATCATTTTGCTAAAACTTTAAAAATTTCTGTATTTTCTATTGTAAATTAAAGCCTTTCAGCCCATTGAAAAGCATAGGCCAAGAGAAGTAAAGTATCTCCACCATCTATGCTGGGCTGCTTTGATCACCTTTCTCACAATTCAGCTCCCAAGTACTACCAGAGTTAAGGTGCTTGGTTAAAGACTGAGGTGAATTACTCTGTGAACTTCCTAGTACCAATTTCACACACTTGCAGTTCACCTCCCACCCTGGTAAAGACTACAGACCAGCAGCTTTTCCCTCATGTCAGCAGGAATAAAAAGAAAATCCACAAAATAACTTAAAGCATCACACTAAAATACCAGTTTTAAGTTAATAGATGTTTACCCTTGTTAAGATCAATTTCTTTCACGATCTTTGCATAACTACCTTTCCAGTTTTGTCATATTTGGGTGCCTCATTCCCAGCCTCTGCTTAAAAACCTTTTCCTTGAAACCAGTGGTGTTTTTACACTCCTGGAAGGGAAGCACTGGAGCTGGAATGCAGGCACAGCCTAAAAACTGTGAAACCAAGCACAGAGGATGCTGCAGACAGTCTACTACAGATACTGGCTTGGGAATCAGGAGTCGTTATCTGCCACATCCCAACACGTTAAGATTGAGGTTAGGCTGCCACCACCCACCAGCCCAGCCCTCTGTCACCAGTTGTGCCACAAAAAGCTGTTGGTAGAGGCCATAGCTGATGCAAAACAAACAGGTTAGCAATGGGAAAGGCAGAGGGAGAAAAAAAACTTGGCTTTTTCCCTTAATCTCCTATGCATCTCGTGTAATGATTACTGAGACTGGACAAGGAAACCTCATTCCACTCAGAAGTTCAGAAGTGCTTGTGCTGTAGACAACAGTAATAAACTACCTTTTGTTAAGAAAAGTGGAAAAGTTTCTGAAAGGCAGGCCATACAAGGCTCACTGAAATTCAGTGGGAGATGGATAACAAAGCTGTCTATTCTTTGAAATTCTCTTCTGGCAGAAAAAAATTTGTCTGGATTTTTAGCATGAAAACAAACATATCTATTTCACTACCTTCATTTCTGTAGTGCTGTCCTTTTCCAAATCACTAAGTGTATGCATATGGTCATGGCTTCCTAAACAATTCACAGAAAAAACCACTACACATTCTGAATTTAAAAAGACAATTTTCAGTAAGAAAAAAAAAAAAACAAGGAAATCACTAGGGAAAATGCATAACTAAGCCCCTAAAAGCCTCTCCTATCATCATTCTGTTCACGAAGAAATGCATTACCTGTTACAACTTCCACTGTGAGATAACTATAATGAACACAACAAAAGCATGTGTAATCTGTGCTCAAGAGTTCATTTCAAAAGTACTACAAGAAGCTGGTGTTTGGCCACATCTTTATTTCACTTGTAGAAAATAAAGGAGCCTCAAGGAATAGAGGAGTATGCAAATCTTCAATCAACATCTTAGTATGGGAAAACTGAAATGTAGTTTACTGTGTGGTTTGGTTTGGGTGTCATTTTGGTTTTGTTTTTACTTTGTTACATGATCCGATTTCAAAAAATGAGAACCTATTTTCCATCAAAATAACCATGCTGGTTTCAAGGTGGGGAGCCTTTCAAAATTTCTCAATAATTTTTAGTTCTTTGCAGTCGTTATCTCTCAATGGGAGCAGAGCTGTATTAGTGTCCAAAGACCTGTTATTTCCCATTTGAATTTCAGCTCAGAGAAGAGAGTACAACAATAGCAAATAAGGAGGAGAGATGACACTTCATTTGAAACAGTGCCAAATTCAAGGCAAAAGAATTTTAATGGGAAAGAAATAAAAGGTCTGATCTTTAAGACAGGTTTGCTTTTGTATGCATATCTTGCCCACTATATATGATAGGACACTGGTCTTGGCAGAGCTATGGACCACTATTTTTAAAAAATGAAAGAGAGCATCTGGCTCCCCAAATGTGCATTTTTGTTTTTCCAAAGGCTTGTTTTGACATATTATTTTAGTCATAACCTGTTCAGGTTAGTCCCAGGAGCCATCTCTTTGAAACATGGTGATATCTTCCATAAAGAAATTAAGCAGAAAGATCACTAACATAATGAAGGGCACCATGAGACAAAAATAGTCTCCATGGGAAATATATCAATTTTGTCTTCTTATGGACAAGCATAATGTAGAAGAGTCCTAATAACTTTTGGTTATTAAAGGATCACAGTAATGAATTGCATATATTGAATATCTGTTTGTATGACCAGAAAACACAAAAATGAAAAGAAATTTGGGGGGGATGGGGAAAAAAGGAGAAAAAGGAAACAATTTGGGGAAAAAAAAGGAAAAAGAAAAATGAGCCCTGGAAAAGACTGCAATGTTCTATTTCATGTGCAACAATCATGGATCTTATTAAATCATTGTATCTTTGTATAGACTCTTCTGTGTGATCACTGCCAGAATGTGGGACTAAGTGCATCCCTATATTAAACCGATAGGGGCTGAACAACACTGAAAATATGATTTTTTTTTTAAATAAGGAACAGATGGTCACCTTATTCAAGCAGCTGTTGTGGGGGGGAAAAATGATTTATCTGCAGGCATCAAAGGCTAAAAATGGTCAAATTCAGATGCACACCCTCCTGCTAAGTAGTGGTATCAGCATCCAGCCACTAAATGACACAAGACAGAAGAGAAGTGAGGGGAGAAGTCTCCTCCTGGTAAGCTCTCCGTGCTGCTCTCAGTGGGATATGAGCTATACTTGCAAATTCAAGCTTGTGCTGAGCAAATTCTCCAACTATTCTTCAAGGTGGCTTTTTGATGTCCGAGTTTAATGCTAATAAGTGGAATTGCCAAAAACGTAAAGAAATAAAAAACCTACAGCCTGCAAAAATTAAAAATTTATTTATTTCAGGAGAAATAATTTTAGCACTAGGTGGCATTGCTCTAAATCCTTCAGTGCCTCTCTCTTGAGCTCTTTTCTGCATGTAATACTCTAACAGCTACTGAAATAAACCAGCTTCACTGAGGTGGCACCAGCCATGCTGCTCGAAATGTGCACGGTGTGTCAGGCAATCCATACAAAAGATGGTTTTTCCTCACTTTGGTCTCAACTCTTCTGTTTGCTACTGTAAAAATAAACACAGTCTGTAAGAGCCTGACACGAGAGATGTGGGACTCCAGGCAGCTCTTTAAAATGCTGTTTATTGAATCCAAAATATTACAGCAGTCACAGGCCGTGGGTGACAGAGCCACACCTACAGCAGCCAACTACAGCATGCAGGCAGACCTGAAGCCAAATTCTGTTCAAGTTACAAAGCATTATATACTTTTCTTTGCTGAGTTATCTTAGTACACAAAAACCAATCAGCATCATACACAATACATTTACCTATAGCCTACCGTAACTACTATCATTACCGTATGTTGGGGTTTTAGAAGTTCCCTGTTCTTTCTTTTTCNAATGTTACAGTTCAAACTTGCAGCGGAAAATTCTCTCTTTTTCCACTTGCCACATTGACATGTCTTGTTTGCTGTGGTATCTTTCTGCTTGGTAAAAGCATGTTTTTTGTTTGTGGTCAACTTATCCTTTGCTCTAGCTATAAAATCTCCTTTCAACTCATCTCCAACCTTTGTCTTCTCATCTACTCATCTACTGACCACTGGTTCAGCAAAACCTCTTTTGCTCTCTATCAAAACTTGCTTTCATCTCTATTTCATTCTCGGTTCCTACATTCAGAGAGCTTTCTGCCAAGCTTACCTATCTGTGAAACTTTCTTGTCAAACTTTCCTCCTCCCCAACAACAATCAATGACCAGATATTCTCCAACTGAAAGCCTCAGCCTACCTCAAATCTTCTATAAAACAACCCTAGCACACTCTGGTGTTCCTCCTCTTCACAGTCACTCTCAAAAATCATTCTACCAGGGACAACACAGCAAGTTATAGCTCATCTTCATGTGTAACATGACAGCTGTAAAGTCAGGGCTTCTTATCAGTTCACTCCATTGGCCTGTGGAATTTGAAAATTATATTTTTAGGTTGTTTTCTTTTTTTTTAATGGAACTGTTGAATTGTATGTGTAAAGCCATTAATGAAAAGTCTAGCAGTGTAAGAGGAGTAAAAAGCATGAACATTTGCATTATCTCTAAATATTAATAAAGTTTTCAAAAGCATGGAAATTATACAAGCCCTCAAACCTCCATTTTCAAACAACTTTGGGGAAAAAAAAAAGGAGAAAAAGGAAACAATTTGGGAAAAAAAGAGGGAAAAAGAAAAATGAGCCCTGGAAAAGGAAAAGCCTGCAATGTTCTATTTCATATGCAACAATCATGGATCTTATCAAATCATTGTATCCTTGTATAGACTCTTCTGTGTGATCACATTTAGCAAAATATGTCCCTAATTCAATTTTGAAAACTACTGAAATCTCATTCTGACTTCACCAACCAAATCTTAGGTACTGTGTCTGAGGCTTACGACCCAATGTACAGTGCTACACATATCCCAAGGAGGGGTTTAAAGCCTCAAGATGATAAAGTTTAACCAAGTCCAGAAATGCAATACTGAAATCCTCTAACCTGTAATCACCTAAAGCATAGATGGAGTAAAAAGACTGTTTATGCACTNAATTTTGAAAACTACTGAAATCTCATTCTGACTTCACCAACCAAATCTTAGGTACTGTGTCTGAGGCTTACGACCCAATGTACAGTGCTACACATATCCCAAGGAGGGGTTTAAAGCCTCAAGATGATAAAGTTTAACCAAGTCCAGAAATGCAATACTGAAATCCCCTAGCCTATAATCACCTAAAGCACAGACAGAGTAAAAAGACTGTTTATGCACTTCATATTCAGGGGTTACTGGAAAAGAAATAATGCAGGGTCTTGTAAAAATGACTAGAACCTAGAATTCCTCACTCTCAGCTGAAGACCTCAGGCTCCAGATAAACCATGACTTGTCCACTTCAATATTTTCAAGAAGACAAGTGAGGACATTCATGTCGCTGTTGTGCTAGAGATGGTCATAGAACAACACACGACTCCAGTAATTCAGAAGGCAAGAAGATCCAGTTTATTAAACTGCACGCTTTTTATAGAGAGCTGTGCAAAGATACTCTGTGATTGGTCATTTGATGGGCACCTCTTAGCACCATAGGTTAACTAAAAACAACACCAATTTCAAAAGATCTCAGAAAAAACACCAGGTGCAAATTGTTTACCAAAAATTGTTTTCACAACTTTCTGCTCGCTGCATGAGAAAATTCACTTTCCCACAGAAAGTGAGCAGTCTGATGCTGGAAAATCCTCCCTAACGAGGAGTTAGCATACACCTATTCAGCCCCCCACACAAGAAATTCCTGCACATTTTCTATCTTAACTGCCTCATCTTCAATTCTATTGCTAGATTTTTTTCTTTCTTTCCAAGACAAACCCTTTAATAAAATGTACTCTGAGGCCTAGGTGACACTGTCTTTAGTGATTTGACAGGCTGATTTGTATTTGCCTCTGTTTCAACAAATCAATCCCATTAAATCAGCAGCAATGACCCTTCCCATTTTCCTGAACTACAGCAAGAAGTCAGAACAGCACTGTGACCAGTCATCTGTTCAACAGATTTTATCTGAGAATGAAATTATTTGTAACACTAAGAGAAATACAGTCCAGCTTCTTTTAATACATTTCAGGGCAAAGACAGAGTGCTGTTCAGTAGAGAAAAACAAGACAGTCAAACAAAAAAGCTATTTTCACTTTCGATATTCCATGGAGTTATTTTCCAAAAGTGAAAAAACTGATCTAAAACAACCTTTATCTTCTTCCTTATGTGCCCTCTCACCCTGGCAAGCATGCACACAAGCATCTCCAGCTCTGAGGAACAAGACACAGACTCACAGAAGGGAGTCAAGGAATCGTTCCCCATTGTCTGATCCCATACAGCCTCAGCTTCATTCACTAGGTTCTTCAACAATTGCCTCAAGTCTTTGTAACTGGGCAGGTGGAAACTGTTCAATCAGATTGACAACACTCATCCTTCCAAAGCACTTGAACTCCAGGGAAAACACACCTTAGCAATCTAATGGTAACTATTGTTTATCCTACAAAGGCCCTGAATACATACTGGGATTAAAAAACAGGAAAAATATTTCAGCTCTTTAACTGAATCAGAGTAGAAACAGATTAGATAAAAGTCAGTGAACTTCCCTTACTCTGGCTTTCAATAAAAATCTATGTAAATCAGTTTCTGAACCCTTTAGAAGGAGCAGGAAGAACTGTGTGCTCAAGGTGCATGGCCTGATGCAGGTGTGCTCCTTGCCTGAGAAACACCAGTGATGTCTTGATACAACAATCCTCCTCCTCTCCCTTCTTTGTTGAAACAAATTCCTTGATAGCTACAGCTGGGAAACAGCCCCTCCTTCATAAAGGGTATAGGGTTTTATTTATTTGGGGTTATTTTTTGTTGGTTTTGCTTCTCTCTTTCATCCAATCACATGACAGACAATGATTAACATCTCATTTCCACTCCTGCTACCTTGCAAGTACCGTTTCTTCCTGAAATAGCCTGGTGTGGATGGACCAGTGTCATTCATTTGTTCTTACTTTGAAAATAACACATTGAATCACTGTGGTTAAGCAGTGACTACCACAGCTTGGCACTGCTGTCTAGACATGGGTTAAGTGAACCCATTATACCATTGGAGGACAATTAAGCAGTCTGTTAATAATCTTAAAACTGAACTAGTGATTGTTAGTAATGTATTAGTCATTTTAACAAAAGTACCCACATGTCTGTGATAGATGGTCCTGACAAAAAAATTTTAGAAAGAAAACCTGCGTGGTGATTGCATGTCCTCAAAAGGAAGTGGTTAAACACATGAATTCAGAGACTGAAGTCCCTCAATTCCAGTGTGATATGTGCCTACAAAATGGAGANGGCACCCAGTATTGAAACACTTGCATTCAAGCTTATGAGGAAACATGAAGTGCCATATTGGTTCTCTCCGGAAGAAACTGACTGGAGTCTACAAGCATTCTAATTTTTTGGCAGAGAAACCATCTTTTCATTCTCAAGAACAGAGTAGTCTTATTTATCCTTGGCTTCTCCAGTTGCCTGTTTAAGTTCTGGCATTTCTCTTCTCAGGAAGCTATTCTGTTTGTTTCTGTAGCATCCCTCGTGAGAGTCTCAACAGGGCTGATTACTGAAAGGAAAGGTCACCAACAAATCAAAGCAGGAGTGGGCTGTGAGATGGCAGTCACAACAGCAGGAGAAGGATATCTTTGTGGCTACAGACACGTGGGCTTATTGCAGCTTTCTTGACCTCCACAATTTGGCTAAGATAGATCTGAATTTCTTTTATTGAATGTACAAAGTGAAGTCAACTAAATGTTAGGAGGGAGAATGACTTCTGGAAATTAGGCATAAAAATCATAAGGAGCTACTCACACATGTCTAAAGAAAATTATGTCTTAAAATCAGTGTTTGTTGCAAAGTTAAAGAGCATCTGAAATTGAAGTATTTATTAGCTATTTTTCTGCTGGTAGTAATTGGTAATTGTTAGTTACTTAAAATTTCTGACAAAAGCATGCTTTCTCTGTAGTGAAGAATTTAATGAGCTGCACTGGGAATATTTGGAATAATGTTTGGTCACTCAGATTCAAGAAAGATTGTGATTGCTGCAGGTATAAAAGAAAACCAATGAAGATCGTCATGGGAATCCAGTCAGCCCAAACATTTCAAAGTCCAGCTGGGTTTCTTCAATCAACCAAAACAGAAGAGAAGGGACAAGGCTGCTCTCAAAAAAATAATCACAGAATCACACATCTAAGGGAAAGTACTGACAAAGAAGGGGCATTTAAGACTAGGCACATTATTGTTTTAAAAACATCTCCCTCTGGCAGGATAACACCTGTACCTTTGTTCTTAATTTTACAATTTTACAGACAAGTTCTGACTACATTAAACCAAGGACAACTGAAGGCAAAAATCCAAAAATAAGAATATCTTGACCTGACCTTCTGTACAAAACAGTACAGGAGACTTTGATCCAACCATGACAGCTCAGGTTCTAGTTGTACCTTGAGGGTGTCTCAAGGTCTCCCTAAAGAAAAAACTGAGCTGCAGTTCCCCTTCTGAACTGCCTGGGATTAGTCAGAATCCATGTATGGTCCTCTCTTTTCTCAGAGCCAGGAGTGTCTGGAAGATAAAAAAGGTTTTAAGAAGTTTCAGCCCTGCTCCCATCTGGATGTGGAAAGGGTAATTACACCCTACCAGCTGGCCCGTGCATGCTGCCCAGGAAAATGTAAGGATGGAATTGATTAAAAGTGACAAAAGTGCCTGAAGAAAGAATGTATGAGACTGAGGGAAAGGAAAAGTGAGGACAGAAGGCAATGAGAATGCAGAAGAGAATGAAGGAGGCAAAAAAGTGAAAGATTGAAAAATGAATGAAAATTTAGAAAATAAAAATTTTTAGAAATAGACATATAGGGAAGAGATGGGGTCAAAATACCTGCAAAGCCCATGCAAGAAAGCCACCGTGAGAAACTGCTATGGGAGATTAAAAAATTGAGCAAACATGTGAACAAAATGTATATTTCTGTCATGGCAAACAAGAAGCCTCCTGTTTGCCTCCTTCGAGGCAGTTTCCCTGCAACAGTTTCCATTTCTGGTACAGCTGCCCAGTGTTCATCTCCATATGTATTGATTTTAATGTTTGACATCGTATCTTGCAAAGCACCTACCACCAGCTCTAAATAATTAGCTAATGGAGTCTCTGTACATCTGTAAGGGCTGGAATGCAGCACCTTTTCAGCACAGCATCATCACAATATGCCCTTAAGACTCTGCAAAAAAATCCAACTGGTGAGCAGTTACTAATTTAGCATACAGTTCCCTGGAGCCACAGTAAGGTTAAATCCGCCCACTACATTCACCACAAAAATTCCTGAGAGGTCACTTGAATTACATTTAGTCTTTGCTGGAATATAACAATGTTGAGGTGTGAGATCCCTCCATCTCTGAAAAGAAAAACAAATTACTTCATTCCCGGAAAAGGAACGGTGCTGCTTCAGCTCCATCAGAAAACATAACTTCTGAAACCAACAGAAATGTCACTGATGCAGTGGAGGCAGAACAGATGGCAATTCTGCACTGTTTTTTTTCTTGTTAGTAGTCATCTCAGACATGGAGACTGTGACCCAGAGTGAGCTTGTACACAGCCTTGCTGGTTCCCTAGCAAGGCTGCTTATGTGAATAGAATTTGGCGCTAGCTGCCTTAGGTATAAAGCTGCAATTTTACTATTCATAAGGTTTCAGCAGTTATTTGCTTCTGGCTTCCAAAAGTTGCCAAAACACAGAAAGGAATTATACCTTCTTTTGTGAAATGACAGAAAAGTGGCAGTCCTCCCAGCTGCAAAGCTGCAAAAAGATGACTGCTGTTAGACATATTCTTTCTACCTGTATTTTTAGAGGAGGAAATCTGCAAGTATGTACAATTCAAGGTCACTTCCTTAAAGATGGTAGTTGAAAACAAGTTGGTTTGGGGTTTTTTTAAACACAAAAAAAAAGTCCTTGGGAGGACAAAGCTTCTTTTGTAAGAGAAGCTGTCCCTATTTCAAAAAAACTTCTTAAGAGTCCATTCAGACCAAATCATTGCTGGGGTATCTGCAACTGTTCATTTGCACACACCATGACCCTCATCTAGTGGTCATCTGTCTCTCATGCTATTCCAAGGCTAGGGGAACACCACTCCAACTCAGGTGTCTCTTCCTAGTAAACCTTTAATCTAGAGCAGCTTTAGTCTCTAATCTGTTAATACTCAGGATTACAGGGATCTCCAAGCCCCAACTACCTCTGCCTGATACACGCTCTGCTGTTTGTATTTGAATGGCTGCTAGAATATCTTTAAGAAACAGCAGTCTAAAATGAAAAGAGCAGGTTTTTTTTCTAGACAGCAGTCTACAAAAAAAAGCTAATGGCACAATTCTTTGCCTCTCCCTTGGGCTGAGATAACATCTGTGACTTCTTTATCCAAGGACAATAATGAAAGGAGACTAAAGATTTTGAAATTTGGCTTGCTATTTTTGCAAACTAACTAGAACAATGACAAAAAAATACATATATGTACCTTATAAAAACAACATAAAATTTCTAAAAGTTTTTAAAATTATATAGATATATAATGTCCTTCTCAGTTTGTTAATCTTAATCATGAACAAAATCTACAAAAAGCACTTTATAGAATTAGGTTCCCTAATGCACTAAGGTGCTCAAGCAGCTATGGTACTCAAGAGGACCAAGGATATCAGTGACAGCAAAAATACTCTCTGAGTTCTGAAACAGTTTTATGAGAAAAATTTTAATTGAGAAACCAGAGCAAATACTTCTGCAGGGATGGAACAGAAACAGTGGGCAGGTAAAGTCTTTTTACCTTGAAACACACTGTGTCCTCCTTTCTAGGTGATATTTCAGTCCTGCAGCTAACTTACTTGCCTTGTCTCATCTGGCAATGCAGATCAAAGAGCAGAGTTTTAAAAACACTGTTTTAAAAACCTCATATTAATAGCAAGAAGAACATCATGTGGATGGGATAGGATGCCGATGGTAAGTGTTCAAGTTTGTGTTTAAGGTCCAAAAACAGATTAAATTTACCACTCATTTTGGCTCCAGGATTCCTTGCACTTGTCATTTAAGTTCTATGCTGCACTTAAACATGCAACTAATACTTGGGGCTTTTAGAAACCTTTCTCAGAAGAGATCCTATGGGAAAGGAAGGAAGCTGATACCAGAACTCAAGGCATAGTCATAATACCTGGGGGAGAGTTGGGACCCTTAGTGGCTCCACCATAGGGGGAACAGAGACCGTGTGGCACCATCAGTCATGTCATGCACACACCACCATTAAGGCACTGTTTATATAAGACTGGTTAATGACATGTGAAATGCTAGAAAAGAAAGTGCAAAACTCTGCAAAGGGGAGAAAAAAAAGGTGAATACATTCAGGAGTCTTTAATGTTTTATGCCATAGAATTTGAGACTTTGAACACAGCAGGAGGTATTTGACATTCTTCTGTTCAGAGATGACCACCGGCAGGTGTTTATTTAAACTAGGATTTATACCAGATCTACCATTTTTATGATGGGCGTAAGAGAGATTAGCAAAAAATTTCCAGGCACACCACCTTAATTAGCTGCAAACTGTTTTACTAGATCTGCAAGTTTGTCAATAAAAGCAAAAAGCTCATAACTGAGTTAGCAGGAAAAGACCATTCAGCCCAAGAGAATACAAATAGCCACTGAGAAAGGGTAAAATAAAAGAGCTTGTTATCTTTTTTTCTTAACCTAGAATAGATTCATAATTCATGCTCATCTTAAATCTTTTTATCTGGTTTGGATTAAAGTCCCTTCTCAAGCACTGAGTTCTCCCTACACCCTTTATAGGACATGAGATTCATCTGAACGTGTCAGAGGGTTGCCAGACAAATTTCTCACACCCAAGTCCCTTGCTTGGTCACAGTCTCAAGTAATGTGCATCCCTTTTTTAGCCCACAAGTCTTCCTTTGAAAAAAAAAAATAGATTTAAGACCACAATATATAAGGAAAAAACATCCCCATATTTGTGTGAATGCAACCTGAGGACTGAATACATTGTTAATAAAGAATTTCTTTTGCAAAAATAGAAATAAAAGCCTTGCTCCTTTTCATTTTCTGAAAGAGTTCTGCACATATGTCGTTCTCGGTGAAATTTTTCCAGGTGGCTTTCTTCATGTTTTGTCCTTCTAAACAGTTCCGAAAATCCTAATTTTGCCTGCTTGGTACAGCAGGCAAAATTTACCCAATTTTCTACAACCAGGTGCATTTTAATAACAAAGAATAAAAATTGCAGGGAAAATATATTACATTTTCTGCCTCTCTTCTAGTTGCCCAACCTCTAAATTAAAAGTGGAAAAATTGGTCACTCATTCATTTCTCAGGTCTGCTTGTAAGTTGGTTACCTGTTTAGCCTGCACCATGAGATTTAAATTAATATTGGTTACAAAGCACTAGAGGTTCTTGCCACTGAGTAAAATTTATTAATATTTACAACAATTATACTTTTCTTTATAAAGTTCAATTGGCATAGCCCTATATCAACGATGCCCTGATGGGATAGAGTTGTTTCTGTTAAGGTTGGGTTCAGGTGACGAGTAGAGCAGGTTTTGTTCATTTTCTGCCTTCTCAGCTAAAGCCCAGTGCAAGTCCTTGGGATGCACAACTCATGTCCTGACTGCTGAAAACCTTTCACATCTCTTCTGCTCCGTCCACAACCTATGAGAATTTCACAACTGCCTAGTTAAGGAGCCAATATTTTGAGGCAGCTCTCTATCATTCATGCTATCTTTTGAGATCATGCTATTGATACAAAGATCACTGAACATTCATCTGTTATAAAAGGAAAGCAATGGAGCCAAGAAAGTGGAAGAGCTGTCCATGGTGCATGAAGTCATCATGGGTGTGGACATCTGTCTCAACTGGGCCTGCTGCATTTCTGCAGTGTCTTCAAAGCTGTTCCTCCTGTAAGCAGCCAATTTGGAGCTAGATTTCCTCTCATACTCTGGTGAAAGGTCACAGAGGCCAGGCTATGCTGGGCTACTTTTGTTGCAGAAACTGAAGAGCAAAAGAGGAAAGGCTAGGACAGAGACCTGGAGCCTTAGTGGGCTGCTTCAAAGGGAATCACAGAGATGAGGCACAGTCACACGTTTTCTACCCCAAACAGCAATTTTTCACCTTGGAATTGCAGCAACCAGCTTGACTTCTGTCATAATTTCACATCAGTAGCAGCTAAACCCTAGGCAGCTCACTGCCCCACCAGCAAGATCAGGGAGAGAAAGGGAAAGGTAAAAGCTAGAAAATTTATAGTTTGAAGTAAAGAGAGTTTAATAGGGAAAGCAAAAGCTGTATAGGCAAGCAAAGCAAAACAAGGAGTTAATACAGTTTCCCATGGGCTGACTGGTGTTCAGCCATCTCCACCACATGTAACAGCTCCTTGGGTAGACAAACATCACCACTCCAAACATCTCCCCCTTCCTCCTTTTTTCCTCCACTTTACATAATGAGCAAGATGCCATACAGCATGGAAAATCCCTTCTGGCTCTATGTAAGCCCTTCTCAGTGATAATTTCTATA
Source organism: Vireo altiloquus (assembly GCA_013396875.1). Classification (NCBI taxonomy): domain Eukaryota; kingdom Metazoa; phylum Chordata; class Aves; order Passeriformes; family Vireonidae; genus Vireo; species Vireo altiloquus. The sequence goes on from VZRF01014775.1 coordinate 142,417, forward strand.
ACCCCATGTTCAGCACAAATCCAAAACACAGCCTTGTACACCAGCCACTGTGAAGAAAGTTAACTCTACCCCAGTCAAATCCAGCACAACTTCCCCAGCCTCTGGCCTAAAAGAAATAAGGGGAACACTTTCCTTTATGGGGGCTTATAAATTTTATCTATAGTCTATAGTTTGAGAAAACTGCAGCTGTCCAGTAGGAAGTACTCAAAGGAAGTATTCTAAATGCAGTGCACCTCCACAGCCCACTGGGGCAAATTTCTGATGTCGGAGTATCTGACCCTGACTGCTTCTCTCATTTCCCTGCTACTGAATCTATATACAAAATGTTATCAGAGGCTTATCTTATGAAATATTAATACTATTCTGATTCAGTGTTAAGGCTGACATAAGGGATGACAATACAGGAAATCAGCTCAGTAACTGAGGTGTCATTCACAGCTCTCTGAAACTGTTCTGGTAATAATAAATGTTGCCAGGTATGCACATGGTTGATGCATTTAAAACAGCATCGAGCAAACATGAGACTTACCTCTCTGTTCACAATGGGTCTAACAAAATTACAATGATCCAATCAACCAGTCAAAAAATAATTTTAGTTCTTTTATAAACATCTACTTTTAAGCAGGGATACACAGCCAGCTCGGGGAGACCTCAATAAACGTTATTAACATTAAATAAACCATAAATCATAATAATTATCAAAGTAGAAAATTAAGATTATTTTTGCTCAAAGAAAACCGAAAACTTCTGGAAAAGAGTGAACACAAAAACCCCACCCATATTTTTTATCTATTCTAGTAGAACTATAAAGTTTGTTAGACCACATTTTAAAATACTAGTCTGGATTTTGAAAACAGGTTAATACAGCAAACCAGCCAGACCATATACCCTCTATAGACTTAATCTACATAGAGCTCAAGGCCATGAAAACCCTTTATTTAATAAAAAAATTTATCCAGGATATAGTACATCAATCAAGCTCAAACATATTACCTCCTAGTACTGGCAAGCTAAGATGAGCACTTTGCTCAGTTTGCCTTATATAGCCTTAGAAATCTATTAGAATTTAGTAAATCATTAAGAAAGTCCAGTAAAGATGCATATTAGGTTATTGCATGCATCTGTATCAATAGCTGTTTAAAAATACACACCACCCTTAATTCTTATCACTTTTTTGTGACTGTCAATGCAAAGAGAAAGTGGTAAATCTCTGTTTAATATGTTAATCATGGGGGGTATCTGTGTTACACCATGAAAGAAACTGCACTTTTTAGACACACCTTGTCTTTTAGATCTGGCTCATTTAGAGACATGCCACAAAATGGTAAATCAATATATTTTAGACGAAATTTACTGCCCGCATTATTGTGGTAAATTAACCTATTAAAAAAAATAAGACTTATTAAAAAAATATGTGTTGAAAAACAGGCAAAAGTATGTTAAACAGTTTACCCAGATCATTAACAATCTTGCAAGATTGTTAGTGGAAACCTGACTTACGGTGCAAAATACACTCTCTCTTTCAACTCTAAGCCTGGATCACCAGACTAGAACATATTTAATTTAAAGCTAACCTGACCTAGGCTTTGCTGTCCCTCTCCGAGGAGAAAGAATTCTATGACATTTGAAAATGACAGCTAGTTACACACCATGCATTTTTCAGTAGCATCTATTCAAAATTGGTATCATTACATGAATGGTACTCACTACTTGTAGAGATCTTTGCCGGGTGTGGTTTGTTATTTTTTCTTTACAAACGATTTTATAGCATAAAGCTCTGACTAGCACACATTTATGAACCTGAGTGCCAGTGTGGTGCTATTTTCACAGGAAAATTGCCATTACAAAAAATCCCAGCACATATCCTTACGTCACTTACCTACACAAGACAATTGGTTTCATGGAGCAAATATCAGCAGCTGCATTATCAAATAATATGAAGACTGTGCTGAATAAATAGTAAAAAACTGAACTGTTTGGGAGATGAAAGAGATGGAAAGAAATTAATCTTTGCCATTCCTCTTCAGAACATCAAATCTGACTAATGAAATATCTTACAGCTGCACACACAGACAGCATTGTTTTAATGAGACCATGCAAATTCACCCAAAAGCACTAGAAGAGGGAGTTTACCTTGTAGTTTTGAGAATTTAGTATTTAGCCCAAAAATTTTTTGAATGATACCTTTTTTTATTCATACATTTGTTTTATTTACACATCAAACATAATGTAACCTGTAGAGAGAAAAAGGAAATAAATTACTCTAAATGCATTAAAACCCAATAAAAATGCAGTACTAGCTAATCCATACATATTCTAGAGGTAACACAAAGTCTTTTCAATGAGTCCTGTAGAAAAAAATATTTCCATTCCTTGCCCTTACTACGAGTGTTCAGACTAAATTGTTGGTCTCTTTAAAAATTGTCAGCTCTAAAAAGGAGAATACTTCAGAAGATTAATAACTCATTATCTTGCGATATCCTGCGAAAATCAAGATACTTAACAGTGACCTCTCTCCTTTGTTCACCATGAACTCATCTCTTTTGTCAAGGATTCATTTCAGTCAATTGATAACTTGTTAGCCATCAAGCCTGCTTAAGCATTTCTAGTTAAAAACATCCAAAATATTGATTTGACACTGAACAAATCCATCTAACAAAGCTTGCATGAAATTGAAGTTATTTACCTCTTCTTTCACTGAACCATGAGTGATGCTATCTGACCACATAATGTGGAGGGACAGATGGGAAGCAGAGCAGAAAGAAGTTTGGAGTTAGAGAGAGGCGTTGATCTCCTTGCCCTGGAGGAGAAACCATGTGAGAGGTAGACAAATGCCAAGGACAAAGAAAAAGAAGAAACAAGAAGGAATGAGAAGGAGCAAGAAGGAACAGAATAGAATACCATGCTTGACCGTGGATATGGGTAGGAATGTAGGCTGAGCATTGTTGAGTTGTTAGAGAGATGTGGGGACTGGAGAAGGGGGGTGAAAAAACCATTGCTTGCTGACAGTGTATAAACTGTGTGTGCTTAGAATAAAACAGCTTTTGCTTGCACCTAAAAAAGGTCCATCTCTCCATCATTGTCCACATAAGATTTTAGCTATTATTCTAGGCAAATTAAATCAAAATAGAAGCAGCCATTGAAAGATTATGCTACTGTATAATTCTTGATTCAATTTCTTTCTACATATATAAGTGTAAATTTGTAAATTCTTCATGCTACTCCAATCAAGCTGAATTAAATGCTTTTCAAATATAATTTTCTGCTTTATAAGCTTTTCTCATTAAAAATTGAGAAGGGGGAAAAACAACCTTGTGATTATGAACTGAAATAGTGCTGATATGGCTTTTTGCGAGCCAGGCAGAGTGTTTGTAACCTCACACTGCTTATTTTGACAAGTGAAAGAAAATGGTAATCAGAACTCAATACATACATCTAGAACCTCCAAAGCAGAACTTACAAGAAAGAATGAGGCATCAAACTGGCCTAAGAGAAGTCTCATACCCCAAATACAGCAAGACAGCATGCAGCTGAAGGCGCCAATATGGCAGAAAATGATCTTTCTGTATAATAGCTGCTTAATGGGACCATTTTGACAACACAACAAAGGGAATGAAAAACAATTGTTATCTCCAGGAAGATGTTTCTTTTACACCACCACTTAACCTCAACATGATTACAAGGAAATGTAGTGGGTTCGCAAACCTTAGTGATCTGAAGCACTGTTCTGTACCAACAGCTTTTTCATTCCTAGCTAAGAATGTTGTTCCAGGGCTCCATTTCATTACTTTGTTGGCATAGTGAGGTTAGTAAAATTCTGTGAAAGTATCCAGCATGTGAGTTTTCACAGCACTACAGCACTACAGCAAATCCTAGATCTCTTCCTACAGCAAATTCCTCAAAGCCATATGTGGTCCATACCAAAGAGGGTTTTGGGTGCAGGATTCTTGAGAGAGATTACTCAGTGGCTGCAGAGGAAATCTGACAGGCAGGATTGTCCTGGAAAGACAATCAGGAATGATATGGATTTGCACAAAAGAACTTCAAGCGATGTGTGAGACAACAAACCACAAGTCTTTTTGTGTCCAGATACAGAACCACTGAGAGTCAGCAGAGCTTCCCCTGACCCTCATAACCACAGCAGACCGCTGCATACACAATCTGTAGGGGAAATTTGCTCTTTCAATCATGGTTATATCAAGAAGGAAAGGAGGCAGAGCATCTGGTAGGGCAGTAAACCAGGGCTCTAAATGAGTAGAAGCATTTGACCCTCTCTTCTTTTAATTAACTCCTACACAGGAGTAACACAACATACTGACTTATTTCAATCTTCTTGGTACTGTATCTAAAGTGATTATGCCATGCTGCAATTCTGCCCCAGGATTTTCCTGTTCTCTGTTTTAAATGTCAAAGCTGAGTCAAGAACCAGCATCAGGAGAATGAATTTGCCCTCATACGCAGTCTCCTGTAGAAGAGTTTCCATTAAGAGATCTTCTGTGCCCGTTCTCTGATCAAAACCATTTCTCATCTCACCATTTAGACCTGAGGGATAACATGACCCAGAAATCTGTCAGTTTCATAATAAAATAGCAAAGAGCTTGGCTTTTCACTCTGTACAGTGCTGCTGTGAGGCTCTCAACCCTCACAGACTGACCTCAAGCAGTCACACGTGTCAATGCCGTGTTTGGTTGCTTCCTCTCTGTCTGCAGAGGCAGTTGGAAGCAGGATGTAACAGCATAACAAGGAGGAGATCCCACTCCATCAGCACAGAGCTGACCACCTGCACCTCAGTCAACCATCAGAGATCCTCTTAGCACTGAATTTGACTTTGGTCCACATAGTAGCAGTATGCCAGGCTTTTACACCCAGCCTTTAATTGAGCAGGACTTAAAAATCTCACTTGCTCTCAGATACACAAAGTCACCAGAAGGTAGGAAAACAGCTTGTGGAAGGGAGGTTACACATCTCCATACTGGACTGTTGAGAACATTTTGTGGAGCAGCAGTGCCAAAGGCCTGGTCCAATTTTTGTGATTGTTCTTTGGCCTCAATGTAATTCTCCACAGCTACACTTGGCTGGTGATGGCCAAGGCTTTGTACCTCTTAGGTGTGCTGTAAGGGACACCAAGCCACACTAATGACCAGTGATAACAGCATGATTCAACAGGTGCAGAGAGGGGAGTTTTCTGGCAAACTGACTCCTTTCATGAAAACAAGTAGCTCTGGGATGTGGCTGCAGCAGAAGTCCCAGTGGGAGAGGAGGTTTATTGGCCATAATTCCCAAGGGTAAGGAGCATATTAGTGAGTGCACCTTCTAACTTTTGATGGAGGAAAACCAAGTAAGCAAGGTTTCTTTTACTTGAGTGAACATGAATAAATTTCCCAGAAATGACTGTGAGTGCCATCGTGTTTAGGATTTAACATGGGAAAGTTGACTATCCAAAAGAGAAAATAATCCAAATCAAAGGCCACATTGAACAATGCTGAAAACGGTAGGGTTTAGCAAATAGAATGAACCTCTCTGGAAGGGGTCAAAAAGCAGCTGCCTCAAACACTTCTACAGGTAACAGAAGTCATGAAAATGAGAAAAGCATAAGATCGTCATTTCTGGTGTGTTAGTCCTTACATGGATTCCGTGATTATAATTCATGAAAACAGCAAGATTTTTCTGTCACCATGAAAAGAAATCATTGCCAATTTGTTCTTTCATCCCATTACTGTTATTCTTACAAGAAATCATACAGAATCTAGTATGTAGTTACTTCAAGTACAATTCACCAACGTTTTGCATTATAAGATGCTATTATCACTTACTTACAACATAGTCAAACCATCAAAACTGCAGAAAAAAAGGATTTAAAAATTTACACTTTCAACTTAGGAAAATGCAGGTATTAAGGCACTAAGACAAGGCTGAGTTTAGGTTTATCAGAGAACAATGGCACAGAGTGTAAAATCAACAAACTGAAGATACAAGTGTGAAGATAAGTTTCTAGTTTATTCAAGGTTTAATTCCCAGTTGTAGGGCAGGTTTTCTGTGCACTTCTGTGTGGGGTAGAAGTCCAGATTTGTGTGCGCTCCCAATGTGAAATGAAGCCTCAATGATTCTTCTTTAACAGCCTTGTGTCTTGTCCATGAATTAAAATTAAATTAATTAAATATTTTTGGCTTTTCTCTTTGTGTAGAGGTGGACCCCTGCTGTAGAGGAGAATGTCTTACAGGAGCTGGGACATGTGAACAATCCAGCCTGCACAGTGTGCCCGGGAAAATGCAACCCAACCTACATGTCAAACACAGTGTATTCAGCAGGATAAGCAGCTCACCAAGGATGGGAAGGAGATTAAGCAGCTCACCAAGGATGGGAAGAAGGAAGGAGCAATAAGGGAAACAACTCCCCAAACTCCCTAACTGCAAACATGGATGGGAAAGTTTGTTGCAGAGACTTGCAAAAACTGCTGTATGAACAGAAGATGTTAGCCAATCACTGCCAGTAGAAAGATGCTTCTAGGGATTGACAATTGTACAGCAGCCTGTGACGCGTGAGGATAGAGCTTTTAGGGTACAAGAATACAGAGATCTGTGTAATAAATGGTTTCACTTGATCATATTGGTCCTGCTGTGATGTCCCGCTCCTGCGAAACACTACATCTAACATGGATAAAACAGGCCAGTGGTTTAAGAAATGTCATGTCAGCCAGAGATGTATTTGCACATGGAACACTGAGGTCCTGCTCAAGATAGCAAAATTTTCTGTTCCATTTTGAAGCAAAACAAATTTTGAAAAAGAAAGTTTTGATTTATAGTCTTGACAATGCTACAACCAGCAAGAAAGTCTCACAAATTCACTGAGATCTGTTAGTGGGAAGGTCAGAAGCTACCAAAACCAGTCTGAGTACCAAAACTGACTGTTCTTACAACCCCAGATTCTGGTAGACATAAAATGGCATATCTCCGACGAGACACCCAAAGCATATACACCTTTCAAGCAGAAAGACACCCAAAACATATACACCTTTCTGCTGATTTCTCACTAACAAAGCACACTGTCCTTTTTGAAATACCCTGTTGCATGACTTTCCTAAATAATCACCAGCATGACTGTTTACAAACATACAGCTCTACTCCTACTCTGAACGCTGCTTTAATCATACTGAGACCTACCCATCTCTCTTGACGTAAAATAAGTTGAGGAACACAGTGCCCTGAATAAATTCCTGCTTAGCAAATACAATCTTGATTGAAAAAATAGCTGTAGAAAAGAATATAGACATTGGGAATATCTGTAACTGTGTGGATTTGCCTTTTACTAGCTATCTTGGATAGAGTTTTATTTTTGCCACTCCTGGAAATTTTCAAGTCCAATTTGGATGGGGACCTGAGAAATCTGACCTAGTGAGTGGCATCCGTGCCCATTGTAGGGAAGTGATCATATTAAAGGTTCATTCCAGCCTTAATCATTCTAGGATCTTAATTGCAATTAAAGAACTATGGTGTGGGAGTGCAAAATATCACCAGGGAGGATGGCTTTTGCTGGTGTGGGGCTCTGGGGGAGACAGGTGTACCCCAGGTCTAGCAGCAGGTAAAACAAAAGAGCAGGAGACAAATAAAGAGGAGAAGGTGAGGCAAAAGTAGGATAGTTAACAAGAGATTAAGCAAAGAAATTGTAATCAGTAACTGCCTGAGATGCTAAAGATGTAATCCTAGAAGTTGAAGTTTGTGGTTGTTGTACTGCTAGCTTTGGAACAGTATATAAGATGTGCTTTGTACAATAAAAGTTGTCTTTGCATGAACCCGGCAGAGTCTGTGTTTTCAATCACCAACACTATGGTTGTAGGAAAAATCTTTTCTTATGACATCACACTTCTGAAAGTAGTGTAGTAGTAAAGATCAAATAAGTACAAATAAGGAGAAAAAAATCTCAAACTGCTTTTTAATTAAGCTGTGCATTGCAACATCACCCATCTCCAGCATTCAACCTGAGGGACCATGGGCTTAATATAACTTGTAACTCTGTTCCAATGGCAAACACTGACAAATCCCCTAATCTATATCCACAGGCCAGGTAGAGATGCTGTCTCCACTGCCACACACTCTGTTCCATCAGTCCAGGATCTGAACCACAGCCTTGAATGGGAGCTTGGCTTGGATCCCTGTCCTAGGAAAAAACAGAAACAGCCATACCTGGAAGGACATAACAGTATGATAAGACAGCAGCTGTTAACAGTTCACATTATAAAATACAGCCATGCCCTTACTTTTCACCTATGTAGACTACACAGAGCTCCAAACCTTTCCTGAAAGTATGAAGTGTCTTATCCATTCACCATACCCATATTGAGTGAAACCAATGACCCCAAATATATTACATGGCAAATACTTCCTTTATGTCCCAGAAAAGTAAAGCTTTTTGACATAAAGGGTGACAGCTATCCATTTTAAAATAACTCATTTTGACTTTCTCAGCAGTTGATTTCAGGAAACTTGTCTGAAAAGTCAAGAGTATTTTTTTTTCAAAACTCACTTTGTTTACTCTGTTTTTCCTAGCAAAAATTATCTATTCCGCATAGAGCACAGCTCTTTTACACTCTGACAAGGATTTCCAATTCAGCAAATAAGATACACACATAAGAGAAACACATTACTAAAAAGAGGGCATGGGCATATATCAAGAAGAGAGAAGACAAAAAATATAAAAACAATAATGCAAGTAATGATATTCAAGTAAAATATTAGATGGGTTTAATGCAGTCGAGATACGCACCAGGGAGGAGGACAATGACCACACCTTGGAGCTCAAGCTTTTCTTGAACAGTTCTTGAAAGAGCAAGAAATAAGATAAGAAAAACTTCTTGACATAATTCTGCTAAACAGAATCCAGCTAATGAAGTAGCTGAAGAACAATAATACTTACAACGTGAAATCACAGAGGTACAAGAAAAAAAAAATTAAACTAATTGCACACTAATGAGAAGGGAAAAAGCCAGAAACAATTGCAGGGAATAGGTCGTAATGAAAGTCACAAGAGAGGGTTCATAAGAAATATCATTTACTCCTATAATGAATATTGTTATACTCTTCAAGAGATGAAACAGGCCGTGGTGAATTAAAGGAACCCATGCTGACAAAGATGCTGTAGGGTGATAGATGAGCAATAAAAAACTGTTACAGCACACATACTGTATATAAGGTCCTTTAATATCATCCAATTTAGACTTTCCTTGGTTTGGAAACTTAAGAGTCACAGGTTTTTTCGTTTTTCAATTAGAAAGTAACTGGTCACAATGCAGCTTCCTAAAGACCACTTTTTCTAGGCTTTATATAGCATATTTAAAACCCTAATATTTATGCTCAATACATTTTGCTTGATATTTCACATAAAAATAAAACAAAGTCCAAGTATTTCTTTATACTGCATTAAGCAGTCCAAGCCAAGACAGCAGTAGCCTTACAACAGCCTTACACATCTTGTGCACAACAGATCATTTAGCTTGTGTAAAATAATGAGCACCATAAGAATACACTTTAAATATTTATTCACATAATTTTTTTGTGCTCATAAGTGTCCTTCTCAGATTCCTTGTTTAGCTCAAGCAAACTATTACTGCCATTAAGCATACTAAGCTTCCACTGAAGCACTTAGTGAGAGATATTGCTGTTTCCATAATATTGTTTCTCCTCGAACCTACCTTTCCATTTTTTTACTAGCTTGGGCTGAATTTCTTTGATGGCATAAGGAAACACCATATTTAGAAGCTGTCTGTTCTTCCCACCTTGTAAAGTGCCTCCACATCCTTAAGTGCATGAAGTAGCAAATAGATAAAAATCATTTGACGTGCTCACTAATAATAGCTCTGCAAATCTTTGAAGGAAAAACATCAAATCTCAGCGAGGGTAGGCTTTGGCCCATTGATGTGTTGAAAAAGGCACACTCTCCCCATCATGCCTCTTAATCTCTCAGCCATTTCACTTAAAATTTGGATTATTAAGTGACATGATGATGTAAACAAAATTATCACCCTGCCCATGGATACTTACCAGGGTGACAGCTTTCCAGCTAGTTCAGGACAGTTTTGATCTTGAGTTAACACCTCCAGCTCTGGAAGCTACACAGTAACAGAATCTGTGTCATATTCAAAATAATGAGCAATTATTGCCTGGAGCCTAATTTTATAAAAAAGTTTAATCATTAGTCATTGATTCAATACTGATCAGTACCTTAATGGAATTTTTCAATGCCCTTTTAGAAAATGTTCCTTAAATGTTATCTTTGTATGTTGTGAAAACATTCAACAATGACTGGAAAATTCAAGAAGATGTGGAAAAATCAAATGTCGAAAGAGTGAACTAAGTGTCCAAAGTTTGGGCTGTTGAAAAAATGACAGAAGGCTTCCAAGCCTCATCTTTTCTACTTCCTGAAAATTTTTGTGGCTTATATCTTCTAGCATGAAGTAAAGCTCAGAAATTATGTGAGAAAATGATATTAATAGCATAAATCTTAGAAGAACTACATTCTGCTCTTGACAAGAGAGTTCTGTAGATCCAAAGTGCAATGTGATAGACCTGCTTGGGAATAAAAGCAAACTGACAAATTTGCTCACAACTGATTGTGTTACAAGAGCAGAAAAAGACAATTACTTCAGTGGTTCAGAGCATTTTTACCACCAGAGTGCTTCAAACACTCTGTATTTGTGCTTGAAATAGTAGCTGAGGTTAAAGGAAACTGTAAACAGCACAAAACCCCTTATTGCTTCCTATTTCTTTGTGATTAGGATCCTGCTGGGAAGTAGCATTCCCTGTCCTGAAGGTATGCCTCAGCTACTAAAATATCTAGTCCAAAGAAAACAGCTAGCCTTTTTGCTCATATTTTCCAAATTCATATTCTCTTTTGAAGGAGAAAATTCATTAACAACTTCTGAAATGGCTGGAGCCATTTCCAAGATAATAAAAGAACAAAACAAAGCAAGAGCAACCAAACTACTTGAATGAAACTGGGAAGTACAGAGTAAAATATAAAGCAAGATCTAAAACCTCAGACTCAAGATGATGGGAAAAAGGGAATGAATCCAAGTCAGTTGCCTGCCCCTCCTTTGGTTCTTCGTTAGCTTAGGCATCCTTTCTCAAAAAATATACAACATCCAGAGCCTATAATGAAAATAATTAAAATATCACAAAAAATTTGCAAAGAAGTATGAAAGAAGTGGGTTTACCTCTGGATCGGGAAATGTACACTGTATATAACATAAATATATCAAGGAATCAAGTCAGTTGCCCTGAAGAAAGAAGGAAAAAGTAACAAAAACATATCTTCCTTAAGTAGAAATTCATTGTTGAAAAGATAAGACAACTCATTTAGAGTTGCTACAAATACAGATGTGTTAATACAAAGGAATTTCCTTGAATAAGACTTGCACTTACAACTTCTGGAAGAAAAAAGATCAAGTAAAATGTTAGCAGCCTGAGGTTAAAAATATACCTATGAACAAGCAATTTTACATCAAAATACACGTGAAACATCTAGTAGATGCCAGGGACAGGACAGTGAAGCTGAACAAGTTAGTGTTCGTCCCTGAGTTTGTCAGAGATTGATTCTAGCATGGTGACAATAAATTACATTGAATTCAGATTAAAGGTGACTAAGGGATAATTTCTACCATCACCTTTACCTGTATTGAGGCTTTGCATAAGTAAGGTTAGTAAACATCATCAGAGTGTGTAAATCTCCAAAGAGAAAGATCTCCAAGTCAGGCATTTATGAGCTAAGATGAAAGAAGCAGTAGAGAGCACTCTAACTGTATTTCTTTCAAGAAAGTGGTATTAGTAAGTTCCCAAAAGGTGAAGCAAGACATGGAAAAAGATAATGAACAATAGATAAGTAACCATGACTTCTGTTTCCGAATCAATGTCAAGAAGGAACAAAAATACTGAGAGCTGTTTTCCCTTTCTGCAGGAAAGACACCAACATGTTCCTTGTAGATGTCAAGCTCCTCAGCTATTTCCATCAGATGAAGCTGAGGTTGACTTAAGAAATCATCAAGGAAAAAGACAAACTACAACTTCCACAAGTCCTTAGAGTCATTGTGTGAGTGCAAATGACAGAGAGCCTGAGAAACCAAAAAGGATTTGAAAAAGTTGTTTAAAATGCGCTACCTGAACTGAAACATATGACAAGAGCATAGTAAAAAGAGTCATGAAAGAGAGGAGACTTTAAAGATCAAAGCTGATTATCAAGAAAAACAAAGTGCATTTTTGCAAAACAAACAAAGATAATGGAACTTGTCCTAACTCAAAGCTAGGTGGGTGTTCAAGCAAAGCAGCCAGAAAAACTTAAACAACTGTGTTCAAAAAAGGGAATCTACCAGGGAAGGAGAAAAATGAGAGGTGAAGGAAGACAGTCATGTACATTGAAGTATCTTTATGCCGAAATTCCAGTAGATTATGGACAGGCAAAATACTGCAACTGAGAGGGACTGAAGCTTGATGTATACGACACCTGTCAACCGTGAAAACAGAAATCAGACAAACCAAAGTGGAAAATAATTTTTTGTCATAATGACCTACATTTCTGTCACTGACACATAACAGGTTCAAGGATTGACCTGGGCATTAATTTTAGCCCCAAGGACCCAAGATGAAGGGAAAGAAATGAATGAAGTACGTGAATGAAAACCACAGCTAAGTAGTAGTAGCAGTTACTGCAAACTCCTTACAATAAAGCATATATAAAACATACATATATTTGAACTCTCAGATCATGGCAATGCAAAAATAACAGGTAACAGGAAAAAAAACTCCATGGGGAATATTAAATACAACTATCTGGGTGGAGTGGGAGGCTGATAAAAATCTTTAGCTCAGGAGAAATCTTGAAAATCTATTCAAGGCATCATAAGTAACGCATACACAGCTTTTCATAACTTAAAAAATCATCAACGGAAAGAAAAAAGTGCAAGAAATGGTTTAGAAAAGACAGATAATTTGAACAATCTAACTACTGCAAAGTTAAAGAGTAAGGAGAAGAATCAGATAAAACCACTGAAATTTAGTGACTGGTGACATAAGCATTGGACAAAATGGTTTGATTTTATAAAGATCAGAATTAGACACCAAGGAGTTAATAATAGAGGAATTGATTCTGAAGACTCAAAATATAATACCTGTCTGCTTAGTTTCAATTTAAATGGTAAACTTTCTCTTCTTACCATGAAATAAAATATTTGCACAGGATTGGTGGACTACACAGTTCTTATTAGACAGCCTACTAATAACTATAGTAAAGAAAATTCTAAGAAAATGTCAAGATAAGTAAGCAGTTGTATCATTTGAAATGCCCCATGGAAGTACAGACAGCCCAATACTGATGATGATTTTCTATTCCAATTTCTTTTTCAGAATATCAAAGCTGGAAATCCTACATTCCTCTGTTTAGATCAGGTAGCTAGGCTAGCTAAGAACAAGATGAATTTCCCACTGATGCTATGTTAGAGGAAATTACTCATTGTATTTTCCCTTGGGCTGGATGCCAAAAGGAAATTAAAGATCCATTGGCCAACTCAGCCACTCTGCAGTAACAGAATCTGAAAAATATCTCACGATCTTTGCCATGTCAGGGCAGCCTCTCTGCAAATGAAAGCTAATAAGATTAGAATTGAAAGGCGTGTTGATAGAGATCCTAATGTCTGGGAGAGAATCTCAGCTACTAGACAGATTTAGCAGAAAAGATAAATTACTTACTGAGGACTGAGACCAAAAAAGTTGGCAATTTCCTGACCATGGATTTCAATTGACCACAGATTTGAGTTGGGGAAGGGGAGGCTAGGAGGGTGGAAAAAAGCAACATTTCGGGGGTTTTGTTTGGTTTTGGTTTTCTGTAAATGTAGTCCTTCTTTAAAAAAAACACTCCAAGGTATCATATGACTGAAAAACATGTACACAGCTCTAAACAAAAAATTCACCTTAAATCAGCACAGGCACAGCAAACCACTAAAAATTTTGCAGCTACTTTGAACAAGGACACCTGGCTCCAACTTACTTATTGCATTCTTCTCGGAAGCAAAGCTTTCTCAGTCACACAGATACTTTGTGAGATACCAGTCCTTGGTGATACCAAACACTATCCCAATCCTGAAAAACACTCAGTGACTCATTCACATCTCACATAGTCTCAGTGATGAAGACAGAGCACACCATTCAGAGCTGAGCCAGTTTTCGTCTATTACCTACTTCTCCATCTTTCCCATTAGTGCACCATTGGGGACACACAGTTTTTGTGTTGTTTCTCAATATGCCTGCAAAGAGCAGCAGACCTCTGCTGGAGAAAAGGGGAAAACTTCCACACATTTATTTAAACTCCCTTAGACCCAGCAAGACCTTGAATCTTATAATCATTCGAATATTGCCTTCAAACATCTATTTGGTCAGTATCTACAAACAAGCGTGGTTTTCAGCCATAGCCCTCAATTGCTTGAAGCACATCTAAAAGACAGTTTCAAAGTTCTATTCATTATGACACAGAAGTCTAGCAAGTACATACTAAATGGAATTGTGTAAATGCAAGAGTTTTACATCTAAGTATTGAGGGAGAGAGAGATAGATACAGGGATATACACAATCAATCATCATGCTATCATCTGGAGACTCATGGACACTGCATTGTTTCACACAACAAAATGTATAAAAATGTGAAGAGAATGTGGGTTTTTTAAAGATTACTTTCTGCTATTTTAGCCAACATATTAAATGCATTGCTTTGCACTGTCATGTAGAAGACATTTGTGGGGAGGAACACACCCACTTAATTGATAGCAGGGTGGAGAAGCATGAGCCCATTTTTTACATGCAAGAAGAGCATCCCTTCCAAATTTATGAGGATGGACTGGGATTTGTCACTAAAGAAACCCTTTTTCCTAGTCCAAAAGAAAAGGTCGTTTACTGCATAAGTTAAGACAACTGCAAGTTTTTTCAGGGCACGAAAACAATAGCCTCAGTAACAAAGGTCTCAGATGCAGAGGGAAATGTGTAAATATTCTCTGTGGTTACAAATATTAAATATAATCACCTGAAGAGCAAGTGTTTTTGTCCCCATTTAGTTCAACCAGAATGGAAGCATCTTCAAAAGCAAGTCATAGGTCCTCTTCATTAGTATATTTTTAGCCAAAAATCTTGTTTATGCTCTCTGTACTAGAACACACTTCCCAGAAAACACAGAGCATTAATGAGGTCATTAAGATATAAATGGGACATAGAGAAGGTTCATAATGAGCCTGGGTGAAGGCTGAGCTGATGTATTATGATCAGTATAATAAGTATGCTTTAAGAAAGTGTCATGGGTTACAATGGAAAGTGCAACCAAAAGTATGTATTCTATTACCATTGTTGCTGTGAGTTTAAGACAGTGTTTCTGTACTATTGCTTTTATTGTAATTTTCCTACTAAATTGTAGTTCTGAGTTGGAATCTCTTGCAAAATATTTGTGTGGAATTAATTCTTTCAGCTGGTTTGCCTTCAAACTGGAACGAAAAGGCATAGGTCAGCTGGGAAATGACCAGAAGTCTAGAAGACAAGACCTGTGAGAGAATGCAATGACTGTGGTTTAAAGAAGAATCATCTGAAAAAAAATTAGATGGAAAAGCATTCAAAACAAAAAATAATTGTTACAAGGAG
Organism: Vireo altiloquus; assembly: GCA_013396875.1. Lineage (NCBI taxonomy): Eukaryota > Metazoa > Chordata > Aves > Passeriformes > Vireonidae > Vireo > Vireo altiloquus. Next base: position 158,076 of record VZRF01014775.1, read on the forward strand.
AGGAAGACTCAAACAGAAAACTTAGTAACTCTTGCTCAGGCCTCTGGCTGTGATTGTTGCCGGAAGGAGTCTTCATTGTTAGAGAACGAGAGCATTTCTTGCAATCCTACATGTTCTCTGCATTATACTGAGCAGAAGGCACAATGGTGAGGCTTAAATATACACAAATTAATAATCAAGTTACCTCTGAAGAAAAGCAGAACCAAAGGTCTTCCTATCAAACAGTGATTCTTCTTACTCAATGGTCAGAGGAAAGGCAGGATTTCCATCAAAGGAAATTTTTTCAAAAGAAACTCTTGTCAGAGTATGACAGAAATTTTGCCTTTGGAGAGAAAAATGGACTGGATGACTATCTTATGATATGAGGATTTAATCTTGAAAGGTTGTCTGCTCATCACCCTTCCTGCATAAAAATTTTCTGGATGGATTTTAGAGATCTGAGCTAAATAGAAAACATCTGGTTGGAACACACTTATTAATTATAACACCTGAGTATTATTTTCTTAAGGTAATAACTAAAATAAAGGAGGTAAGGAAAAGCCTATCTTCTCAAGGCTGTTACGGGGTCAGTTACTGAGCACTAACATGCATCTGCCAACACACTCCATGAACCTTCTTTTCATGCTGAAAACACCTTTGTGAACTGGTTGCTAGGAGCTCTGATCCTTGATGTTTACATGCTTGAGCAAAAACATGCTGTTTAGCAAAACGTCATAATAAATGTAATTTTTAAGCATTTTCTGCTGCAGTTCTGATTAGCTTTCAAGCGAAGCATGAGCATCATATTAGATCTCAGAGGGAAGTCATGTTTTGCAACAGCCAAATACAGGTTGTCTCAAAATTGTCTGGCGGAGACACTTGAAAGCAGTTTTAAAAAATTAATTTAAAATACACGTATTTTACTGACAGCAATATCTCTATTTAAAATCTCAACCAAAATAAATGGCTTTGTAGGAATATTCCTATTAATTCATAACCTCTCAGTAATGCAAGCTAGTAAGAATATGAACAGGTCCATGCAATACATTACTAGACATTAACCTTACCTCAAAAAAATAATACATCTATGTTTGACCTCCAATTCTGGCAGATTAGTAGTTAGATTAGTACCTCTTTTTCTGTGTGTTGATTTTTTTAGGTGTTAGAAGAGGAAAATGCTATTTCTGTGTACTTTAGTTGTTGCAGGGACTGTTCCTTGCCTTTGAAAATGTTGGGGGGAGCACTGCGTCAGCACAGGAGCGAATGAGTAAGCAACCCCTAGGAGGTGGCTTTCAGAGGCACCATCAGTCTTGGTTTGAAAGGCAAGTGTTTGCTACGGAAAGCAGGAGACTCCCTTGGAATGGAAGATGCAACCCCCTTCCCTCTGAATTATTATAATTTTAACATTAAGGGACTTTCAGGAAAAGATATGAGGAATAGGAATAACAGTTCTTTACTTTTATATATATATATTACAAGGCAGAGAAAACACTGGTTTAAACTGACAGAGTCAGAATATGATCTGACACCCTGTTAGTCAAGGTGGCAGTGGCAGTCTGATAAGATGGTGGCTGCAGCCCTCCTGAAGTGATGGATGTGGTTCTGTTGGGTCTGGTCTTCCTTGGAAGGTCCAGTGGTAGCTATGTAGCTCTTGTCCTCTGGGAATTCAGTGGGAAATGCTGCTTGTGGTGCTCGAAATCTTAGATTATATCCAGGGTGGAATGCTTGGTTCCTCCCTCTGGGTGGAGCATCTCACAATGGGATGATGAGTCCTGCAGCAAGGCATTGATACTCTGGAGGGAAGACCATTTTGTAGGCTTATAAACCAAACAGGATGGGGTGCCCAGAAAGACATTCCAGGAGCCTTTTTATTATTTTATTCAGGCATCAGTCTCATTTACAGAGATGAGACACATTTACAAGAGATGGTACCTGGCTCACGCCTGCCGCAGGCAACCAAAGATCTCTTTTTTACAGAATGTTCTTAAAAGTTTTTAGCCAATAACATGCTTCTAAACTTTATAGACAACTGTTTTAACCAATCATTAAAAGTATATGTACATCTGCTACAAACAATGCTCGCTTGTATGCCTTGTAATAACAATGCACAATATTCCATTATTAAGCTTAAAACTTCAGTATCTTGCTTAAGCATATTTTATGCACCCTCAAGAGCTGTCTGAGCCAATCCTAGAAACTCCAATCATTGTTTAATATCCTTGCTTACTATATAATTGTACCTTATTCTATCTTCAGGCTTTAGCAGTTGCAGATGAATCTAAAATCTTTGCTTTATTTCTGAGACCTGTTTTTCTCACTCCACCTAAGAGCCTTCTCTTTCTTTTGTATTTCCTACAGAGGCAGGGAGCACTGCCCCATCTNGCTTAAGCATATTTTATGCACCCTCAAGAGCTGTCTGAGCCAATCCTAGAAACTCCAATCATTGTTTAATATCCTTGCTTACTATATAATTGTACCTTATTCTATCTTCAGGCTTTAGCAGTTGCAGATGAATCTAAAATCTTTGCTTTATTTCTGAGACCTGTTTTTCTCACTCCACCTAAGAGCCTTCTCTTTCTTTTGTATTTCCTACAGAGGCAGGGAGCACTGCCCCATCTACTTTCAACAGAAACCTGAAGATAGGGATACAATACATACTTTTGGGCACATTTCACATTTTAACCTAGGACATAATCCACCCCTTATTCTATTACCATCTATAGCATACCCAAAATCAGATTATTACGGATATATACATATATACATAATGAAACCTTACACACAGATATCACTTAAAATTAGGTCTCCTTGTAGTACCCAGTGGGTTTCCCTATCTTTCTGCATTACCCACCAAATGTAACCAGATCCTTGAGGAAAAAAAATCCCACGGATGGATTTATTCTTGCCTGAGGCAGAATTAACCCAAACAGTTTTCCCAGGCATACCTCTCACGTGTACCACTGGAACCTTATCCCTGTCTGTTGTTTGTAAAAGTTCAGATTGTGTAGGACTAGCTCAGGTGTTAGGTGTCGGTGGAGCCTCAGGTGTTAACTAATCTGTTAACTAATCTGTTAATTGTAATCTCCCATGGTGGAATTAGGAAGGTCAATACACATATGTATGATTACATATATGTATCATTTCTTGTACCAGCTTTCAAAACAAAATCATTTAAAACACATAATACATTCATAAGACATTTTTGCCACACTATTTCCGTTGCAAAAAGAATAAAACAAGCTTGACAAAATAACTCAAACTTAACAAAAATCTCCGACCATTATTTGACTCCCTTGTAATGCAAACATAAACAAATTACAAACATTAACGAACTGACAATGCCATAAATGATGGTGACAATTTGAAAGTTCCATTGGTTTTTCCACCACTTCATCTTATTTGTTGCTAGGTTCCTATAAAAGAAAAGTAAAAATTTGGCCTACTATAGATCGATAGCAAAAATTCTTTGTGGTTATTATAAAGTGACAGAGCCTAAAAAGAAAAGATGTTTGTCACATCGCATGAAAAGATCTTTGTGAATCTACTGCTTGCAGCCTCACTGCTCTCAACTAGTTTTTCCTTATCTTCAGGGCAGGGATGTTCAGAATTCCAAAAATAACAGGGCTTTTCCCTAAGAAATAGGCAAAATATGCCTAAGACAAAGCATTAATTGCATCAACTTATTATTGCTATTGAGGTAGGGATTTTAGTTCTTGTGCTCTGTCCCACAGTTTTTCAGTGGGGTTTCTTCCATTGATTTCATGTTCAGTGGAGAGAGTGGTTTAAGTTGCCTTTCCTTCAGGGCAGCAGACTTTTCCACTTGGAGAAGATTAGCCTTATCAGCTTCCCAGAATACATTTACTCTTTTTACTCTAATGCTGACCCTTCCCAGTCAATTCAGGGTCATCATGCTACTTCCTCTTTATCAGATCTCAAGGAAGATGTCTTGCTTTTTATTAGAACGGTTTTGTTTACATTTTCTCAAGTTCTGCTGAACACAAGAAAGAAAGAAAGTTTGTGTTATAAGATCACATTTCAGAGAATGTTACAGGTTCAAAACTTCACAGTTTTTCCTCTTATAAAATTCTCTCTCACTTGCAGTCCAAAGCTTTTCTTTTGACATGTCAATTAAGTTCAGCAGCAGGGCTTTGCCTACAGCCTCTTCTAATTCTCACCCTGCCAGCAGAGTAGAGAACTGTACAATGATTACTTGGACGTCACACTAAACATTTTGGTGAGCAGACCATCTTTGCAGAAGATAATCTGGCACCAAATTTATTCCACGAAGGAAACAAAGTTTCTGCATTATATTTTAAATGGTGGTGACCAATATTCTATTCTTCTCACTTCGTATTAGAAGGCAAAAAATTAATTTAAATATTCTAAAGGGTGTCATTCCCAGGTTTAAATTTCTATAGAGCCAAAAGCACACACTTTATTTAAGACACTTGTATATTAACTTTGTTCAAAGTCCAGTTCATCATCCCTGTCCAGCTCGAACTCTTCTTGTCAATTCAACAATTCCAACCTCACAAAGAAATGACCACACAAAACTTGAATATTGCAAAGGGTCTAAAANAGATGAATCTAAAATCTTTGCTTTATTTCTGAGACCTGTTTTTCTCACTCCACCTAAGAGCCTTCTCTTTCTTTTGTATTTCCTACAGAGGCAGGGAGCACTGCCCCATCTACTTTCAACAGAAACCTGAAGATAGGGATACAATACATACTTTTGGGCACATTTCACATTTTAACCTAGGACATAATCCACCCCTTATTCTATTACCATCTATAGCATACCCAAAATCAGATTATTACGGATATATACATATATACATAATGAAACCTTACACACAGATATCACTTAAAATTAGGTCTCCTTGTAGTACCCAGTGGGTTTCCCTATCTTTCTGCATTACCCACCAAATGTAACCAGATCCTTGAGGAAAAAAAATCCCACGGATGGATTTATTCTTGCCTGAGGCAGAATTAACCCAAACAGTTTTCCCAGGCATACCTCTCACGTGTACCACTGGAACCTTATCCCTGTCTGTTGTTTGTAAAAGTTCAGATTGTGTAGGACTAGCTCAGGTGTTAGGTGTCGGTGGAGCCTCAGGTGTTAACTAATCTGTTAACTAATCTGTTAATTGTAATCTCCCATGGTGGAATTAGGAAGGTCAATACACATATGTATGATTACATATATGTATCATTTCTTGTACCAGCTTTCAAAACAAAATCATTTAAAACACATAATACATTCATAAGACATTTTTGCCACACTATTTCCGTTGCAAAAAGAATAAAACAAGCTTNTGTTAACTAATCTGTTAATTGTAATCTCCCATGGTGGAATTAGGAAGGTCAATACACATATGTATGATTACATATATGTATCATTTCTTGTACCAGCTTTCAAAACAAAATCATTTAAAACACATAATACATTCATAAGACATTTTTGCCACACTATTTCCGTTGCAAAAAGAATAAAACAAGCTTGACAAAATAACTCAAACTTAACAAAAATCTCCGACCATTATTTGACTCCCTTGTAATGCAAACATAAACAAATTACAAACATTAACGAACTGACAATGCCATAAATGATGGTGACAATTTGAAAGTTCCATTGGTTTTTCCACCACTTCATCTTATTTGTTGCTAGGTTCCTATAAAAGAAAAGTAAAAATTTGGCCTACTATAGATCGATAGCAAAAATTCTTTGTGGTTATTATAAAGTGACAGAGCCTAAAAAGAAAAGATGTTTGTCACATCGCATGAAAAGATCTTTGTGAATCTACTGCTTGCAGCCTCACTGCTCTCAACTAGTTTTTCCTTATCTTCAGGGCAGGGATGTTCAGAATTCCAAAAATAACAGGGCTTTTCCCTAAGAAATAGGCAAAATATGCCTAAGACAAAGCATTAATTGCATCAACTTATTATTGCTATTGAGGTAGGGATTTTAGTTCTTGTGCTCTGTCCCACAGTTTTTCAGTGGGGTTTCTTCCATTGATTTCATGTTCAGTGGAGAGAGTGGTTTAAGTTGCCTTTCCTTCAGGGCAGCAGACTTTTCCACTTGGAGAAGATTAGCCTTATCAGCTTCCCAGAATACATTTACTCTTTTTACTCTAATGCTGACCCTTCCCAGTCAATTCAGGGTCATCATGCTACTTCCTCTTTATCAGATCTCAAGGAAGATGTCTTGCTTTTTATTAGAACGGTTTTGTTTACATTTTCTCAAGTTCTGCTGAACACAAGAAAGAAAGAAAGTTTGTGTTATAAGATCACATTTCAGAGAATGTTACAGGTTCAAAACTTCACAGTTTTTCCTCTTATAAAATTCTCTCTCACTTGCAGTCCAAAGCTTTTCTTTTGACATGTCAATTAAGTTCAGCAGCAGGGCTTTGCCTACAGCCTCTTCTAATTCTCACCCTGCCAGCAGAGTAGAGAACTGTACAATGATTACTTGGACGTCACACTAAACATTTTGGTGAGCAGACCATCTTTGCAGAAGATAATCTGGCACCAAATTTATTCCACGAAGGAAACAAAGTTTCTGCATTATATTTTAAATGGTGGTGACCAATATTCTATTCTTCTCACTTCGTATTAGAAGGCAAAAAATTAATTTAAATATTCTAAAGGGTGTCATTCCCAGGTTTAAATTTCTATAGAGCCAAAAGCACACACTTTATTTAAGACACTTGTATATTAACTTTGTTCAAAGTCCAGTTCATCATCCCTGTCCAGCTCGAACTCTTCTTGTCAATTCAACAATTCCAACCTCACAAAGAAATGACCACACAAAACTTGAATATTGCAAAGGGTCTAAAA
>VZRF01014775.1:166046-197010 GCA_013396875.1 Vireo altiloquus
TTCTGCTGAACACAAGAAAGAAAGAAAGTTTGTGTTATAAGATCACATTTCAGAGAATGTTACAGGTTCAAAACTTCACAGTTTTTCCTCTTATAAAATTCTCTCTCACTTGCAGTCCAAAGCTTTTCTTTTGACATGTCAATTAAGTTCAGCAGCAGGGCTTTGCCTACAGCCTCTTCTAATTCTCACCCTGCCAGCAGAGTAGAGAACTGTACAATGATTACTTGGACGTCACACTAAACATTTTGGTGAGCAGACCATCTTTGCAGAAGATAATCTGGCACCAAATTTATTCCACGAAGGAAACAAAGTTTCTGCATTATATTTTAAATGGTGGTGACCAATATTCTATTCTTCTCACTTCGTATTAGAAGGCAAAAAATTAATTTAAATATTCTAAAGGGTGTCATTCCCAGGTTTAAATTTCTATAGAGCCAAAAGCACACACTTTATTTAAGACACTTGTATATTAACTTTGTTCAAAGTCCAGTTCATCATCCCTGTCCAGCTCGAACTCTTCTTGTCAATTCAACAATTCCAACCTCACAAAGAAATGACCACACAAAACTTGAATATTGCAAAGGGTCTAAAAATGGTTTATATGAGTAATTTCTTCCCATTGAGGAAGTTTCATCCATTCACCCTAATTCACTTCCACTTCACCATGTCTNAGCACACACTTTATTTAAGACACTTGTATATTAACTTTGTTCAAAGTCCAGTTCATCATCCCTGTCCAGCTCGAACTCTTCTTGTCAATTCAACAATTCCAACCTCACAAAGAAATGACCACACAAAACTTGAATATTGCAAAGGGTCTAAAANGTGCTCTTGGATATTTCCTCAACCTGGCAGCTTTGGGGATCCCCTCTTTTTATCCAGTTCCCACAGTGGATTTTGCCAGGAAAACCAGGCTCCCTTCCTCCAAGGGCTCCAACCTCAAACAAACATTTCACAAAATGTTAAAAAAATATTTTCTAACATCGTGCCCTGCCTAAGCAATTTATTTTTCTACTTCACTAAATTAAAGAATAAGTCAAATTACCAAAACCTAATATACAGTGCTGAGATCTCAGTGAGTAATCTCACTTAATGAAGCTGTAATCAATGTCTGAGCAACTCCATTAATTTCATTACATCACATACCATTACATTATATATTTATACATGATGAACACTTCACCATAAATAGTCTTCAAAGACAAAGTTTTCATATGCTGATTTATAGCTCTAATTTTCCAGATTTCGGTTTAAATAATTTTTCACCTTTAACAACAAAAGTAGCTAAAATATTGTTAGACTTCTGATAGGAAATTGTGCTTGCTAGTGGTAATTGCAGCAGCTTTTTTCAGGCACTTCTGCTTGTAGCATTTCATAGTAACTATAAAACCATATGATAACAGCCTATTTTTTTACAAAAGATTCTATTTGTGAACTTCACTGAAAGGAACAGGAAATTTCAATGAAAGCAGTTAAAACATAACAAAATAATAAAATAATAAATAAAAATAATAAAACAAAAACAGTAAACAAAAGTGTCTACTGCCACTCTTGGAAGCAGCTCTTTTGTGTTCACATGCTTCCTATGACACATCAGCAACAACTTTAAGTCACTTAGCCACTGGAGGAACTTCTCAGATGTTAAATAAGTTGTCATATCTCAGTGCACTAAGAAAACCTGTAACACTTTTTTGCTAGTACTAGAAGGCAGCAGTTCTGTCTTTGTTGTTCATCAAGTACCTATCACACTTGTTTCACTTAGTGGCACCTCCAAGGACTTAGGACCAGGACTCCTAGAATGCCTGAAGTACCAAGACCTCCCTAGCACTAGCAACAAAATAAAAAGGCAAAGGATGCAGAAATTCCTTTGTTCCAAAGCCTCTAGAACCACCTTTTCTAAAGATGTTAAACCCTTAAGAGTCCCCCTTTACCACTTCAGAATAGAATTAATAATTTGTTTTATATATTAAGATGGATTCTTTTATTGAAATGAAAGGAAGAAGGAAAGAAAGAAAGAAAGAAAGAAAGAAAGAAAGAGAAAGAAAGAAAGAAAGAAAGAAGGAAAGAAAGAAAAAGAAAAAACCCAAACCAAACAGTTTCTTTACTCAATTCTCTTAGCAAAGTATTCAATAACCTGGTCAAGGTAAAAAAAAAAGGCACAGCAGTCCCCTAGATCTGTGGCAAACGAATTAAATGTTTTTTTCCATTAACTTCAGGCACAACAGGTAGTGCTTATTTCATGAGATTCAATTTTATGTGGTGATTGAGGTACAAAGCAATGTTTCATAATCTCAAAAGAAGATATAACTATTTCAGTACTAGAAGCTATACCCCATCTAGTCATACAAAAATTAAATTTTGTCCTAGAGATATGTATTTCTTAATACTACTGGTCTCTGTGTAGATGAATATTAAACAAAGACTAACAAGGTATAGAAAGCTGTTAAATAGCCAGATCCCACTTATACACCATTGGAATGAATTAGCTGATTTCAGTTCAAGGAGGACACACAAACATATGTGAGATTTAATTTCATTCATAAAAGACCATGAGAAAGATCAGCTTTTGTTGATGCCTAGAAGTGACTTGAAGTTACTGCTTGTATTCTACAACTTGTATGAACACAAAGCTTTATGAGCATACATGCATCCAGCATGTTTTGAAATGATAAACGAGTGATGCCTTTATAAATTCACAATATGAATCTTGGATGTTTACAAGCACAAGATCCCATGTTGCTACAGAATACAGCCTGTGAAGTGCTTAAATGGTTATTCTGTCTATGGCCTATACAAAATCTTCATGTTCATGCATAAGCCAGAGACATGATCTTACTCCTTCAGACTCCCATAAAAGACATCAATTATATACGTAAAATGAAGATTTTAACAACTAAGCAGAACTCTGTCACCAGAGCTGAGCTCTTCCATACAAATTCCACTGTTTAGCTGTCTCCAATTAATTTCAATTTCACATAAAAATGCCAAATCTAAAAGGATGATAGGGCAAAGAGGAGTGGAAATCAGCTCTCTTCTTTTTCCAAACAAATGATGCCTAAGTAAACTTTGTTACCATTTATGTGTTACAAAATTTTCATATATATTTACATTGAAGTTGCTGCTATTGGCATGTTACATAATACAATTACGGTTTTGCCAAGTTTTTACTAACCACTTTCATTCTCCAGTGTTCGGTGTGGAAAGGAACAGACTGTGATATGAAGATCTAGGTCTAGACTAACTGACATCTTTAGACAAAAAAATTTGAGAAAAATATTGTTCCCACATCCGTCCAACTGCTAAAATTTCACAGGAGCTAATAATAGGACATCACAGCAGGACCAATACAAAGAAATGAAGCCATTTATTACACAGATCTCTCTATTCTTATACCATAAAAGCTTTAGCTTCACGCGTTACAGGCTGCTGTACAATTAGTCAATCCCTAGAAGCAGTGTTCACACAGCAGTTTTTGCAAGTCTCTGCAACAAACTTCCCCATCCATGTTTGCATTTGGGGAGTCTGGGGAGTTGTTTCCCTTATCGCTCCTTCCTTCTTCCCATCCTTGGTGAGCTGCTTATTCTGCTGAACACACTGCGTTCGACACGTAGGTTGGGTTGCATTTTCCCAGGCACACTGTGCAGGCTGGATTGTTCACATGTCCCAGCTCCTGTAAGAAATTCTCCTCTACACCACAATGATTGCAAACAAGCAGAATTTCTAACTGGACAGAACCTTGTTGCTGCTGAGATGGACACAACACACATGAACCCCACCAACAACTGCAGGCAAAAGCCCTTTATTTCAAGGGGCTCTTTCATATCAGTCTCTTTTATAGCTTCTCAATGTTTACGTAGTTTTAAAGCACAACAGACTTGATTTAGCCAATCAACACACATCCCCAGGTGAACACACGACAATCCTGCTGCATATTTTTCTAACTGTAATTCAGCTATGCCTCTTTCCCACAGTCCTTCTCTAGCAGTCACAGGCCTGAGCCATGATTTTACAAAGGCAACAAGTCCTACATTTTATAAATTTTTACCTATATGCAGTAGAACCTTTCCAAGAAAATAGGACATAATTACTCAACACTTGCCTCAGAGAGAAAATAGACACTTGATAATCCAATTTTGTAACCAGAGCTGTTCTTTATCCTTCAGAGCCTTCTCCTGCACCCCTACTTAGGTGGTAGTTTACTCAAAAAACAACTGCAGAGGATGAAACATCAAAGTTTATTGCAGCTGATGATTGTCACAAAAAAGGCAGAGCCAAAGAAAACCTCAAATCAAATCAGAATCCTTCTGTGTAAGGAAAAGCTGTTTCTTTTAAGGGGTGGGGACTGCTTTGCACCTGCTCCTCTAGGTGGAAATGGCACTTTTATAAACGGACACAACTATTATATAAGCTAAGCCAAACAAATGCAATATTGCTCTATACTTTTATCTGTTGATGTCAGTAACCATAACTAGACCAAATACGTTGCAATCATATGTTAACAGATTATTTTAAAATCGCATTATTATGACAGATGATGTTAAAAACAAAAGCAGTGGTGAATAAGCGCCCTCTTAAGGGCACTGGGTACAAATAACATTCCTTCAATGCACTTGCATAATTTTGAAGTTCAATTCTGAACATTTCCTCACACTAAAATGACAGATTCCAAGATTTTCCCCCTTCACAATGTTCCAAAAGTGCTGTAATTTCTATTTCTAAGCAGAATTATCAATCACTTAGTTGGCAAAAAGTTACACAAAACTATTCACTCCACTGTATGAGATACTCATTTGTTCCATTCCTTTAACAGTAATTAATACCAGGATGTTTTTACCTATATGGGGTAGGAGGGGAATAAATAGAGGAAGAACGAATGCATAAGTTTAGTCTTTTGCTGCAATAAACCAAAATAAAAATAAGAGAGCTTCCTAATAATTTATATTTCTGACATTGTTGATTGGCTCATCATCCCAGCCTGTAAGAGACAAATTCAAAGTGTCGTTTTGAGATACTAATCAGTACCAAAGAAACACATGTCAGGCATGAAATTGGCTTTGGAAACCATTTCAAGAAACCTATACGTAAAGACCCACATAGCTTTCCAAAAAAAAGGCTTGGCCTTGCCACATGGGATCTTTTTGGAGATCCTCACTTTTGGCAGTAAACTCACTTTTTCTCCTGATACATGTTTACAGCAGAACTGACTGCAGAAAGCAGGTTTAGATTTCTGCCTCTTCAGAGCTCTCCCATGATCATAGCTTGGCATTTTCAGGCTCTAAATGCAATATAGATGAGATGAAGAATCTCCTCTCCTTTGGCAGGATATCCTTATGGTCATTTTCACATCTCAGGTCAGGGAAGCAAGCATTTCAACCTACCTGTTCTTGCTTACAATCGTGCTGCATGAACAGGTAACCAGGATATAGGCAGATTTTATTGTCATCTTCATTCACTTTTAAAACTAACTCAAAAGAAAGAAAGCATCTTTTTCAGAGAATTTTCCTTTTATCAGGCCCCAAAATCCAGGTCAGCTTTATTCTTCATATCTTTCATCAAGTCAGCTATCATTACATGGGCATCAAGAATTTTCTTAGGTACTGTTCTCACATGCCTCAAATAGGGTCAAAAAGAGTAGACAAAACACAGCTCTCTGTTAGGAGACACCTGTAAACTGCTGAAATACTTACTTTGGACATTTATAGACAACAGCTTGGTTTTGAAGTGTTCTTTTCAACAATGTGCAGCATCAGACACAGAAAGAGAAGCAGTCTGAGGAAAAAACACAACCTGCTCTGGCCAAAAGAAAAATAAACCTTTTCCAGCTTGCTTTTGAAAACAATTTTTTACAAATTTTCTTAACTTTCACATAAAGCACAAGAGTAATGGGAGACAGGAGAAGAAACTGAAAAGAGTCTGTCTTAAGGCTGACAGTAATGTTCAACCAAGGGATTTTTTTTTTCCTCTTTTCTCATGTATTTTTAAAACTTCGAACATTGGCTCCATAAGGGAAGATTGAATCTTGACGAGGCTGACAGCTGGTCTGAAAGCCTCACAGAATCAGACCTAAAGACAGACAGAAATTACCCATGAGATTTTGCAGCCACCATGAAACCCACAGCAAAAGCCAAGAAGAAAATCAATGAAAGACAATGTTCTAGAGACAAGGAGAAGATGTTCTTGTCGGGGAATATTAAGTGTGCACATGAAAGAACTTGCATATAAAATGTAACCAACTATATTTTTGCTTGTATAGCTAATTGTATTACTGTTTGAATGGTCATTGTTTATTAGGCAGTCTTGCCATTCTTTGCTAGCAGCCAGTCTTAATAAGCCACAGTAATTGTGAAAAGGTGTAAGAGCAGCAGCAGAGAAAAATAAAAAACTTTTACTTCTTATGGCTTTGGATTACAACAAGGGTATGTGTTGTTATGTCTGTCTCAACAAAGCGACAGGATCTCTTGCTACGTCTGCATAGAATTACACTTTTAAATTAACACTTCTGGCTCTCCATTAGTTCAGAGAGCCAGGCATGACAATAATTAAAATATTGTTTCCCATTTTTCACTTCAGGTATTCTTTCAAGAGAAACCTGGCAGCAAATGAAAGCTGGTATGAGAGCATAGAATTCCCAAACCACAGACTGAGCCACATGCTACAGCACCTACATACACTGCCTTCCATTGTTAGCTTCCTGCAATTCTTCAGCCTCTCCAGACTAGATAAGAAACTGTCAAATGTGTTACAGAAACTTTTTAAAATTCTTTGATTAATTATTTTTCATAGAAGCATACATCCTTTTAAGGAACCCACGGAGATCAGATGAGTAATCATCAACAGTGACACCAGATTGATGGAAAATTATGTTTTATGGATTTAAAACTACTCAGTTGTAGAATCCCTGTGGAAATACCAAAAGTTATGCTCCCATAGCTGTTGTCATTTTTAAGAACCATGGTTACTGAATATAACTTTTGAACAATTGTCCTAATTTAGCATACTCAATTGTCAAAGGACATCTTCACAATGCAGTAACCAACTAGCCCTCTGAAATGCTACTGCCATTACTAGTAACAGCTCGTTGTGTTGTACTGAGTTTGTAGAACTGAGACTTATCAGCCTTCCTCTATCTGAATTTACCTTCACCTGCTTGCGACTTGATTTCAGCTTAATTTAGTTTTCTGGAACAAGATATTTTTTCTTAATTGACTAAGTGTCCATGGCTAATTAATTTTATATCTCTGTATCTTTGCATTGCACCACCATGGTTTCATGACTAACAAAATACGATGCAGAGAAATGCAGGCTGATATGACAGAGGCCTAGGAAAGCTCAGTTACAGGGTGCAGTATAGGAAAAGAGGTATAGAATATGAGATGGGGTACAGGCTTGGTACTAGGAAGTCCACAACTATGATCAATTCACCAGTGGTCAGTTAAAGAAATATAGAATGGGCGTGAAAAATATTTGCTTATAAGTAACGAAGAAAAGAAATATCATTCAACATAAGGAAGATGGCCATTTATAGCAGATTTGAGTGTAATATGGAGCTGCAAAACACTGAAGAAAAAGAAAAGGTGGACAACTGCGTTGCAGAGAAAAAAAAGAAACCAAGTATCTCCTGGGCTAATAACTTAGCATAAGGATGAAACCTAGGGTAAAGGACTCCAGATGCTAACAACTCACCTCAACAGCCCTCACCAACGCAGACTTCAGGGAATGATTGAGCTGTGAGAGTGTGGTTGGCAGGTAGAAGACTGGTTTTTGTACTTAAGATGTCATAACTGTCATGCAAATATACACAGACTAAAGTTAGACTAAGAGGATTTATAAAGAAACAGCATTGCATAGAGCAGCACATACCCAAGATGAGTTCAGCTGAGTACTTCATTTCGTCCCACATCGCACTGACCTGAGATTTGAAATAATAAAGTGAGAAGCTCATCAATGGACCATAACTGAAAACTGAGCAGAAACAAGGGTGCATCTGATGCTGTCAGATACACATCTCGATCAACACCCAAAAGGCAAGTTGCTTTCCAGCAAAAGTCATACATGAGTTTAACTAACAATATTCTCTTTGGACTTGTATGTAGCTATTTCTAATTACATTCAAGGCTTTCTTTCTGTTCAGACTAGACCCTTACATACATGTGGGGTTTATCCTACACAGTCTTGGGATAGTTGAGGAGGTAATACAGAGAGGTGGGAGGGAGTTCTTTCCATCATATGCCTGCAATGATAGAAATTGGGAAGTGCTAGCAGTAGAGGGGGCACTGACAGCTTTGCACACTTTCTATCAGGAGTCTGTGACAGCTCTAAAACTATACTGACACAAAAATTAACACCTTGAGTCTCTTAGACTGAAAAATTCAAGTTCTTTACAAGTCTGCTCCAGTTGTTCTAACATATTGCATAAGGTAAAACCAGTACTAAATGATTTATCTAGAACTGTACACCCAGTTTCTTAATTTCATTCCCCAGGAAGAGCTAGAATTGGAAAAGCCTAAAGGAAGATAAAAATCCTTTTTATAGAGAATCAAGTTGAATAATTTTTGAGCCCTCAAGGGTGTGCAGCTTGTGCCTTCGCAAGGTAAACCAGCACAAATTTGTTAAGTACCTCTTAATAACAATGAATTCATTACCATTACAATCTTAGTTATATCCATTTCTCAGATAGATACACATGTATTGCTTTAATTCTAATTAAGTGTTGTATTTCTGAAGACAGTATTACCAACAAGCCTATGTTTAGCCTTATTACAATTATGTACATAAAGAAAATATGTTCAGGAGATGCAAGTGAGATTAAATGCAGCTGAAAAAGCAGTAAGGGTGAGTGACTAATGGACAAGTTTTCTCTGAATATATTCACTTCTATTCCTGCTCAGATTTGTTCTATGAGATGACATTCTCTCCCACTCTCCCACATGTGCATTTGCATTTCACACACACAAGTCTGACCAACAGTAACTGGAGAAGAGAAATACTATTATAGAGAGTAAATGTGCAAACCTGACCTTTTCTCCAATTGGATAATATCTTCTAAGTTATTCAGAGCCTGATTTTTTTTTTCTCAGTTACAGGAATGTAAATCACGATGGGTTTCTTCTGAGATTAAAAAAATTATGTTCTTAGTCTTTATGCCTTCTGGTGGTCTGTCGCCCGAAAGCACACACATCCTTTACCCAGAGGTGAGACACTTTTCTCTCTGGCACATTGTCAGTAGGATCCAAGGTGAACTAGCCTCCCTGATTAAGCTGCTGGGCAAGATCCAACAGACATTGACTGTAACAGTTGATTTGTCCAGTCCTGGAATCACCAGCATGATGACCAACACCTGAACTACGGTTTGCCCTTATAGGTGGCACAGCACACCACAATATCGCTGTGTAAAGGAGCCTATTCAGGAGGATTTGCATTCTTCATGCCAGCTCTTAAAGACTGAGTCCCAAAAGCAACAGAAAATTAAAGACTTCAGTAAGCTGATGGCAGTTAAGCCTCCAAGTCATGAAATTTTAACATAAAATTTTATTTTTATACTCACCAGCTCTAGAGATAAAATGAGCATGATATTTTCAAATAAATATCTCACAGTTCTCTCTTGGGAGGAGGCTACCTTCTGTTTGTAAATTAATGGTCCACTAATAAGTGGCTTGGGAACAGTATGTCAGAATGTGGAAAAGCTCTCTTGCCAGAATTCAAAAGTTATCATCATCAACTCAATTTTAACCTAGAAAAAAAAGTGGTTTTGAAAGTGTTCCTGGTAATTGAAAGAAACCCACCAAAACAGCATTTTCAATCAAGCATACAATAAAATCTAATATATAGGAAACCAATGTTCCCAGTTAGATACAAGAAGTGTTTCCATAGTCCCTTTTCTCGAGGAGAAATGAGAGACTTTGTGGGAGCAGACATAAACCACTGAAAAATGCAGTATGGCCAAAATCCTGGCCCACAAGCTTGAAGAATATTAAACATCAAAGCATTTTAGAGCATTGACCAGTGAAGATGGATTTAATCAAAAGAATATTTACATATGAATAACATAGCTCATACACATTTTTAGCCATCCATGAAAAATTAAATTAATTTGCAATGCAAACTGAGGCAGCTAGCGAATGCCAATGAATGATGAATACCACTAATGACAGAACTGTATTTAACTGGTTTTTTAGAAAGCATACTAATTTTTTCAGTAAGTAGTTATGAGTTGCTGTGCTACTGATAAAGCGTCCAGTACAGGAATTCATCAGTTTATGATCTTTCCATTTCCTCATATACACAAGGATTAGCTAGTGGTTAAAAACATATGGAGGCTGGGAAAAACATACTACACTTTGTTGCAGCTTGTTTGTACCTACAGGGCATGAAGAAAATGGTAGCATCACTTCTAGAAGTACTCAGTGACTGCATACACAAGCTTCAGTGGCACAGAAGTCAATCAGTGACTGAACCTCTGAGCAGCTTCCAAGCCCATTTGATGCCAGCACTCAGTTCAGAAGGCCAGGCTAAATCTAGTCCCACAGAAACTCGATATGCAGCACTCAGTGGAGATGTAAAGGCCTCATCAGGAAGTTTTTTCATCTGCTGTTTGGTTCACTGCTGGTGTACTGAATTACTGTTACACATAGATGCAGCCTAAAAGCAAAAGGCAAAGAAAATAAGTCCTCCAACTGCTTCTTGTAGGTTGAAATTATACTCAAAATCTTAGAAGCTGCTTATTGAGACGAGTGCCAGTAAGAGCTCACTAACTGCTAAAGCCCATGTGGAGATGAAAAGTTACACAGTTCATGAAACAGTGAGCAGGTAAATATCTTCAAATGCATTTGTTGAGAATAGCAGCATTTTTTTTTGTTTATAAAACCAAATCTGAGTATGGCTTCACTTGCTCTCCAAACCCCAAAACACACATTAGTACTTCAGCCCACCTAGAACACTTCAACTACAAACTATGTTCCAAGCAATGTGCAATGAAGACTGTGATCTTTAAGACAGTTTAAGGGGGTGGATATTCTAAAATGAATTACCTCCCTTAGTTTCAACCAATTCCTCTCCACCAATAAGGAGAAAATTAATATGAGCAAAGTGAAAAAAACCCCAGTTTATTAACAGGCAAAAAATAACAAATAATCACTACATACAAAATTTCTAAGTCCCAGGACCATTCTTTCTCTAAGATTTACTTTGAGAGTAAAAAAATTAAAATAAATATATTTATTGAACATGACTCTGTAATTTCCATTTTTCATATTATAAAAGCTGGAACTCCCAGAGACCTATGGTAATCAACAATTAATTAATAGATTAGGTTTTCCAAGCCACAGCCCTCAGACTGAAGCATTTCAGACAAAATCTGTCTTGAGGAATGTTTCCCAAATAAACACAAGGAAGTTAAAGACACAACCCAACATGGAGTGTTCTTATGATGTGTCAAATTTTGACCATGTTTTTTTTTTTCTTCCTATTTGATCATGAGATGCTTTCTAGAGATTTTTACAAGAAGGAACTGGTATGTTCAAGACAATAAAAATTAAGACTTCAAGTGCAACTAAGGAAAAGAACTGGCTACACCAAGCTCTTGAATGACACAAATGTGCATAAGCTTCTACTCTACCTGTCCAGAAAACATTTCATAATGCAACTTGAGTAAACACATCCAAGTAGTGAAATATCACTCAATTTAAAAACACCTTCTCTCTCTAAATAATAATACCTTTCATTTATCTGTGATGTGCAGTGGTTAGGATTCACAAGAGCAGACCATGAAACTCTCTTTTCTACAGTCTGCCATTGTAATATCACACACCTCCATTCCTTTTGGTTAGGAGACCCAATAATGTTTTATCACCATCTGTTATTTTGGGACTTCTTATGACTCTTTTGTGATCTTATGATGGGGGATGATCATCAAGCTCTGGTATCGCTATATGTGGAACTGCACATTCGGTGATATCCAAGACAACTTCTCCTTCCAGAGCCTCTTTTCAGAGAAATGCAGAAGCTTATAAATAGGGTGTGTGACAGCAAAATGAAATACAATCCTTTGTGGTAAATTATATGTGAACTTGATTATGCCAGTTCCATTCATCCGTGGTTATTTAAAGTTGCAAGAAAGTTGCTGTGGAGCCCTCTTTGTCCAACTCTAGAACATTAAAGAAGAAATGCAACACTGCTGTTGTAGTACAGTAATAAGTACCCTTATTTAATACAGGTTGTGTTCTAAAAAACAGTATTTAAAGGCAGATATAATGATTTTGTCGCAGCCCTCTTTGAGCAAGTGAAGTACTGCTCAAAATTACGATTACATTTGTTTAGCTTAAAAAAGATAAACATAAGCATCAAAGTAGCTTCACTGAACCAATACAGGTAAAAGTGCAAGGAGAGTTTAGTAGTTCCTATGACTCTATTGATAGAAACACTGTTGCTATAACAACAGTATATCAGAAGGATGGGAGGAAGGGCCAGAAATACATAACTTTAATAACTAAAAAGATATCATTTTAGATCTTCTCATTATGTGCTAGAGCTTATGTACCACAGTAACCACAGACTGTATTCAATACATTTCCAACCAGAAAATATCTATTTTTCTTTGCTACTCCTCACCTTTGACATCTAAATATTTCAGAAAATATTAGTCATTATAGTGCCCTTGTGAGGCAAGGGGCTTTAACACTGCTGTTTGCCATTAGGGTAAACAGAGAGCAGTGCCTCAAATTAAACTGCCTCAAATCATATTAGAAGCCTTCCACAGAATCAGGACTGTATTCTTGTCTAACACACCCATGTGTGACCTTACCTTCTGAATCTGTCTTCCCACCAGCGCTTAACAGGCGCCCAACCCCTTCCCTACTTTTCAGAAAGACGTCAGACATGGATATTTTGGTAACAGAGAAAGCTCTGTGCAGAACAGTGAGCATTAGGGATTCCTCCAGTGCTTTTTCCAATTACAAAACAGGTGCCCCAGGTTCCAGTTAAAAACAGAGCTTTCCTCATTTGCACAAGCTGTACTTATGGAGAAGAAAATGTCTGGAATGGTATCTCTTTTTAAAGGAAAAACTGTCTCCAGACCAAGAGGCAAAATATATTTATCATCTGCACGGCCAAAGGTTGTTGAGTTACTAGCTAATGCATTTTTTCTTTTCTTCTTTTCCCTCCCTTTAGAGTATTCTTCTAGTGGCTGAGTTACCACAGTTCTTTATTTCCCTAAAGTTCCTAAATGCTATTGTTATTCTGTGGGCATATCTGACTAAGAGCCTTATAACTTGCTTTCTAACAGGTTTCAGCCTAGCCTATCTGACATAGGACAAATTCTTGTAACGTCTCTATGACTGATTTTTAAAGTTTTACATATTGCATGGAAGGCTGATTTTTAGCTATGACCTATATCAGTCTTCTTCCCTCAAATATATTTAGGATGCCACAAGGATTTTGGCAAGTTATTCACTAGGCTTCTGTTGAATATTCTTTATGACCATAGAAGATTTATTTTCCGCACATCTGTCTTGTGGTCATGAAACTAGCTCCCAGAGAGTGTTTAAGTTAACTCCATCATAGATTTCTGTTGCTAGCACAGATAGGGAGTAGGACACTGACAAGTAGCAAAATCTGGGGCTAACAGTTCTTTCCACCTATAACACCACTATGCTATTTCTTTACAGGTGCCATTAGAGAGATTAGTGAATGCCATGGCACGTAGTCCCCAAATGCTTTTTGGCTCACATTCCCTCTTCCCATCAGAGCCATGTGCAGCAGAGTTAAATTCCTGCTCCTCCTTGAGAGTTCTGGCCCCATGTCTCCCACCTTGTTGAAAATGTGCCACTCTACAAAGCTTTATAGGTAGAGAGTGGGACTACAGCACCTTTTCTAGGAGGATTTATATTGTGGTCCCTCACTCCAAAAAATATTCTCTGTGACCACCTTTTCTCCCCTAGAATACCAATTCAGGTCTCTTAAGATCAAATGGCCAGACCTACCACTTGAAGAACAATCAGTACAGCAGTGCCAAAATCATAGCACACAGGTTCATTTACAGGAACAGATAAGTCTTTCTTTCTGTACAAAAAGCAGGAGGAATACCACAGAACATCACGGCCCTTCACTGTATTCAGCTCACCCTGAGCATAAGCCTTCAGATGATAGCCTTCATTTTGATAATTGGACCAAGTACTTTGCCCCTCAGGGAAAAAGAAGAAAAAAATCATGAAAATAAAAAACCACTTTCCCAAGTTGAAGGAAATTCTACCAAAGAGAAAACAATTCCTGAATATTTTCATCTGTAAATGGCAGCAAGTCATTTACTTCTTATTTTCCCATGTCATTTACTAGGTGAATCTAATCACTCTCCATTATGCTGTAGCATTATTTTACTTGTTACATTTCCTCAAAATAGAGGAGTGCTAAATTCTCTTCGTCCCTTGGTGAGAGATCACTGAGAATCTCTAAGGGTAGGTATAACCATCCAATTTCTTTGAAAATCTGAATGATCCAACTCTCTTTGCAATTTTTTGATGCTCACTGAGACTTGCTCTAGGTTGCAGAACAATGTATTGCTATAGTCAGCCCAGCTTCTCTTCTCTAGACCTCTTCTCCAAAGACTTAAGACCTCCAGCTTCAATATTTCTGTCACTTTTAAAAGTACACTATTTTTTGGCCTTCTGCTTTCCCTCCATGTAAAATTAATCCCAGTGTAGTTTTCTTAGCTATTGCTACAGCACTTGCACTTACATAATTTGCATTCCTTTTTTTTCTTAGTGATGACAAATATCACCAAGGGCCTGTGGTAAGACAAGTGTAATGCCAGAGCCTAAGTGGTTTTGTTTAGATTTCCAATTCTTTTGTTAACTGGAAGTTTATTGAGCACTGAGGTGCTTCCTTCAGTCTGTCTCGGATTCTCTGGAATTTTCCATACGTGTATTTGCCAATGTGCTAAAGCAAACAAGTTGTACTTGGAAAAACGACATTTGAGCAACGGAAAGGTCTCTTTCAAATCCTTTTCAGCAGGAAACCAAGTCCAAGGACAGCAAGTTGTTTATCCCTTGTTCCTGTTTCTTATGCAACATTATCCTGGAAGAACACGCATATATTGTCCAGTAACTTTGCCCCTGGATCTCAGGCACAGCATGTTCCCACTAGAAAAAACACCCTTCTCCTGACCCTGATAAATGATTGCAGAGTAGCTCTGATTCAGCACTGACTTTCCTGCACTGCATCATTAAGCTGAAACACAATAAAACTCTTCTCTGCCATTGTCCACAGCTCTCAGATTTCTCCACCCTGATAAAAACTAGTTTTGTGCTTAAAATTATCTCCGTAGTTCACAAAGGCTGCACACTGGGTGCTTTATTCTCTTTGACAGAGTCACTTTTGCATAGTAACCATATCTATCCCCAAAGAAACTCTTGGTGTTAAATATCAAATCTTGCAAGATTTATGCTTTTCCAGAACAATTATTGACCTGTGTTTCATGCAGCAGTGACTGAAGTTCTCAACAGAACCCCATAATAATCCAGAACAATTAAGTCAGGTATCCTTATTATGATTTTGTACCCTCATTACCATGACTCCATCTAAAATACTGGCTTTCTGAAAAATACCCTACCAAATATTCCACAGGGCATGATGGAAGTTAACCATCCTTTGTTTTATAGAAACAGTGAGCAATTACTACTATCTTCCCAAGGGCAGACCATAAATAATACAATTCCTACTAAAGGAATACCATAGGTCCTAAACTTTGCACATGGACTCTTCAAGTTCACCTCCACAGCCCCACTTTTAACATTAAACTAGAAGGTTTGCTGTCGATCACAGAAAGCTGCCAAAAGATTAAATTATCTCACAGTAGTCACACCTCCTTAATTTACACCTATTCTCAGCTGGGAGAATTCAAGATGTGTGTATTGTGGCTTACTGTAAATGTCAGTCATTAAACTGCTCAGTTTTGTTCCCAGAGCTATTCAAGTTTTTCAAAATCAGTGGATCCTGGTCTCTTGTTTTCCCTGTATCTTTAAATGCAAAAAGCTAACTACAACAGGCAATAAGGAAGCACATCAGGTCACAGTCTAGGAAATTAAAAGGATGGTTGGAAATAATTACTGGATCATTAGCAATATTTGAAAGCAGCATTAACATGAAGAAAACTGTAATTAGAAACAACCTTTCCTTATCCTGCCAAGAGGCTGGCTGCCTCTGATGTGATGAAAGTAAGCAGGACAGTTCCATTTTGTAAACACAGGGAGTAGACACCAAGAAATACATGCCAAAAAGAGTGATTCTCTGTAAGGATTTTGAAGAGTTGTAGATCTGGAACCAAGAAGAAGTTTCTCCTGGAATTCCAGCTTGTGGAGTCCAATTCTTCACTCAGAATCCCAGCTTTCATTTTCTCTATAGGATAAAAGTCTTTAAAACAGGGAACACAAAGCTCAGTAAATATAGAAAATAAAGTATAGTCACAATATTTAGTCATATTTTCAGTCTAATTTTTTTCATCTGCATCACGGAGGTGTGACACAACAGTAGAAAACTACAAGTACTATTCCAGCTTTGTAAACAGGAACATCAATTTGCTCTCTTTAACATTTTCTTTAACATAAGAAGAATAGTCTTAAATCTCAATGAAAAAATTGATCAATTATTTATAAAGATCCACAGGCAGATTCGGGAAAACAAAATAAAAAGATACTGTACTGTGTTGGGAAAACTAACAAACCCTAGAATAACAGAGATTTTTCAGGTACATTTACATGCCTGAGCCCAACAGATATCAGTTTAAAAATAAAAATCACCTTCTAACATCTACAAAATCAACAAAACAAGAGCCAAAAATCCTACTGAAGTGCGATAGTCTGTCTCTTCTTTGTCCCTCTGAGGACAGGTTCTCTTTGCCCAGCTCTCTGCCACACTGACTTGCTCTGTTGCAAGGCCAGAAAAGGGATGTCTGTGACTAGCAATCCACACAGAGGCTTCCAGCCAGTATCTTCTTACACAAACACACCCTCTGTTTGATGTCCCAGAGTTGAAAAAAAAAAAAAAATTAAAAAAAGGGTGAGAATTTTAATATTTCTTGAGCCAATAAGTTAGCAAGTGCCTTGTGAGTGGAAATCCTGTCATGCAAACCCTCACTGACTGCAGGGACAGAGAAGGAGATGCTCAATGCCTCTTCTTCAACATATGTAACAACTTCAAGTGTTGCACCCTTTCTTTCATTAACATAGAGAGCTTTGTGGAGGATTTCTTATCATAAGTGTTGTTGACAAAATCTTTTTTTACTTGTGTAAAAAAACCCCAAAATATCCATGCTTTTTTACAGCTGAATAAATGAAGGCACAAAAGGGAACTCAAACCCAGAGCTGAGAATGAGATACACCTTCCCTGTCCCAAACAGCTTGGGCAGGATTTCTTCCTCAGCAGGGATCACAGCAGTCTTGGCAAGGTACCACACTTGCTCCCTCTCACAACAAACCATGAAGAGCTGAGGCAGCCATTAATTAGCTCACCCAACTTCTGGAACTCCATCAGCCCTGTTTAAATAGTGCTGACTTCCTGCAGGCACAACGCAGGGACCTCTGAGGCACTTCTGCATCACAAATTTGATATATGAGCTTGACTTCACAAGAGGTAAAATACCCAGCATACTTCTGTAAACACAGAGGAAAAGCAGTGGTTTCCATGGCAATGTTCATCTTAAAAGAGCTCTCAGTTCATCCATCCTGCTCCTCTCTGCCCTGTATCCCAGAAATGCATCTCTCCCTGAGCTTATCAGCAAGCTCAGAAAAGGAGTACTTCAACATGCAAGGCCTTCTGCCTTTCCTCTGCTTGCACTATTCCCATGGATCCCCGGGAGGGTAGAGAAGCCCTTGGGGACATGTCTGAATTATTCATGCACAATGAACAATTAGATGATGAAAGCCCCAGTGGGATTGAGAGTATAGGTATTCTTTAACTGTGAGCAGTTCCATCTTCAAACTCTATATTAGGATACAAAAACACAATAGTCTTAGTACCCAGGCTAGTGTCCTACTGATACAGCAAACTCAAAGCAAGATGCAATCAGTGCTTTTACAACCTAAAGGCAGATCTCCTCATACTAGTGTCCATATTTTCAATCCTCTTTTCCTGCATTAGCAGGCAGTTCTAGCCACATGAAAGGTAAATAGGAAAACCCTCCACCCCGTCCACCGCAATAATTTATAGTGTTAAAGTAGCTTTGATATAAAGATACAGTTTTTATTTCTGTTATTAACTGAACTTAGACATAACAGTGAAATAGCTGAAGCAGTTTTGATTGTGGTAAAATTGAACTGTCTGCTTAGTTGGATAATATCCAATGATGTGTGATGGAGAACCCTGCTACTGACATGCCAACTATCAACAACTACCCATGGACACAAGCTCCAGCTGGAAGTGATAGTAAAAACTAACTAAAACCACAGCCAAGGAATACACATGCTCTAAAAAGGCAGACCTGAGGAGGAACCATGCCAAACAGTTCCTGGAATGTGTAAACTAGTTTGGGGAAGAGTTTAAATATGCATAATTGTTTATGAATATGCAATAGACTGATGCAATAGGAAAGGTATGTAAAGGATGTGCTCTTGACTGAATGCTGAGAGGAACGACAGGATTTGTCTTTACAAACAAACTGTATGTGTGCTGATAAATTAAATTGGATATTGAAAGATGGAAGAAACAATGGGGAAATACCATAAATTCCATAAGAATTAAAAATTATACATTACAGAAGAATCTTAGGTATTAGGCATTCCAGGAAGTTTGTGCCTCTCAAGTACCTCAGCCAGTGGGGAAAGAGAGAGGGAAATGTGGCTGGTAAATTAAGATAAAAAGGAGGCTGCGTTCTCCAAAAATTTGAGAGACTCCAGGGTAATGTCCCATGGCCTCTCCCTTTATTTGAATAAAGTAACAGGACTCCGTTGTCTTTTTTTTGGACATAAACCTCTGGTGTTTGTGGATTAATTTTCCTGACAATCCCAAGCACCCAGCGCCAGCATAATTAAATTTTGCTTTATTATCTTTGTCCCGTTATTGTCCTTTATTACACTTTTAAATTTTAGCAGGAGAGTGACTCTCATTTTTTACAGCCATGTTTTTGAACTCATGTCTCATTTACTTGAAAAACATGTAAAGTCCATGCCTCCCCAATCCCTTATAAGTATGCGTTGGGCAGCTTTAATTATGCTCCGTTGGGCTGTTTTCAAAGTGCCTGCACGAAACCCAAATACCACTTTTTCGTTGGAGGTGCAGGACAAGGTGAGAGATACATTATGGGATCACACTACAAGAGGAGATAAGGTGGCCACTCAAATGCTGCCTGCCTGGAAGGAGATACTAGAGGCTATCGAAGCGCAGGAAAAGACTAAAAAAGAGGCTTGTCTCCGCCAGACCCTCGGGGGAGGAGAACCAGAAGATGCCTCCTCGTCCTCCAACCCATTTGATGATGGAGGGGAGCTGGACAGTATTGTATTCCCCCTGTCACAGTTTCCACTGGCAGGCTGGAGGAGGCAGATGTGCATAGGTCTGTTACTAGAGTGCACTGCAGCAGACATCAGCTTCCTGATCATACCAAAGCACAAAAAGACTCCCTTTTTTGGCTTGAAGTCCAGGGTACATGCTAGCCCAGTCCCCTGTGGGTCAAGGTGACAGGGCAAAAAAAGCCCAAGTCAGGATTAGGAGATTAGGAGTCTCATTTTGAGACTTAGAATTCCTCTGAAGATATTTACTAGAGAAATTAAATGTTTTTATTTAGCAGGAAGAAGTTTTTCTAGGCAACATATATGCTGCAATAAAATCTACACTAATCTCTCCCGCTCACAAACAGGCTTCCCAGCCAAAAAAGTCCCCTGAATATCCCAGGCTCTCATAAACAGGCAAACTTGGAGTAGTTTGTAGAAAAAGGGCTACTTCTTGGCACTGCAAAACACAGAAAGGAGCATCAACTGAATGGGACATGAATGGAGAGAGACTATGCCCCTCACTGTAAAACTTCTCCTGGCATCACAACAAGTATACAGGGAAGAGAGCAAAATCTTATTTAAATGCTGTGTTGAGGAATGACTCAAACACTTCTCTGCCCTCAGTTTCATCTCTGTAGCATAAAAGAGAGCCACTTTATATAGAGTTTAACCACAAGCCACTATTTGCAGGATAAAAGCTCCACATAAGGTGGGCTATGAACTACAGGGGAGAAATAATAGCAAGAACAGCAATAACAATCTGTGTAGGTTCAAAACCAGTACATTGTGTAATACTATTAATTTTATACTTGGCCACTGTTCTACCAATGCCCAGCACCAACTTTCCCAGAGCTGAATGTACCAGCACAAGTCAACTTTCAGTCAGAGAACTGAAATGCTGAAAATTGCATTTTCAGAAAGTAACTTTACGTTCTGCAATAGCTTGAATAACAAATTCACAGGGTCCTCGATCACCTCCACATTACAAATTTGCATTGCATTTTGCTAAACTAAATTTGATTACTCTGGCACAAGAGCTCCTAATGTGATAATAACAGAAGATTTTTATATTATGTCAGATTCCTCCGCAGTAAAAATTTGACACAGTTCACAGGGAAGGTCAGGACAGAAGATTAATTGATTTGATTAGCAGTGGACCAAGGTCTAACATTTTTCATGCCAAAACTGGAAGTAATTTTGGGTGCTGAACAAAATCTGTTGCCTGTAGTTCTCTCTTAAGCTTCCCTACTAGCTTGTGTTTTTCTGTAGAGAGCTATGAGGAACTGCACTCCTTTCAGTTCGATTTGATCTTCACATCTTTCAGAAATTGCCATAATTACTAATTGTGATTGTGTGCATATCAGCATGTTTTCCTAAGAATGTTTTTTATGTAAAGAGACAGCTAGATCCCTACTTTATGCACCTGTCCCAACTGAGCCCCAGATCCAGGCATAAACGACAAAGGAAACTCCATAAAGATTCAGAAGGCAAAAGTCCTTATTTATTAAATAAGGTGAAAGCTTATATAACATTGCAAGAAGCAGTGCAAGGACCAGTTACCATTGGTTAAAAGAACAAACAACCCTTGAACTGAAAAAAAATCCAATGTCTTCAAAACATCAGTAACAAACAGCAGGTGCAAGTTATTTTCCAAGTTTGTTTACCGTTCTTTCTGCCTGGGAAAATTATCTTTCTCACAGGCTCTGATTGCACGGATTCTTGAAAATCCCTTTTCGACCAGGATGTCAGCATCCACATGCACTCGCCTACACTCCAGTTCCATTACGAAAGCAAACACACATTTTTCAAAGCACCTGACAAAAAATTCTTGAGTCCCATTCCCCGGCAGCCAGCACTTGATAAATCACCAAATCATCTAATCTTTCTATAGTTTGTTTTCTATACTGAAAGTAGTTTAATTTTATATTAGAGAAGGAAAAAAAATTAAAAATCTTACTAAAATAAATAGAATCTAGAACAAGATTATTGGCCCTGGACAGAGGAAAAAAAACCTGCATGATATCTCTGTATTTAGATGAGATATATAATTGTTCATAACATTCAATTTCATGTCAGGTTATGGGGGAAAGAAGACTTTGGTACCGAAAAAAAATATCCTTTTAAAACAGCTATTCTCTTCCTCTATTCCCTATCTATTCCTTACCAAAATTGTTAAAAACCCAATTACAGCAATGTCTTCTAAATCTAAGCAAGGACAAAAGAGCACTCATTGTAAGGCTAAAACATTTTAAAAAATAAATAACTATGGTTGGGGGATGGGGAGAAAACACCACAAAAGACTTGGTAAGAAAAGAAAACCTCTAGAGGACGAATGCTGAGAGGAAAATTTCAGAAAACTTCAGCAGTTTGAAAGAATCTAGCGTGCAATACTGTAGGTATGTGCAACTACTTTTAACCTAAACCTTGCTTTTCACACCAATGCTGCACATGTACAAAAGGCTACAAATGTATTGTTGAAAGGGGACTTATAAATATAATCCTGTGAGCAGAAGTATAGCTAGTGATTTAAAGTACAAGACTTTCTAATTCAAACCAGAGGCAGGAAGGTGTATTTCCTTCTGCCTCAGTGAGAAAGAGCTCACTGAAGTCCAAGGAAACCCAGGTTAATCATCACAACCATGGTAATACAATATCTATCATCACTGACATGCATCTTTTACTTCTAAAATTAAATACATCTTCCGCTTACAAAGATGCTTATGTGATCTGCTGTGATCTATTTGTTTAGATTTCTGGGGAAAGTGCTAAAAACTAGGGGTTTACATCTTGGAAAATGTGAACAACAGGTCACATTTCTTACTAGGAAAGCTAAGGATGTATTCTGTCTTGGAAGCTTACATGAAGCACAGCAGTGATGAAGAAATACTTTTGGACTTCACCTTAAGTAACTTTCAAATAAAATTGTGAAACAGAATTTAAAACATTACGGCCTACAAACAAGAATGAATTTGGCTGCCCATAAAACACTTGGATGACGCACGTGTGTAAGAGCACTACTCAAGTTTTCAAAAACTTTAAGACATGAAACTTGACAGACAATGCCATTCATCAAATCCTCAAAATGCAACATGATGCTGGTTGAATAGAGAAATCCATCTATTTTATTTCTCCAAAGGAGATTGAATAGTAGTGGTTTTTATTTGATAAAGCACCTACCACTTCAAAAGTCTACATCTCTGTTCCATCTAAGCTTCAAGAAGATGAGAAACAGACCAAAAAGCACCTTGACTTCCAAGCTTCCTTAAGAAACTCTTCTTCACTGAGAGTTTTTAGAACACAGAAGGAGGCTGTGTTTTTTTCCACTGGCTCATCTCAGCACAGTAGAGCAAGGTGGTATGGAAACCATGCATAGTACACCTAATTAACTAAATTTTTCCAATTTCCAATTATCCATCAAAATACCATGAAAGACAACACTGTTGAGTCCTCATTCTCATCTCTTCTCAGTATTATAAATAATGTCACTTGATTGGAGTAGTCTGAGAATAAGAAAGTGATTAGGAGAGATAGGAAAAAAGCAGCTGATAACAGAAAGTGGAGAACATGGAAGGTGGAGCAGGAGGAGATGGACAGAAGAAAACCCATGAACAAGAACAGAGAAATGTGCACTGAGTACCAGCCTGGTTTCAAACACTGCCTTGGGCTGTGCAAGCAGAGAGCTGGCAGAGGGAGAAACTCCCACAGCCCAAGCTACTGCAGCAATTCTGAAACTTCCAGCAGGGCACAAATCAAAAAGGCAGCCTCATTCCCACACATCTGGGCAGAGAACAACAGCTGGCACCAGCTGGCTTGTCAGGCTTTGAGGGCAGCAGCCCAAGATGTATGTATCCAGAAAATTAACCTGGCAGCCTGGGTGGGCAAACAGGAGGTAGAGAAGGAAAAGTGAAAGAAATCCAGTCCCTGATATTTCAATTGCTAGAGGCTGGCACAATATTTTTTACTTCTCTACTTTTTTTTGTGGAACTAAAGCCATCTGTCAGTTTGCTTGATAGCTTAATTCTTCCCTAATTCAATCCTGTTAAATTATTTCTTAAAATTCTACCAAAGGTATTTTTGGTGTTGCAGCCAGTAGAGAGAGGGATGGTTTTGCAGGGAGAAGATAGATTTTTCAGTCATAGGAAGAAATAATACATAACTTTTTTTTAAGCTTCCATCACCACAACATTAGTAGATTAGTATATTTTGTGCCTTAGCCTGCACTGCTCTACAGTCTTCCTAGTAAGCTACTTAGATTTCTTAGTTCCTGTCTTCTGAGATCTTAAAAATGCAGCACTCTGGTCTATTATTAACCACAAATGTTTTGGTAGTCACCCAAAGAGTCTTTTTAACTATGGCCTCCTGTTGGAGCCATAAACATCCCAGAACAAACTGCTCTTTAAAAACCTAGCCAGAAATTAAGAAAAACCGAACAAACAAAACTACCCACATGAACATCCCCCAGTACAAGGCATACAGGCACAAGGCGATATGAATGACACTGGAGAGCCCAAGGATATAAACAACTAAACAAGAGGCAGATATAAAAATATAAAAAGCCATGAACTGGGAAAAATAAGTATTAACCATTTTAGGGGTAATAAAGAAAGAACAGTTAACCAATAAATTAAATCCTCACCATATATATAGTTAATTTGGATGTAATGAGGAAATGACGGACAAGAAAAAGCAAGGTATGAACACTTGTTAGTGTGTTTAAAATGTTTAAAAAAATACACCACGTACTTCCCAGTGATGATGATTTGAGACTGTCACAACCCACTGTAAAACCTTCACCCCTGCCTGAGCCAGCCTTGGAATCCACAGAGACTAGAGGAAGGCAAACATCACATCAGAGAAAGAGAAGCATTAGGACACGTTAGCAAAATGTTCCTAGCAGTCATTAAGTCTCAGCTCCACCAGCTTCAATATTGTTTTGAGAACAGGCAATACAGCAGCCATCTATATGTTATGGATTTAAAAGTTTCATTCCTCAACCAGCATGCAGCAGAGCTGAGAAAAAAATCCATTTGGAAAAAAAACTTTAAAAACAAGATGGAAAAAATCCGAAAGAAAACTTTGGAAATAACTTTTTCTGGATCAAAATTATACCAACAATTAAACGTGATATGTGAAAGGACAAAAGATCAAGTGTTAAAGAAGACATGCAGTTATTTCTCTCAACCCAGCTAAGAGTACACAAGCAAAGAAATCTGCTTAGACTGTAAACAAACTGTGAAGTTAAGTTTTTTTCACCCTTTTAGAAAGAAAATTTTTAAGAAGGGCATCATGCTTTGAGCTGATGTGTAGCTATCTTCAGCAAAAAGGGGTGAACAGGTGAACAACTATTATAATAAATATCCTTTAAATGTTATATTGCCCTTTCACCATGTTATCCATGCCAATAAGCTTCTCCTATTCTAACAGAGTCTGGCAAATTTTACACATATTTTATGCTAAGAAATTCAGACAACTCAAGTGTCTAACTGAAGTGTGACCACTTTGCAGCCCACAAACACATTTTTTGGCTGTTATTCCTTTATAAATTGACCATTGCTAGAGCATGGACATCTTAACATCCCCTTTAGAGAAAATGGCTTAATATCTGCAAGCAGAAACTTCAAGTCAAATTCAAATATAAAAACCTCATGCAAGTGTCATGGTGTCCTCTCACTTTACTAATTCCTCAGTGTATTTCTAAGCAGTTTTATGTTGTGACTTGCTTATTTGATGGCAACATCTCCCAATACCTTCGTTCCTCATAACTAAAGCAATATTTACTTGCATTGACTGCAGTGTCTCTCTCCCCATTTACACACAACTGTATTGGAAAAGACAAAGTGGCTAAAAAATAGTCACAAAACCTTAGTTTGTAAATATGATGGAGTCAGCAATGAGAAGAATACCTATCTAGAATAGGACATGTTAAAAAAAATTCTACTACTACAGGCACTAATAAAAATAAGGCTTATTTTGAACAACAGATATAGGTTCTATATGCCCCTCCTTTATAGCTTAATACCTGGTGTGAATCCACTAGACATCACTGTACTTCTTCAAATCTTGGGAACTGAGGGACATTCTACTGCATACTTCTCAAAAGAGGGTAAGTTTAGGAAAGCTGAATAACAAAAATGGGGATATCTCC
The DNA here is from genome assembly GCA_013396875.1 of Vireo altiloquus. NCBI lineage: Eukaryota > Metazoa > Chordata > Aves > Passeriformes > Vireonidae > Vireo > Vireo altiloquus. The sequence goes on from VZRF01014775.1 coordinate 191,664, forward strand.
CTGGACATAGTTGTGTTTCTGTACATACAGTGTTCTTCCACTCACAGAAGCATTTGTGATTCAGCTTAATCTTAGGAAATTTATAAATTGCCTGAACCAAATGAAATTAAAATGCCTCTCCGTCAATTACATCCCATTTGCCTGAGCAGACTGATCGGAACAAATTGCCAGAGGTTTACATGAGCCCCATCTGGTTTGGATTCAGTATCCAAAGAGAAGTAATGCAGGCAGAATAGTATTTATTTTCATTAACTATTAAGAGCATTAATCTCCAAAATATCTGCCTAATATTCAATGTATTTTCTTAATTTTGCTAAAACCACCTTATATTAGATTGACATCACGTAGCTTGTCGTCACCACAGTTTTTACCATAGCAACTCGGTATCCTACATCATCACATGCACCAGGGCTGAGACTGGCACTGTCCCTATGCATATGAAGTTTTAATTTAGGTCAGTACTCAGAGCTACCAGCTACCAGTGCAGTCACAGGCTGCCTCTCACAACCAGAGCACAAGGAGATGTGCACAGTATGTACCAAGGCAACTTATGTAATGGAGATCTTTTTGCAATGCCACAGGGATGGAAAAACACTAGTTATACATCCCAATTTAAAATTTTGATTACTTTTTTTTTCTTAACTCTTGTAATCATGCTGCCATTTGTAATGGAAGGATATGGATGAGCCTCATAGGGATGCCAATGACTTCCATGTATGTACAACTGGAAGAGCATGGATCCTTCTCCAGGCACCCAAACAAAAGTCCAAATGCAAACCCTTAAATTATGCTCCTGAAAACCCAGATGTCTTATTCTACTGCTCAAGGGAAGCAGATGATTTTTAGCCTAGAGATCCAACTAAATTTGTATTTAATAATCTAAAAATTAATCTCAGTACTATAAAACTATTCCAGGAACCAGAAAACCAAATCCTGCAGATACTAAGGAATTATTTTGTTTGTCTTGCACTTCTGTAAGACAACTTCAGCTGTCATATATTCTCAAGACTGTTGTAGCAGGAGCTGTGGGAAAATATGAGCTCAGCACCTGCAAGTAACTACAGTATTGAGAAGGCATTTCCTTGAGTTCAGTATTTCCAGTTGCCTACTGTTTGTTTCTAGCTTGTTCATTGCACCATTGAACGAGGACTGAGGAAAAACATTACTGAAAGGACAGACACAAATTAGAGAACACTTAGCCATGAAAGATGATACGAGTGAAGTATCCTAAAGATAACTGAATGGCTTGTAAGGATTTGGAAAGGAAAATTATCACATGGAAACAAAGTTATATACAACTTGCACATTTTTTTCTCATTTTCAGCACAGAAACAAAATGAATTCTCACAATTTCCAAAGGGTTGCTTGAAGATTTAAAATCTGAAGTTCTGTCTTGGGGTGGCTTTATGATGTATATCCCATATCACCCATATATGAATCCTGTGCCTTTCTGTGCCTTTAAACAGCCTGAGAGGGGAGAGAAAGAAAGAAAAAAAAGCCAGAGGAATTTTTTCAAAGCAGTTCTGTGCTTCAAGGTCACTACTCCTCTCTGTTGTTCTTCTGCTGTGAGGAGATTGCTGCTGCTGCTGCTGCTGCAGAGAGGGAAGGAAGCACCCTCCTTGCTTTTCTGACAGCTTTTGGCTCTGGTTTTCTCAAGAGAGAGATGGAAAGTTAAGTTTTTTTCTGGGTCTTTGGCTTTCCCTCTTTCCTTCTTCTGGACTGTTTCAACAACATCAGAACACATCAGAAGAACTTTCCACCAAGGCCCTGGAGATGGGCCCATGCTGACCCAGCTCCGAAGAGGAGAGAGACCACATCCACAGAAGGACTCTAAAATCTTCCAGGTTTCTCTCCACAGCGAGAGCTTTTATTGTTTAGCATTATTATTATTTTCCTGTGTGTTTGTTAAATAAATAGTTTTGTTTCTTCTTCACTTTCCTCCAAGGAAATATTTCTCTTTTTCCCTTACCTGGTGGGGGAGGGGTGGTTGTAATCTGCCTTCTTTTGAGGAGACATTCCCTTCAGAGCATTTCCCTGAACTTGTCTCAAACTGGGACAGTAACAATCCCTAGAGAGCATTTATTTGGGTCTTTCATTTCTCATCATACCCAGGGTTAGCAAAATCTTTTACTTATTTTTCCTATGTCCTCAAGAGGAAAGCAAAGCATTGATTCTGGGGTTTGGGCAAATTCTCAAAAAGCAGTCTCAGTCTAGAAGTCTATAAATGACTGTTGCTAGGGAAACCTATGGGCTTTTTTTATTGTTGGGGTTTTTTTTAAGCTTAATTTACTGATCAATTTCTCTTTCTTGATATTTTTAATCACAGTACAATTAGCAAAGTGGTGCAGATGAGTGCTCTCTGTTCACAGAAAAAAACTCCAGCTCTTAAAACCTTCACTGAGATTTCCAATCCCCTGTAGCATTACCTCCCTATTCAGAACATTTGGGGTGTCAAGTGAGGTTTAGTTAATTCCGGACAAATCACAGACAGAAAACCAGCAGTATCCAGCTCAGACTGGGTAAAAGAAGATGTAAAAGCTGGGACACTAAAAGAAGATTTTAGCAGTTCACAACATCTAAATACAACATTGACTTACACAGAGTATGGGAGAAAAGTCGAGAACACTTCAATCTACTAAAAATTAATCTAAAGGAAGAAAAGCTGCTATGAAACATCCTGCTATTTGTTCATTGCTATATTGACCTACACATCTCCATACTCCCCCAGGGAACTACAGTTAATGCAGTTTGACACATAATTTGTTACTGAACCTCCTCTTCTTTTCCTGTTCCAGGGTCCTTTTACAGGTGGCCATGTGTAAGAACACATATGGGGTTATTTTTCCTTTTATTCTCAGCTGTCTTTTGTGGGAACAATGAAGCCCTAATGCTAGGGCCTGATCCACAAAAAGACTCCATATTCATAGATTTTCAGAAGGCTGTATTTATTTTCCATGTGTTTCATGCAAGCATATCAAGCAAAGTGCAAAATGCAGAAGCAAAGAGCAAGAAAGTTTTTTCTCTCTCTAGCAAGCAGCTGCTCAGAGAGATTGTCTGTCTGTGAACAGCACAGTGTCCCACAATATATGAAAACAAACAAAGATAAAGCTTTTTCATTGGCCAAGGAAAATACCTTATCAAAACATCATTCTCATGTTCACATTCCTCATCAAAAATTCTCCTGGGAACCTGCAAATGTTCCCTTTAGAAATGGAGAAGTGTTACAACTCAGGACACTTAAAAAGAAATCGCTTTCTCAAGCTTGTTGCTGGATTTCTCTAAGATCCACTGAAAAGTCAGCCCCACAATTCCTCCCTTTCCATTATTAAAAAAAGAGAGAGAGAGAAGGGAAAACTGGTTTTGTTTCTCTCTCTGCAAGGCCCACGCAGGAATTGAAACCTAGCCCCAAAGGTCCCTCCAGGAAAAACCATCAAACAGAACATCAGTGGGGTGCTGACTTGGAGTGGTCAGAGAAACTCCAGCACAAGGCATCAAAGCAAAACCCAAGAAAACCCAAATGTTCATTTTTGCTCGCAGAAAGACTGTCTGGCTTCCCTCTGCAGGTGCCTCTTGGCTTTTCGCCTGTTGGTGTCATTCTGCAGGAGCCTGTCAGTTCTGTCTCTGTTGCTGCTGGTCAAGGCAAATGCATCTTGCAGGTACCCAGCTCATCCCTGTTATCTGTGGAGGCACAGGTATACCCACGACCCCAAGTGACAAGCAAACACAGCCTTCCCATTTATTTCTGGATAGATCCCATCCCAGGTAGACAACATCCACAGTGTTCCCCTCATCCACCAGGAGGGTCACCTGGTCATAAAAGAAGATCAGGCTGGTCAGGCAGGACCTGCCCCTTCTAAATCCATGCTGGCTGGGTCTTGTGGGGGTGCAGAATGTCACCAGGGAGGATGGCTTTTGTTGGTGTGGGGCTCTGGGGGAGACAGGCATACCCCAGGTCTAGCAATAGGTAAAACAAAAGAGCAGGAGACAAATAAAGAGCAAAGAGGCGAGGCAAAAGTAGGACAGCTAACAGGAGATTAGGCAAAGAGGTTGCTGCCTCAGTAGCTGCTTGAGATGCTAAAGATGTAATCCTAGAAGTTGAAGCTTGTGGTTGTTGAACTGCTAGCTTTGGAACAGTATATAAGATGTGCTTTGTACAATAAAAGTTGGCTTAGCATGCACCCGGTAGAGTCTGTGTTTTCAATCCCTGACAGGTCTGATCCCTCAGCTGTCCTGTAGTGACCACACTCAAGAGGATCTATTCCATAACCTTGCTGGGCACTGAGGTCAGGCTGATAGGCCTGGAGTTCCTGGATCCTCCTTTCAGCCCTTCTTATAGATGGGCATCACATTGGCATCTCCAGTAATCTGGGACCTCCCCAGTGAGCCAGCACTGATGATAAATGATGGAGAGTTGCTTGGCAAGCTCTTCCACCAGCTCCTTCATCACCCTAGCATGAATCACCTCTGGTCCCATAGACTTGTGAGCATCTGAGTAGCTCAGCCGGTCACTGACTGCTTCCTCCTGGATTACAGGGGTTTAATTCTGCTCCCCCTCCCTGTCTGCTAGCTCGGGAAGCCAATTGTCCTGAGGACAATGAGAAAACTATGTTAGAAATTTTTGTCCCCAGCGCCCAGCCTTTCAGCCTAATCTCCTCAGTGTGGGGCCAAAACAGGGGAAGACTGAAGGCAAGAACTTCTGTAAGAAGTCTTCTATAAGACATCCAAAATCCTTAAGAGCTACTTTAGTCCCAGCACAAGGTTAAAGACCACTTCTGTTATTCTACATTAAACCAATGCCCTTGATCTTTTCTTTCCTACATGGAAAGACTTCACTCTTTTGAAGATATTTGGGATACTGAGCACTCAAAAGATCTTTGTATCTGAAGGAAAATTTTCAGCTGGTCAAGAGTGTGAGTTGTTCTGTTTGTCAGGTTTTCTTGAGTTTTGGGTTTTGTGGAGGTTTTTTTGGGGGGGTGAGATTGTAGGAGGGTGCATGGGTGGGTGGGTGTGTATGTGTGTCATCCTGATTTTTAGCCTTCTGGTGTTTTCATTTCTGGAGTCAGTCTTTCTCACACATTTCACATAAACAAAGCAATGTTTCTATAACTGTTTCTCTTGTTTTGCATTCCTTTCTTGGTAGAAGAGAATTTGATGGCCCTTTAGTTTGACCAGTGTGATTGTAGAGGAGGAGACCTCACCCTCCAATCCATGGTGGTTTTAGAGAACCTATAAATATCAGTGTGAAAAATAAAACTGGGCTTTTTCTTGCCTGAACCACGCGCTGTGTGTTCATTTTGTGTGCTATAGCAACATATGTGTTTTTTAGGGAGTTGGTATATGTGTGGGT
>VZRF01014775.1:197039-210373 GCA_013396875.1 Vireo altiloquus
TTTTGCAGCCATATAGGTACCAGGGACATCAGTTACACAAATTGTTTTCTCAGCAGGGAAACCACTGTGAATTATCACCAACATCAGTAGATAGTTATTTTCCCAGCATCGTCCTCATATCCTACCATTAGCAAACCTGCCATCAGAAATATATAGTAATTTTTAAATGACATAAACAAGAATAAGTACATATGTGGATTTTTTCAATGAACATATATGGCATATACATACGAAAAACAAATAATGTCTGAGTAGCTTTTCTTTGGAATAGGGGGAGGAACATTTACTTGGATTGATTTTGATAACTTTTTTAAGCCTGATCATTTCATAAATGGTGTTCCAGGAAGGGTTCAGTGAATAATTGTAAGCAAGAAAATGGCAACCTTTGTGAGGACAGAATGAGCGATTAGCATTACTCAGATCTGTTGTAGACAGAGCAATCTTACATAAACAAAATGAATTTTTTCCCCAGTTTCACAGCCTCTGCTCATTTCAAAAACACACTTCATCACTCACATGCATGTGTGTGGTTGAGAAAAGACAAGTTATGACTGCAGCAAGACAGTGATGACAGCACTGCCATACATTTTCCATATTAACAACATTCACCAATAGATACTAGATAACATGAAAAATGAAAGTTGTACTTTGGATATTTGCTTTTCCCCAGGGGTAGAGCTGGATCTGGAGACGAACTATACACACACACAAAATGCACATTCATCTGTAGCAGTGTGCCCCCTAAAAGCAGAGGGTTTTATTACATCTAAGCCTCCAAATATAAGCACATGACCAGAGTTTCCCATGTTCTGCAGGTCGTGGGTGGCTTAGCCTTTTTTTTTGGAAGGAAGCGATCATCATCCATCTCTCTTTTAAGCACACTGGAAGAAGAGGGCATCACCTCCAAAGTAGTAACTTTCCCCCTGCTGGAGTCTGTTTTCCCAGGCAACCCAGCAGGGCAACAAAGTTACAATCAATCTTGTACTAACATGTTAAAAATCAGACAAATATAAAACCTGAGTTTTCTGTGGATTTTTATTCAATTTTTTACAACCCTTTAACAATGTTCTGTCAAAGTCAAGAAGCCTACAATGAGAAAATTTGGCAGTTTTACACAAGACAAATCTGTGTTATTTGGAATGTCTGGTGTATTACTACACAACAATGAGCGAACTAAGCTCGTGGGAGCATTTTACCCCACTTCTGGGTGAGCTGAGAGCACCAAAGAAATGAGGAGATGGTTGTTTAGTGCACAACAGAGTGTGGAGTTGTAGTTTCTGGGTTTTGCTACATATATTACATAGAGCCAACATGGAGATTCTAGGGTGTTGGCTTCTTCTTCTTCATCCTCTTCTTTCTTCTCCTTCTCTTCTTTTTTCTCTCTGACATGAGTTCCTGTGGTTTGCTAATTGGTAGACAGAATTTAGTGTAGAGGAGACATGTCAATAAGGTTGATATTCACTGGTTTTGGGAACAAAATAAGATATGTGAAGTTTTCTAACTGGTTGGAAGTTTTCTACCTGCTTTGGGTACCCATTGCCATTCTGCCCTCATGTTCCTGGAGGTCACAGCACAGTCTGTGCCTCTGAAACTTTGATAAGAACAAAAAATAAACAAGCTTTGAAACAGCAGAAAGAAGCCTCATTTCATCTTTTCGGGACATGGGACACTGAAATAAGGAACACAGCCGGGCCAGATGTCAGGGTCCAAAGAAACCCCTGGCATACTCTGGGCTGAGGAAAAAAGACAAAAATGAAAGAAAAGCCTTTGCTTGAACAAGGAACAAACAGCCAGGGAAGCAAGTACCACGGGCAAGTAAAGCAAGGAAGCCCTAGAGGAGGAATTTTAGGAACACCCACACATAGCAAACCACCCAGACCATGACACCGTGCAGCCTGGCCGCTGGGGATTAGAAGGTGAGGAGTCTCTGCTTCCCTCGCCTGCCCGGCTAGAAAGGAGCTGCTGCCGGTGCTGATACAATATCGGAACCCAGCCCTGTCTCCGAGCGGGAATCAGTGACAACCCTGCAGCTGCTGGGCACAGCTCCTGCTGCTCAGCGCTGGGGATGTCACAGTGTGTGAGGAGCTGAGGCTAGGAATAAAAGGAGGATTCTTTCGCCACTGTATCCAGAAGATGTTTACTCCAGAAGAGTGGAGCGAAAAAAGCCATAGCACAACCGCTGCACCGACCTTTTAAGGGGGGTGGCACAAGGGAAGGGCACAATCCAAGGACCAATCCCGGGAGAAGGGAGAAGGTGTTGGGGGAAGGATAACACTGCTTGGGGCAAATGGGGTTTACATAGGGGTTACTGACACTTGGGAAATCCAAAGGGGCCCCAAGGAAGGGAGACGGTTCTGGGCGAAGGGGCAAGGATCGAGGGAGACTGACAGGTGTCCTGGGAGGGGTTGGGATGACAGGCAGGGAAGACCGAGGACAAAGGGAGGAGATTGCCCAAATACAGAGGCTTGGGGAAGGGATTCGGGAGGAGCTTACAGAACTCATGTTTAGCAGAGGGGGTGGCTGGAATAAACCATTTACAGAACTGATACAACACTTAATCTAATAAACAAAACTCCATCAGAACATCCCCAAAACCCAGGGTTTAGCTCAGAAACACACCACCACAAGACCACCTTCCCCAAGGTCTCCAGCTGTAGGGTCTTAAAGATACCGTAACAATTTTTGGGCACAGATTTATGCGGAATACAGTATCAATATGAATCACCCAAGACGACAGTGCAAAGCCCTGAAAACACATTTAGTTTCTGCTTATACCCTTGTAAATCAAGTTACACACTGAAACTATCCGTAGGCCAGCCTACAGTCTTCTGCTTGGATTGACAATTTCCACTTTGATTAACAGACAATTTTGTATTCCATCAGAAAGACAACGCTTTCAAGAATTTCTCCCTTTAGAAGTTAGATGTTTGGCTGGAACTTTACCTAAAAGACTTATCCTGGGTACAGACAGTCTGAGCAGAATTTGCCATTTTTGGGTGTCATTTGCTTTGCCACTTGTATTAGAAACAAGGAGTTCTCTATGTTGTTGCAGAAATAAGTGCGCAGAACTGCTGCCATCTCCCAAACAACAAAGCTGTTACCTTTTTACAAAATACCACTTCTATACAGTCTGCAAAGTTAGTTACAGGAAGTGAGAGCCCTGGAAGAAAACAATCTTGTGCTTGATTGGTAAATGCCACAGGAAAGCTCCATTCAGGAAAGATGCTGTGCTACCTAAGATATTGCAGAACAGATGTTTTCTGTCCTAGACCAGTGGTAGGGAAATTAAGCAGAGGTCTGCTCCCAAATGAGGGAAATTTCTCTGTTGGAAAGCTGCATAGACCTGTCAACAGTAACTAAAAAAAGGAAGGGAAAGCATCTCCTCTCTTTACCACTCACAAGTGACAGCAGGGGTTGCAGACAAGTATGGCAGAACTATGCTCCACAAGCTTAAGAACTTGGAAAGAACTGATCTCCCAGCAATAAGTCAGGCCAAGAGGCATAAATCCTAGGGGAGATCTGATTGTATTTAATTTTGTTCTGGAAACTACTCTCTGCTTTCAAGAAAGTATGAGCAATCTCGTGAAAATCATCTGGACTTCACAGATCATATTGGACCAAGCTACTGTTACAAAAACATTAAATTAAAAATTAAAAAATTAAAAGCATTAAATAAATTTGGATCAGGAATTTATAACATCAACTACAATAAAGTGACAGGAAAACCCTGCCAAATAGCTTAACATCAGCTACAACTACAAGTCAAAGAGGGCAGTGGGGCTAGACTCAGTATAGATTTAATGCCAAACAATTTATATATCTTCTCACAGATATTTGCACAGAATTTTTTTCTTTCCAGTGGTAAGGATCAGTAGTGTAACTTCAGTTCCTGGGAAGATACACAGTATCTTTTTGGTTGTGAATTAAACACCACTACTGAAGCTGGGCTCATCTTAGATCCTGCTGCAAGAATAATTCCCCCACCTTCTCAATAATGAAAGTATTAACACAATCAGCGTACTCTCTAGACTTAACATTTCTATTTCAAAAATAAAGTAAGGCTGCCATGAGATAGTTTCCTACTCTGTTTCTACTGACTGGGTTTTAACTGATGGCAAGTGTAATATTGATCTTTAGTCTCTCTTTCCCTCTCCATTCACAATAGCCAACCTCCACTCAATACTACGCTACCATTTAGAAGAGTGCTCACTCACATCTTCACTGCCAGGTCTAGTTCTGAGAGACATGGATATCCTGGAGAGAGGCCAGCAGATAGCTACAGATGCGAGGGGCTTGGAACATCAGACGTGTAAGGGGAGAATGGGAAAAGCTGGAGGAAAGGAGGCTCAATGTGGATATAAAAGCAGGGCAGAAGGACAGAGCACGGTCAGTAAGGAGGGAGCCAGACACTTCTCAGTGGTGCCCAATGACTGCAAAATATGGCCATAAACTGAAGTCCAGTAAATTCTATATTAAACAAGAAACGGTAAAAAAGCTTTAGGGGTGACAGAAGTCTAGAACAGGTTGCCCAGTGGAGCTGTGGAATATCCATCCTTGGAGAGAGACAATACCCAACTGGACACTGCCATGGAAACCTCTAATTGACCTTGCTTGGTGGGAGGAGGGTTGACTAAATGGTCTCCAGAGCTGCCTTCCAGCCTCAGCTGTTCTGTGATTCCTGTTGTAATCAGTGAGGAGTTAAAACTCCCATGTTTTTTACCACCTTCACCTTTAATATCAGGAACCTTAGTTCTCAGGGTGAATGACTATGCCTTGTTCCATCAGTATGTGATAGCAAAAAGCAAAGTACTTTCTTTAAAGTCCATTCTGTACTCTCACCTTACAGTCAGATTTTCCTAATTAATGTTGCTGGTCTATGATTTCAGGCTTTTCCTTTGAGAAGAATAACATTCTTTGTAACATCTTTTCTCAAAGAAACAGAGCAGCACAAAAATACAGCATGGTCTCACAAGCAGACTAAAAATGGATTTCTATAAACAACTGAGTTTCTTAATGGCCCAGGTGTAATACCTTATAAAAAATAACGAACAGGGTTATCTGCATCATTGCAAGCACCTTGCCCACAATGGTAGTTTTAAGTTTTTACTCCAGCAGCAATGCAGAGTTTGCTAAAGACTTCTTTGAAACTGCTGGGTGGCAAGAACCAGCTCTTCTGAAGCTGCAAAAAAAAAAAAAAGTTATATTAATTACATTTTTCTCTCTACTGTCTTTTTCGCATGGCCCTTATTTCCATTTATCTTCTCTCATTCCACTTCTGCAAATATGCAACAAAAAAACTGCTTTGTTTTTAGATAATAGATAATTTCTGGAGACTAATTACTTACCATTCTTATGCCCTAAATACATATCCAAGCTAGCAGTCTCACTGGGTTGCAAAACAAACAAGCAAAAAACATAAACAAAAAAAACACCACCAAATGGAGGCATAAGAGAAGAGATTTCTGGAATTTATTAGGACCTCGTTCAACTAAGCTAAAAAAGAAGTCATTATAGCATTGTTTGCCATTTCTCCACTAAAAACCTCCTGAGCTCCTTCCCTCTCTCCTAATTCCAGGGAGACCTGGCTCCCCCGGACAGGCCCCTCAAACTGATTCCTGCTCACTTGCTTCTGACATCTGCTAGCTATTTTAAATTGCATCTCTTCATTCTAGTTCACTGGAAAAGGTCTATTTTTCCAGTGTGAAACACTGAAAGGCAGAGTTACTGTATCTGAATTAAGGCTCTGATGCACTTAGCTAAGAGGCATCCATAGACTGCAGAAAGAACAAAAATAATATATTCTATGACATCTGCTGGCTGCCCTCATCAGCCAGCTCATGATAAGCAGTCATCACAAACACATTTACTTTCCTCCTGCAAACATTTACCCATTCTTTATTTCTGCTCTATTGCCTTCTGATGGAAAATCATCACCTCTAAGTAAATTGTTGCTCATCAGCTTGCAAGGATATACCTGGAAATATTTAAATGGTTTCTATTCTGATGTGGCATAACCTCCACACATGCCAAGGCTGAAACTTTGGTGGTTTTAGAGACATCAGCTTAACAAATTAGCAGATTTTTTGAAAAGCTGTTTATTGTTGCATACTAAGTCATGCAACATTTTGTGCTATTTAAAATACTCTACAAAAAAAATACTTAGAAAGATCACTTACATCATTATTCTATGTCCGTGTTGAAAAGAAAGGTGAGCTGACCCTCTCAAAAAACTCAAATTTTAAGCACCCAGACAGAGTCCACCTCACCTGTAATCCACAACTATATCCAGGTACTTAAAGCAATATATTTCAGTGAAAATGTTCTTAGAAGGAAGGAAACAAGAGTTTAAGTTGTCCCACCTGCCACTGTTAGTGACTTTGTTTGAAATGCACAGTCTGTCACCCCTTCAAAGGTTTGTGTCCATATGCAGTTACCAGTTTCCTCCCTCAACCTGTAGAATATTTACATATTAGCCCTCTCACGATTTGACTTATTTGGCTGCACTTTTTTTAAAAGCAAGCCACTCACAGTCCATGTGGAACTTGCTCGTGATCTCCAATTCCCATTAGTTGAACTGGTTGTTATTTGTGTTTAGTAGAGGACAGCTTTATCTCTGTTTCATTAAAATTGTTGTTGCTCTTCTTTAGCTATGGCCAGTTTTGAATATTTTCAAATATTTGCCCCAAGGAGGAACTTCTACTATATATTTCCAAGTTCTTGGCCCTGGACTAGGCAGAGATTTGTATACAAGGGTTTAGAGCAATCCACAGCCCATTCCATGACTTTTCCATACTTTCCTGCAATTATATCTTTTTGTCACTAACAAGTTGAATTTGTACGGTCAGTCTCCTTTGCAGTATTTTTCCTACAGAAATATATTTCTTATAACAATCGTTAGCAAACAATTCTGAATGGTTTTCTCTTCCTCAGTTCTTTGTTATCACTTCCTGCCCCTTGCAAAGACTTGTAATAAATTTCTATATTTCCTTTCTCATGTGACACAAATGTAAGTGACATCCAGACAAATGTGAGCTTAGTTCAAGCACAAAAAGAAGTGCCAGTGTTTTCTGGAACAACTTCACTTTCATAATCTAGACTATGTTTGCACCTCCATTTCCCATTAATGTGTCATTCTGCTATGACATCCCCCAAATGTCACCTTGGCTGCACAAAGCCATGACCAACTCAGCTCTCATTGTTGGCAGCAGCAGTTAATGGGTTACTGATATTATTCATACACACATATGGAGACTACATCTATCTGCCAGATCAATCAAGGGGCTTTGTAAGTATGAAGAAAATCTGTCTTGTAAGATGAAATTTATAGAATAAAGGCTGCATCTCATCCTTTTACCTCCTTTCCAAACCCTCCTACACAAACACACTCTGATCCAGGAGAAGTCAGCTTTTTTTTTCAAAACGAGCTGTTTGTTTATTGCCAAGGTAAATGTTAATCATTAGCAGTTCATTAATGGTTCTGTTTAACATCTAAACAGGAGATAGCTTCAAACCCTGCCCAAGGGAAATTAGATTTCTAAAAATTAGGATTTTTTTTTAGCATTTAAATTAAGCTTTTAGGTCACAAGAAAAATCTTGGCCAGGGAGAAAGAGATCTGGATCTACTTCAGAGAACATGTGTGTATGTCAGGAAATACATATCCCTTAACAGGACTACCCTGCTGTCAATACTCCATCTAGTGGGAAATTTTTTTTTGAAGGATGACCTTCAGTCTCTTTAATAATAGCTGTACCGTACAGTGAGGAAGAAAGGGGAGCAAGTATCTCAAAGCTGGCAGTGAAAGTGGAACAGTGCAGTCCTCCTTTATGAAATCCAAGTATGGGCATCATTTTTTCTAGGCTAGAAGCCCAGAAGCATTTCTCTTTGGAACTAAGGATGAGCTTGGACCAAGTGACAGGAATGTCATTTCACTTCCACAGCTGCAGCAACACCCCAAAGCAGAGCCATTCTTGCTGCATAGTTCAGTACATTTGTATTCAGCAGTTATGCAGGGAAGAGGAAGACAGGAATATGAGTTGAGGAAAAGTCTCAGGAGAACTGATGGCAGAATGAGTAATAGGATCAGAGGCTGAACTGAAAAATCTTCCTGCAAGATCAGACCAGCTGCCACTGAGACCCCTCAAGAAAAACTTAAAAAGGGAACTTCCCTTTCTTGTAATTGCAACGTTTTTTTCCCAGTATTTCCCATCAAATAGTAATAACTCAGTAACCAAAAATCACAACAAAACACCCTTGAACAAGAAGTCAGGTAGATTCAAAATCCTGCATGCTTCATCAGCAGAGATGAGTTTGAAAAACCATTGCTGGAGCATAGATTGTTTATGCTGCAACTCAGACAAGGATGATTTTGAAATGTTTACACCCACAGCAATATTTGGACTGTAACTCGGTGGGGCAGGATTGGTTTTTATACCTTTACTTCCAATTAAATTTTCCGGCTGTAGAGCTGGAGTCGGTTTCATGGAGGGGGAGAGGTGATGACTCATTCAATGAAAATAAGGATGATACTGTAGAGAACTTGTTTTACCTCCTTCTCTCAAACTTCTTCACCCACTGCCTCACTTCATGACTCATTTAGCATCAACTACAAATATAATAAAAAAACTAGTTGTGTTTCATAGCTGCCTTTAACACCATTAGAAAACGGGGAAAATCTGGACTGCTAACTAGGTTATTTACATAGTTATACAGAAATTGTGCCCAAATTTCAGTGTTTGCTACCACTTGCAATAGTCTGACCCGAAAAAAACAACTTTTTTCAACCCCAGCTCAGGCACGAAAACAGTTGTTGCATAAAAATATGTTTTATTCATGGAGAAAGCACCAGTATTCTATTCCTTCCATGCTCAGTTTTTCAAAGCTTAATTAGCACTGTTTGCTCTGAGGAAGATGGTAAAAAGCACTATCTTGAAAGAAGCCAAATGTTTGGTCTTGATGATGATGGATTTACATGTGTGAACCTTGCCATTTATCCTGCCTTGTGGGTCCATGTGTGAGCCTGCCATCAGCCAAAGGAGAAGGCCTTCACAGACAGATTCATAACACCACATAGGAGGATTCAAAAGAGGGCATAGGAGCACAAGGGGCCAACATACACTGATCCCTTACACTGTTTCCTACAGGCTGCTCCAACCCACATGGAGAGAGTGCAGCACTAACTCATCTAAGGCACTTGAGCACCTACCCAGCTCCTGCTTTTCCAGCATCTGCTCATTTTGAAACGATGCAGGAGCTCAGTTTGACTGAGCAGCAGAACCTTTAAATCCAACCAAGAAAATTAAAAATTACACAAAATGAAAGGCAGTGGTACATGTGCCCATAATGGAGTAAAGCAAGCAAAAGAAATTGCTGTGAAACTTTTAACAACCTGTCAGATTTTGATCTAATACTAAAAGCCATGCATGGACCTTTCAACTCCTAATGGAAAAAAATCAGTCACCTAGTTGTTCTCCCAGACAGATTTGAACTTAAATCATCACTGAAGAACTTTCATGGTTTGTTTTTTGGGCTGCTATTTCAAGCCAAACTCTGTATATGCAAAGAAGTAACCCTTTGCTTTCTTTAGCATCTACACTTTCTAGAAAGTTTAGTTTCCCTACGGGAATTCCCACATTGCCGTAGCTCACAGCAAAGAATGGAAAGTCTCAGCACAAAAACACAGGAACATACAGCCACACTTTTTTTAATGGTGGGCTACAACACAAACAAAAATGGTTCCTAGGAAACAGCTCTTCAGATCATATTTACTGTGCTACACACTTCATTTCTCTCTATTATAGAAATATTCTTCAGCCAACCTACCACTAAGTGTCTTGTTTGCTAGAATCGCTGACAACCAGAATACTTGCATTAACATTCACCCTGGTTTTTTTCACAGCCTACCCTTTTCACACCATTAAGGTTTTTTTAACCTTGCAAGATTAATTCCATAAAATGATCAATGACATTTATAATGCTTAAACAAGGAAGAAAAAGTGTTTTGATCTTTCTCTCTCTGTTTGTATTTTTGCAGCTTCAATGGAAAATCTACAACAGGTTTTGTTTGCTAATTACTTTAATTTGCAGCTTGGAAAGAAGAAGGGTTAGCACATATCAGATAAGCTTTACTCTAAACATGAAAGGAATCACATGGCAGAGCATCAGGCCCTAGATGAATTATTTCTCTGCTTTTTATGAAACAGAGAACAGTTCGGCCATAAGTTACATTTCCAGAACAAGATGAACAGATGCCCCAGGCTCTATCTGCAAAGGACAACATTGGCTCACTGACACTGTCCCTCACTTGCTTGCTTTTGAAAAGTAGTTTACACCAAAAACAGCTTCAAACTGCAAAGCAAACAATTATTTTTTAGCACCCTCTTCTTTCGGTGACTTGTGCTGCCTGTGTTTCTCCTGCTGCTTGATTTCTGTACGCTATCATCTAGGAATCTCTGTGGTCTTAAAAGGTGCTATTCTTGCCAAACTTGCAAAGCCTCAAGTCACCAGGCAACTGTTGTTAACCAGTTGCAAAGTGCTCATACAGCAGTTTTATATAATTAATACTTTCAATGGAGTGAGCAACTAGAATACTCATTGATGCCAAGAAAAGAATAACTGGACTTTATTACTGACATAATAACAAGCTGTCTGCTGCTCACTTACCAGTCGCTGTTGTGCAGGTTTTTTCATATTAACACCTAAATGTTCACAGAGAGCGTGCTGAAGAGGTTCACTGTAAGTTAATGGGACACCTTCAACACACCTCAAGTTATATGCCAGGTGCTCCAGTCCACCCCAAGGCACAGAGAGAGAGCAGAATGGACAACACTCTTCCTCCACTGTGTACCTCAGCCAGGTCACCTAGGTCTCTCATTCAGTTGCTTCGTGGTGGGCAGTGAGAATTTGCTGGCTCTAGACAGATGCAGAGACCTCAAGTAATGAGCTGCAGCACAAATATCTCTCACTATAAAAAAAAAAAAGGCCTAATTAAAACCAATCTAGCAAACTAAGCATGAAGTGAATGCAGAACCTTTCCATCAGAGGAAACCCTGCTGCAACGTGGAAATTTTTTTTCCACTTTCTTTTAAGGTCATAATCCTGAAGTACAAATATAACCTTTCCAGAGATAGCGGGGGAAAAAGCAGCAGAATTCAGAGTATGAGTCCCCCTCACACACAACAGGAAGATGGGAATAGCCTAGTACCTTACTGAAGAAAAATACCAATATTTCTGTTTTCATCAGAGAAGAGGAAATAATCAAATCTCTTTTTATTTTTTTTCATTTCATCTTCTTTAAAGTAGTCAGTTTACATTTAGAATAATGAGTATTCTTATAAAGAGGAAAAAAGACAAAGATTGAAGGCATATCCTGCTTTTGGACATGGATGTTATTCCAAGACAACCCAATAACTGCGTATTAGATTATGCACTGCCTTCTCAATGCAATACTTGTGTAGCAATTTAAGGTGGCCAGCAGAATATTTCCGTCTGTTCCTATATCTACAGGAATCTCCGCTTCTCTCTGCTTTTCCAGTTCCTGAAAAATCCACTAAGAAGGTACCAGCGTGGAGCTCAGGTACCTTTTATCCGGTCTCTTTCCCAGTCGGGAGCACAGAGCCAGGCACTGCCACTCGCTGAGCCCTCGATTAGTTCAGTCTCCTCTGCCACCCGGTGGCTTCATGCCCGTCCTGCACCCTGACCATGCCTTCTCCTCCAGGTAAAACTCGACAGAGTTAACATATTTTCTCTGGACACCAAAGTCAACTCAGTGTTGAGTACAATGACAGCAGAAAGCCAAAGCCTCGTATTCTCACAACACAAAAAACAAAACAAAACAAAACAAAAAAAAACACTTTTCGAAGGGTTTCCAATGTTCTTTCACCCAAAACAAAGGTTTCCACAAAACTCGTCAAGTTCCACTGATGAGTTCCACCTCATAATCAATATGAAAAGTACAGTTAAAGTCTGAGGGTATAAGAATAGCCTTGAGCATAACCACCAAGACTCTTCCATATCAACACCACGTGTTTTAATCCTGAAACAAGAAAACCAAAACCTTAAACTATTTTTTCAATAGTGGCTAAAGTCCTAAGCTACAGAAATACTGTATATTTAGGTTTGGTGTTGGAGGGGTTTTTGTGGTTTGTTTGGTTTTTTGTTGAGTTTAGGTTTTGGGTTTTTTCAAGAAAAGCATTAGAAGGTGTTACTTGCATCCAAAAGTGACTTGAAGTCTGTCAGATTCTTGAGTTTTTGGTTTTCTTCCCTACAGAAGGCAGTACCCCTGCACCAGACTTAACTTATACTACATTCTGACCTTCTTAAGTAAGGCTCTACAGACATATACCATATTAATCTTGGTTTTACTTGATTGTGTTTTATTCTCTTGGATCTCTCTCAGATCCCAACAGATAATGCCTCTAATGTCAGGAAAGTGCTCTTGCAAGTAGAAAAACTCCAGCTGTAAAGAATCAATTGTTAGGACCATCTGTACCAATGATCTTGATTTGTCTAGTTTGTTTGAGAAACATTCCTTGCGGCAGAAAACAGTAATCTGACCTGTACATTTCATGCATATATTCAAGGAGCATTAAACTCACCATTTAAAGACTTATTTTTAAGTTCCATCCCTTTCTATCTCCCTCTCCCAATAAAACCCATCATTCCTAAAATGCTATCAAGAAAGCCTTGTGTTCTTGACCTTTCACGCTGTAATTATGAATATTTTATGCTAATGAAGTAGCTGCATTCATACAAACACAAATACAGTTTAATAGACCTACAGGGTCCTTGAAAATGGAAGTCAGAAAAAAGGCTCCACTCTAAATTAGCATGTTGTAAATTGTCAATAAGGTTAAAATGCACGTGTGGTACTGAAAATTACCTTACTGCTTCACGGATGAGGAATCAATCTACCTAAATCTTAAGGAGTAGCTCGGTTTTGTAGCCTCAGTTTTGGAGACAAAATTTTAGAGAAAATGCCCTGGAATAAGTGTTTCCTCTACAGGGAAAGGGCTGCAATAACTCCATTTCTTCTGCCAATGAGAGAAATGGATACCAGGGGATGAAAGTGAAAAAAAATGTAAAACTGGTTATTAACAAAGCAAGATACTCGCAAAGCACAGGAAAAAAAAAAATTACACCCCACCTCCACCTAACTGTGTGGCTGAGAGGCAAAGATGATGGCTGGCCTTCTCCAGCTCTGGGAAGGGGGGACAAAAAGAGTTCACACAGCAGCTGGGAACCTGTCGGATTTTTGGCGTTGGGTCTTCTCCTTGCAGCAGGCAAAGTCGGTGGATTTTAATGTCCTTTCCCATGTTGGTTCAGCTTGTGAAAAACA
>VZRF01014775.1:210448-234837 GCA_013396875.1 Vireo altiloquus
AAATAAAGCAAAGAGTTAATACAGCTGGGTGCTTGGCACAATGTTAGAGGCACACTTTAGCTAACAAACTTCTTCTGTTAAATGCCCGAGTCTCATACATATTCATAGATTTCTATGCATCATTTAACTATTCTTTTTTTGGTATTTCTTGGGTTTCAAGTCTCTTCTATCTGGTTACTTTTTTTTTTTGCAGGTCTGTTTAAAATTTGATAATTCATTGTAGTCTAGTTCTGCTGACTACATCTTTTTGGTCATCTTGTGTCTTACTTCTGATTAATAAATTCTTCTTTCTAGAGTTTGAGGCCTGTCATTGTTATCTTCAACTAGATGGTCTAGGAATTTGGGGAACGTTTTTGTTTGTCTTTGCTATCCTGAGTTAACCACATAAAAAAGTATTCTACATGTCATGATATAATCTTAAGAAATTACACTACTTTTTTTAAACAAACTATATCTATGCCACTTTGTTTTCTTACATTACACATATGATGTTCATTTTAATATTTGTGAAAAGCTAATAATACAATATGCACTTATAACAAGCTCCCCCAAGGTCTCGGGTTCAGGGCAGTCCCCCACCAGCTCCCCGGATAGGCCAAAAAGAAAAACAAGCCAAGACTAAAACAGTTCAAGGAAAACAAAAAAAACCAAAAAGCCTCCAAGAGGATTCCCTTGGTACAGCATCCAGGCTGGGGGAAGGGAAGGGAAAAAAACTTCTTGCTTCAAGTTAGCAAAAAAAGCAATCTGACAAAAGGAATAATGCAACATCCCTGGCCCACACTTTCCGGAGCACCAGGGAGAGTTTGAACAGAGCCCACACCTGGGGTTCCCAAGATACAGCCCTGGTTCATCATAAAGCTACAACAGCCTTTCTGGGCAGAGAGCAGATGATTAGGGAACAGAGTGTCATGATAAAATCACTCCAAGACAGTAGCAGAGAGAGACAGGGGAGAAACAAAGGACAAACAATTTTGTTGAGCAAAATCTACATTGGCTCTTAAATCTGCAAGTAACATGTACTGCTACAATTCGCAAAGAAGGAGGCAGAGGTGGCACATGAAATCATCTGCCACCATCTAATCCATATGCATATCCCAAGTTGGAGAGAAATTTCACTGCATATCAGTGAATTTTGTAACTATATAAACCAGCTTATTTTCTACAGCAAACTATGTTTTCAAAAGACCTTAAAGGAAAAAAAAAAAAGCCATATCAGGTGTTAGACAATTTTTTGGTGACTTAAAAGGACTGTATTTATAAGGCAGATCTACATTTCAGTTATGCAGAAGTTAAGACCTATCAGTTACATTTGCAGACAAATCGAGTTCCAACAGAAGAAACTAAGGTAGCACTAAGTAGTCATAATATACCTATCAACCTCATTAATGCCATGTACTACATGTGTGTAATCTCTGTACTCACATTTAGCAGGCAAGTTTAGCATGTACAGGTATTCAAAAATAGTATAAATTCAGTGTGTGGTCAATTGCTTGATTTTATACAAACATGACACTGTAGTGATGTCCCCTTCTCTATGGACGCAAAAAAAGTGCAAGAGGACTTAATTTCTTTTTCCTATTTTCGGTGTATCACCCATTCCTAATTTTAACTACTTTCAGAAGGTGCAGAATACGGGCACTAAATAGAGTTAGCTTTGCTCCAGGAGCAATACTAAAGGCCAAAAATATAGCCCCCCTTGTGCTGATGATTTGCTCCTAACTGGGCCAAGAGACACTTCCAAGAAAAAGTCCAAGAAGTGGGTATTTGCTTTATTCAGTGCACTGGGTGTGTGGGGGATCGTTCCTCCTAAAACACACACCAGGCATACAGCAGCTTAAAATATATGGTTGCAGTTTATGCATATTTATTGTTTTCCCTAGAAAAGGTGTGGTTATGCAAACTATGTCTTAGAACTCATTATTATCATTAGCATACACGGAGCTGAAACACTAGTTTTAGTGGATTTTAAGGATTTCTTTATAAAATTAAGGTTTTAGTTAATGGAAAGGGGTCTAGTTAGAATTAATCATGGTAGGTAGCTGTACAGATAGTCTGTACTGAAAATAATTAGAGTTAATCATTAGTTAAGAGAAACTGGACTTAGATAGCAATTTTAGATTTGGAAAATTGATTACTTGTCATCTATGTTTGCTTAGCTGTGCCTGCAACTAGGAATAAGACAATTGACAAATGAATCTAAAGAAATCATAAACAATTGAGAATTAGTGCACCTAGAAGTCCATTTAAGGGTCACAGATAAAAGGGATTGGAGTTATATCAAGAATCATTAATATCAAAGTTGAAAAGTTTAACGTGAGGAAGACGCATTTTACTTCATCATTTTGTGCCCACTCCCCAATAAAAAGACCACTGACCCAAAACAAGGAACTCACTGAGCATGCTTAATAAATATTCAAGTTAATTTCAATACGAAGCGGGGAAAGGGAGGTATTATTGTAATTATAATTACATTATGGATATTCAACACTTTTGTAAATAAATAGACTTTGGAAAGATCTGTAATTTTTGCAGCATGATCTGGAGGTGACTCCTGTGCTGCCTGACGTCAAATAAACACGCCACTTTCTAACTTTAATGGTTGGAGAGTTTTTGTCTGGTGTGAGTTGGATATCAATATTAGATTGATACCCATATTTAATAAATCAGAGCACAGGCGCAGTGTTCCCTGGGTGGTCACACTGGTGGTCATTTGTTGAAGGCTGCATCTTCTTCCTCACTTTGCACTTTTCACCTCTCTTTCTTAGGCTCTCTTGATAGCTGTTTCAGCAGTTTCTCTACTGGTTTTACAAAGCTTTTTCCTTCATTTCTGAAAGCTTTGTTTCCTATCACTTGCCAAGTTATTTAGCTAGCTTCTACATTGCTTGCCATGTGTCTTATTCTAGCCCAAGGATACCCAAGCATGCCCAAGTACAATGATTTTAACCCTTTCACAGATGACACACACTGTTTAGAGGAGTGCTGTTGTAAGAAAATGATGATCTTGAATGTATCCAGGCACAAAAAACTAAAATCTCTAAAATAGAACTGATGTTCTCCAATGTATTAGGAACTATAAGAAGACAATGCATTTAGGGATAATGACCATAGTTGTTCTGTGTTTCAGAACAACTCCGTTTCTTCATCAAAGTAAGTTTAATACTGTAAAATACAACCAGATTGATTGCTTCTGTCATCAGGCCCGTATTTAAACTTTCTCTATACAGAGATTAATACATTAAAGCAAAGCTATTTGTTCAAAGTCTAACCAAATCAAATCAAGCTGCCACTGTGACAGATAGTGAGGATTTTTGCCAGCTAGCAAGGACAACTTAGTTTTCAAATTCTAAGAGGGTTTTATGCATTGCCCCAGTACCTGGCCACAGTAGCAAAACCAGACATCAAATCCACTCATTTGGACCACAGAGAGAAATTTGCTTCCCCTCTGTAACATGTTAAAAGTTGTTCCTATAGAGACCACATTGGTTAAATTCTATAAAAATAGTTCTGTTAAAACAGTTTCCTCCACTTTCACCCTTATGTGACAATCTCTGTTTTCAGCCTTTTTTGCCCTCACAGCCTTTGACTAAGAAAGGTCAACATTTATGCCTTGCCTTATCTGCTATCACCTCTATTCTCTCTTCATGATAAATACAGATACAAAACACTATTGTCTCTGAATTATTCTCATTCTTTGCATTTCTCTCAAAATTTGAACTTCCAAACACAAAATCCAAATCCAGTTAGTCCTACACTCAGCTTCCAAACAGCCATATCCCTCCCTCAAATAACACACAGACAAAAAAAAAAAAAAAAAAAAAACCACAAAACCAACCACATACTGACTTGTTTTTTTAAATTTCTCCTTACCCTGATCTTGGCATCCCTTCCACTGACCTTGTTGTTTCCCGCTTTCAAATTTCTACTTCCCACACCTGATACACTATTTTTTTTTCAATTGGTTGGAGTGCTTATGTGCAAGGTCCACTGAGATGATGCAATTTGAAACCTACTTTAAGATTCTGAGTTTTGTTCTGGATATGGCCAAGTCACTCGAAAACAGGTACTTTTTACTGGCTGAGAGTTATCTTGAGTAGTTATAGTATATACCAGAAAAAACACATTTTACATCTGAGAAAACCACCTGTAAGAGATGCTACTGTTATACTCTGTGACCTGGGCACAGGCCTGTTCCCAAACTACTTAAGTTGTACATACTGTGTTTTGCCGTGCTTTGCTTTGCCTTCTCAATTCTCAGCTGTGAAGTATAATCAGGTACAAGGAATCTTCCATCTTCCTTGAAGGCTACTCATATCTTACAGCATCATCTCATCTCATCTCATCTCATCTCATCTCATCTCATCTCATCTCATCTCATCTTCATTTTCTTCCAGTCAACTGAAAGCTAAACTATGCCCAGTTTTAGGCAACATTCACAGGGTAACTCTCCATTTTCTCCCTTCCTAACTGTTCTACTGGTTGAACAGTTAAAACAGTGCTGCTTACTACCTGTGACTACAGTTTCTAAGCAAGTATATGCTTAGGTGGGAGGCAAAAATTATATCACTCTTGATGCAAAAAGAACTAACCCAGGCTGTCAGGCAAGTAACAATTCTCTGTCTCATCATCACTGTTTTAGCCTCTCTTGTAATGGAAGAGAGAGCACAGAAGCATATCCAGGAAAGGAATTCATGCAGGGAAACTTGGTTTAGATTTCAGAAAAGCCCAACTTCAGAAAACCTACACCACATTTTTTTCAGCTGGATCAATGAGGACATTTTAATTGTCATGTTTGTTTATAAACTACTGCAACAGGTCCTAGGAATTATGGACCATTAATATTACAATAGCCTGCAAAATGGAGGGTTTTGTGTCTTTTTGGTTTTTATCTTGAGCATTCACAGGTTAAAGCCAAAAATCTTCAGCAACCTGCCTAATGAAAGCGTAAAAATACCCAAACAAAAGCACTTTACTACATGGGTGTTGAGTCTGGAGAGATCATGTCTCTGTTCTCAAATACCAGTTCAAACAAAAATCTGTTCTATAATCTCATAAGGCTAGAGCAACCACCACTTCTGATTTGTCAGAGAAATCTATCTCTTTAGCTTCATGAAATTTTACTGAACAGTGACACTATGTAAGGCTAGTGGGAAGCAAGCTATGGGGAACCTCCAGGAAGGTATTTTAAGCTCTTTATAACATCAAACCACTGTGAAATTCAGATGAATTCAGCACTGTGATGCTGCCGCAGACCTTTTATGGCAGCTCTTACCAGCACACCTGCAGCTACCTTTAACAGAGGTTTGAAACAGAACAATGGCAAGAGTGGGGAAGAGAGAGACCACATTTAGGTGTCGTGGGTCTGGCCTTTTCTAACACACAAGAAGACCAAACATGACCAGTTGCTCTGCATCTGCAGATTCCCAGTCTCTGCAATTAGAAATCCATGAGTCAACATTCCAAGTAGAGCACTGGTTGTGGTTGCAAGCTTCTTCCCCATGCTCAGGGCAAATGCATACAGTGCAGTTTCAAAGGCTGATGTAATCAGCTCTGGCTCCCAAAGAATTTGAAGTGGGAGAGTTTCAAGACTGCAGCTAGGTCAAGTAAAAAGTAAATCAAATAAACTTGGATTTACAGAACAAAAGGAGAGTACTGTCAGCATTTTCCAAAAGCATTTGAGTTGGTCACAGAGACTAAGATGGTAGTTACTGCACTCAGACCTACATGTGCACCAGGAAAGATACTTCAGGCTCTGAATCCAGCCACTCTAGAGCTGATCTGATATCCAAATGTGACTTCAAAACTTGCTTTTACTCTCTAGAAAACAGAGTGAAGGCAGCATGGCCAAGACATCTTTGGTTTATTTGGGAAAAATGAAGCATTTTCATCTCTGTAGGTAGGTAGCTTGTGACAGTGGGAAATCTAGCACATTTCTATGTTCTGCTACTGAAAGTGGGCTTGCACAAGTTGTACAGCAGCCTCTGCAGCCATGTACAGCAGCAGTGCCAGGCAGGAATCCATCAGCTGCAAAAGAAAAAAGAGCCCATTAACTGCATCTTCACGATATCTCACATCACATGCAATTCAGAGAAACCCAAAGCCTGTTTAATAAATGTGATGCTGCAGCACACAGAGGACAATAACGCTAGATGTGCAAGACAGAATTTAATTAATCCAACAGCTACTTCTGTGCCTTGAAGAATTCCTTAAGCTACTTCACAGCTGGATAAGGGTGGCAGCATGCATGACAGAATAGACTGCAAGATTTTTTAATAATATAGTAATCAATTAAGTTTCCCTCAAAACTGAAGCCTCCAAAACAGACCACTTTAATAATCAACAACCAGAAAACTCATTATTTTATATTACTCACAAGACTTTATGGCAAAAGACAGACTGAGTAGGAGGTTTGTGGAGGATGAGTTCTCTACCATTTTCCTCTAAGGAGATGAGAAACAGCTGCCTAAGAGACACAGCCTGTTCTGTACCTATGGAGATTTAGGCTAAGTCTCTGAAGGACTGGAGTAGCAGTTCACATTACAGTCTCAGATGATCATTAACAAGCCCTGCCTCCACGAAGGAGAACAACCTGTTCACATCTTCCTCTTAGAGGTGGTTTTCTAAATCCTCTGTTTGAGCTTGCTGGCTGATACATAGAAAATAGCTATTTAAAAATGGATGAAGCAGATGCTTTTGCTCTGAAAAGATTATTAATAATTACGTTCAAGCAGTTCTTCCTCATTCATCTGTTAAGATCGGAAATAAGACAAAGAGCAATTTATTTTAAAAGCTGCTTGGCAGGATTAAAACAAAAGCATTCTTCTCAAAAATTAGCTGTGATTTGTCAGGAACTAGCTTTTCCTAGTATGCAGTTCAACTGGCTGTACACAGTGGGAATGAAAAGCCAAGCTGACAAAATACCAGTTTTTTGTCCTGGTACCCTTAGTGTCACTGGTGATATGTGAAGGCCTTTAGAGTCATTGGATGAGCAGGCAAGGGCAAGGCAAGGCCAGGAAATGCCAGGAAAAAAGGGCTATTGTATTCCAGGGGCACAGGGGGGAGGGTTGAACAGGGTAATGCAAGGCAAGGAAGAGGTTCAAGACCAAGGCAAGTGAAGAGTTAGCAAGGTGAATGAGAGGTAGGCAAGGCAATGAGAGTCCTAGAAGAAAAAAAAGCAAGGCAAGATCTGGAAAAGTGGGTAGAGAAGTCAAGATGCGGTGTGGGTGAGCAATTCAAGGCAGTGGAGGGAAGGGTGGGCAAGGGAAGGATACAGAAGAGGCAGTAAGGCAATGCAAGGTGGGGAAAGCAAGGCAAAGGAAGGCAAGGCAAAGGAAGTCAAAGCAAAGGAATGGTCAGGAATGGCAAAGAAATGCAAGATTAGATAGGAAAGGCAAAGCAATGCAAGGAGGGGGTAGGCAAGGCAATGAGTGTCATAAGAGGAAGAGGCAATGCAGGTAAGGCCAAGAAAAAAGCAGTAGGGAAGTCAGGGTGGAGGTTGAGTGAGCAAGGCAATGCAAGGCAATGGAGTGGTAGGAAGGGCAAGGGAAGGACATGGATGGGTCATGAAAGCAAAGGAAGGGCTAGTCAGGAATGGCAAGGAAATGACAACCTTGGGTAATAATGGCAAAGAAATGGAAATGAGGTCTGGACCTGGCAATGCAAGAAAGCAGCAGTCAGGTGAATTCAAGGGGTAGATGTGTATGACATGAAAATTACTTTCTGTTCATGAGGGATTTTTCAGGCATTTCTGTCAGTGAGAGATTCTTACAGCGTCAAGGTCAGAGAGAGCCTGTGGATAATTTTCCCAGGCAGAAAGATACAAACATTCTTTGCTTGTTACTGATGCTTTAAAAAGATCTTTTGAAAGGGTTGTTGTTCCTTTGGCCAATGGAAAACTGTACCTTGAACTGATTTTCTGACAATGCTGTTCACACACTCAGTGCGTGATCTCAAGGCAGAGAGATCTCCTTGCTCTTTCCATTTTGCTTTTGCTTTTGCCTTTGCACGAATAAAAGATCTAAGCCTTATGATGATTCTGAGAATGGAGTCCCTTTTGTTGCTCTGGCCCTGGTAAGGGCTCATAATTGCAGCGGTGTGGAAGATAGTGCAAGGCAAGGAAGGGTTAGCAGGACAAGGTAAGTAAACTGCTGGGTTTTCAAGGCAAGGCAAGTGAGAGCTACCTTCAAGGACTGTTCCCAGATGAAAGCTGCCAGGACAGACTGGTCTGGTTTGCCTTGACATCCCCTGGGTTGCCACTAATCTGCACCTAAAATACTGGGATTATGGGCTATCCATCCTATAGATGTCATTCCCATCCCAGAGCCCAAGGGCGAAATTTGGATTGCATGTCCAAAATGCAGTATGTTAAAGGATTGGACCCAGTTAAAAGATGTTAGCAGAGACAGGTCTAGCTGGACATGACCTGTCCTCAGACTAGTGTCACCTGCACCTGAAAGAGTGGGTCTACATGCTTTTCTTCCTATGGAAAAAACTATCATTCTAGTCCAGGAACCCAAGAGTGAAATTTGGATTGCATGTCCAAAATTCAGTACATGAAAAAGTACTTTTCAGTCCCAGAAAAAGCTGCCAGCACAGACAAGCCTTGCTGACTTTGTCCTTCCTTGTTCTGCCTTTCATCTGCACCTGAAACAATGGGTCTACATGCCTTCCTTCCCATGGAACTGTCATTCACATCTAGGAGTCTATGGCCAAAATGTGGATTGCATGTCCCATATCCAATACAGCCAAGGATTGCTCCCAGAGAAAAGCTGCTAGGACAGGTGGGTCTTGCTGGCTTTCACCACTCCTGGGCCACCTCTCGTCTGCTCCTGAAACAGTGGGTTACATGAAAACATTGCCATACTTGATCATCCCTTGCCATGCAGAGCCCAGCCTTGGATTGCCTTACAGACACCTCTGTGTACTTCCCTTGCCCTTCCTACCTGTCCATTGCATGGCCTTGTTCACCCATCTCCCACCTTGATTTTCTTACTCCTTGTTTCCTGGCCTTGTCTTGCCTGATTCTCTTATGACTCTCTTTGCCTTACCTAAGTCTCTCATGCCTTGCTTTGCAAAACCAACACTTGTCCTGCCCCACTACCTTCTCCTAGTCTACCCATGCCTACTCACCTTTGACTTGCCTATCCGATCATTACCTTTCCTAAACCACTCCTCCATTTTCTTCTTTTGCCTTGCATTGCCTTGCGTAACCCTTGCCCTTCTTAACATTTGTGCCCCTTTCTGATATGGCCTTGTTTTCCCTTGCCTACCCCTCCCTATCCCTGCCTTGCCTACAGATTCCTGGCCTTCTTTTTTCTGCCACTCCCTTGCCTTGAGCTGCCTTTCATACCCAGCCCCTGCCTACTGCCTTCTTCCCCGGCCTTCCATGCCTTGTCTTCCTCTCCTTTGATTTGCCTTGCCTTTCCTATTTCTCCCTTGCCTTGCTCCACTGACCTTTCTGTGTTCTTGTCTTGACTTGCTTATCTGTTCCGTACTTCACATTGCTTTGTATAAACATTCCATATTTTGACTTGCCCCCCTCATGTCACTCCTTTTGCATAGCTCAGATAATTTGTTCCTGCCTTGAATTCTTACAATTAATTTGACCATACATCTTTCTCTCTTAATCTCAAACAATTCCTTTATCTCCTTTTTTTTTGTTGTTTTGTATTCCTACAATCCAGTACCTGGATTAATTATCTTTATTATTACCTTTATCTTCAAACAATTCCTAATCCCACATGAAAAGAATAACTTAGACTGAGGCTATACAGTACACTTAGAGAACTGCTGACAAGAGAATAAATGCTAGTATTCTGCTTGAAAACTTTTGGCAGGGAAAAGACTTCCAGAGCTTTTTGCTTCCTCCTATTGTCTTATCTGCCTACATAGATCTGGATTCTGCCGCAGGGAATTATCACACTGTGTTGCTCATTTACATCAGAGCAGTGTATCCAGTGTATCCCACATAGCTTCCCACTGGAAGCAGGAGACAGGGAGCTGCTGCAGAGCACCTGCTTCCTGGTAACAAGAGTACTCAGCCAGCAAATGGCCAATATTAAGTGACTGAGGGAAGGCAGGCAATCCAACACCACCACTCTGATGTACACACAGCATATTGTGTTCAGCCCATTGTATTCAGTTTGATTCAATGGTTCAGAAGCAGCAGCACTGAGAAAATCCGCCCCCCCCAAAAAACCTCTTAAGATTTATTGCTCAAACAGCAACCAGCAGACATGGATTATCCCAAGTGCTGCACAAAAGGATGCAGAGAGAGGTTCACAAGCAGAAAGGTTTATTATAGCAAGGTCTGTAGCTAATGGCATACATTGATTCCAGCAGTGAAAGTTACATTTTTGGGAGGAAAAAAACCCTGAAATAAAAGGAGAGTCAGAAATACAGAGGCCCCCACGTTATTGTTCTCTTTCAGGTTTCTCTCCAGTGCAGCAGGTGTTCCCCTTAATGCTTTTCCGCATCGAGTTCCCTATCAGACATTCCTTCACACAATGCCATTTGTGCTCCATGCTGATTGATTGTTCACCTTTGGGCATCATCAGATCTCTTAATTTATATGGCAATCCCTTCCAAAGAGAGGCCATCTTGCATCAATATTGGGGCTTGCAGGTGCAAGGCCGTGAAAGCAAGGCAAAAACACTGCAAGTGGTTTGGGAGAAGGTTACAGAGCTTTGAGCAAGAGCCTGGATTTTGATTTGCAGATGGAAGGCTGGTGGTGCAACACTAGCTCTATATGAAACAGTTCCTTTTAGGGATATTTCTGGAGCAGGTAGCACACCCACACCCAGATGGGTCAAGAAGTGCTACAGACAATTTTAAATGGGAACAAAGAGTCTGATCCTTTTTGCACAATTGCAAAGTAAGATGAGATCAATAGATGTCTCTGTATCACTCTGTTTTCATCACAATGTTCCTGCATAGCAGGAATGTGAAGGAAGGGTGAAAGGACTGGAAGTCTGTGTCACTGACTTTTCCAATTAAAGCTCAGCCTTGCAGCCTGACAATGTCCCCCGAGTCAGCCTTCAGGTTAAGACATGGCTTTAACCTACCTCTGCTTCCAGTTCAGCTTGTCATGCAGCAGACTGGCTGTCATATTACTGAGAAAAGGGCTTAAATGCATATTGTAGTTGTTCTTTCATGCTCTTTGACTAATTAATTGCCGCAATGCTTCTGGGCCAAATTCAGAAAAACCTAATGCAGTGTCAAGAAAAGCAATCACTTAACCAAGATGTGTTCCTCAAATAAAGCTTGTCTGCTGCAAATCCTTGCAACTATTAACACGACACAAAATTCTTCCTTTCAGTTATTTCCTCTGTGTTAATTAAACCCATCTAATAATCTGGACCTAGGATTGAAGACTCCAGACATGATTTCAAGATTGACACACTAATTGTATTTTTCCATATGCTGCAAATCAATATATAGCTAAAAACAGTCAGGATAGATGAAGGCAAGTACTTTAAACTTAACACTCAGTAACACTCAATAGGTTACCAGTAACTGTAAATTGTAAGCCAAACCATGCTGGCCTCTGAGAAAGGACCCTCCTCTTCCACTCCGCTGTGAAGTGTTTCAGATATTTAGTAAAAATACCATATTTTTGGATACACTACTGTGCATTATCAGGGACAACCATCCTTTCAGAAATGCAGCCTACTTACTCACAGAATGCTAATGTGTTTCCAAAACCCTTTTAAGTCAGTTTTTTGCCACACCATTAGCTTTGTAATGAGAAAGCAAGCATGGTCTCACAGTAATCACAAGTTCTCCATGACAGTGTCCATCTATACATACAATTAATAGAAGGTGCACTAGTACATATTACTGAAGTTTATGGCACAAAATCCACGCTGTAATATCTAAAAAAAGAAAGTCATGGGTAAAACTTACGTGACCTTAAAGGAAGACAATTCAAATAAAAAAGTTTAAGCCTTTATTGCAACATTTACAATGTCTGCTGTATCAGAGGGATTTTATTGAGGTTATTTGCCTATATAAAGGCCCAAATATTGGATTCCTAAGCATCTGTAATGCTTATTGTATGCTACAATCAACTACAACAATATTTTGTTTTTACAGCAAATAAGCATTACATAGCCAAGTATAATTATGTAGTCAGTGGGGTTTTGTAATTCCTTACCCTTGCAGGAACAGTCTTATTTGCTTCTTGATAGACATGTTCTGAGACTAAACTGCTAGGGAAATAACCAACTGTCCCCATATGGTCTTCATACTGTTCTCCATAAACCTTCAAGCAAGGAGATGTATAACTGGATATCTTAAAACAATCCTCATCTGGTTTGAGCAGGTTTATCACTCAGTCAAAAGGAATTACCAGTAGTATTCTTAATCTGGTTTTACATTTCCTAGGTTCTAATCAGCTGGCACTTGAAACAAACCATTGACAGAAGTTCTGATCTAAGCATACATCTTTCTCCTCCACCGTTTTCATAAACAGCCACAGAAATGAACTGTTGAGCCCTTCTGTAAAGGTTCAGTTCATAATTACTGTAACTTTGTTGCCCCGCTGGGTTTGCTCCGGAAGACAGGTTCCCAGCAGGGGCAAAGTGACTACCTCAGAGGTGGCTTCTTCTTCATCGAGCTTGAGGCAGTGGCTTAAAAGGAGAGATGGGCAACGATTGCTTCTTCCAAAACAAAAAAGTATATTAACATGAAAATAACAAAAAGCACCTGGGTTGAGCACTGGTAACAGCGCTCACCCCAAGGGGCGGAAGTGAAAGAGCACATGGAGCTGGAAACAGTGGATTTTATCAGGTTAGATGGGTGGAATTACATGGGGTATTGTCCCTTGAGGAAACAGATAAGGAAGACCTACAGGTCAGGAGTCCAATGTGTCAGAGGTAAGGGTCTCGTGGGTAGGCTGAGCCTCCCATGACCTGGGGAACACGGGAAACCTTGGCCATGTGCTCATATTTGGAGCCTTAGATGTAATAGAAACCTCTGCTTTTAGAGGGTGCATTGTTACAAATTACCATATAGCTATTGAGGACACTTCATTTAAAAAAAGAAAAATATTAAAGCCTCCTAAAATATTCAAGTCACTCCTCAACCAGGAGTCTTTTAAAACTAAGTTGCTGCTTTAAGCCCTGCAGTAGCTCAGCATTTGCATCCATTTCTTGACAGCCATGTGTGTTGATCTACTTCTAGTTTGTTCACAAGAATCAACTCCTATACTTTCAGCCCAGAATTCTCCAGAGTATTTTTCATTCATTAGTTTTGAGTAAACATAAATCAACTGGCCCTTCTTAATATTAAGGAACTTGCAGTCTCAAGCATTATAATTCTCTTCTGCTCTGGCAAGGAAAATGGTATCTGGGGGAAAAAAAAAAGCAACAAAAGAATGAGGTGGATGAATTTAAATGCATGCATATTTTTACAGAAATATAAATACACATGACCTTTTATGTATATATATAAAGTAGGTTATCTTGAAACAGTGAAAGTCTTCAGGAATTTGTTCTGCGCATTTTTCTATTCTCCAGTAAGCAATATAACAGTTTAAGATGGCATTTCATCAGTGAAAGTTAGAATCCCTCCCTACACTTTTCACTTAAGTGAAAAATGTCCCTTTACGAAACCCATTTTTCAGTAAAACTGCATGTGACATTCTACATAGCCAGTTGTGCTATGTAGAATGTCAAATGACATGTCTACATGACAAATATATGACAGAGCTAAATAAGCAGTTTTCCCTTCACCTCCACCATTATTTTTGAGACTATTTTGTCCTCAAAGTCAAAGCAAATTTACTTACACAGTCATCATCACCATATGGCTTCTCGCTGGTAAGCTTCATAAAAATTCCAGTTGCAAGAGGACACATTAATCTGAGACACAAAAGTAAAATCATCAAATAAACACTTTGTGTCATTTTTCTTTGCTGCAGCACTTGCTGAATGTGTGCCAGGTCCAGCAATCCCCATCTCTTATGGAAGAGGCAGACACCTGGACAAACACACCAAGCTAACAGGAAGGGGCTCTGGCGACATTCCATCCCAGCAGAGGAGCTGTAGGCAGGGGGGAAACCTCAGGGCCAACTCATGAAGCTGAATCCCTTCTCAAAGCAAGTCTGTATTAACATTTCAATCAGCAACTGCATTATTTAAACACGCTAAGCCCTCCTAGAGTTGTCCATAGCTTTAATTGTACTTCAAGCAAAGGCTGAGAATGAAAATTAAGTCAGACCCTGGTAAGAAGCAAATGATATTACATCCTTCTTAATCCTCCTGTCCTTAATTTTCCCAAATGCTCACTGACAAGTACAATCTTCCCTGAACCAAAAACCCTCTGTGGCAGAGTCCCCTGTTCCTGTCTACAGAAACCGGGACGATAGCAGAGAGATACAATGTAAACAAATTATTAGGGAGCTGCAAGGCAGTAAAAAGGTTTTGCAAATGAGCAATTAGAATTTGAAATCTAAGAATTCAAGCACTGCATACTTGTACAGGCAAGATCCGTTCCACAGGGAGATACCAGCAGAGCAAAACACAGAGGTCACACCAGGACAGCAACCATTTCAATTTCTTTACCTAGCTGAACTCTGTCGAGGGTTTGCAGGTCCAAGACACTAAAGAGTGCCACAGGCTGACTTAAAGGTCCTTTTTACACCCTGGAGATGGTACCTAGAATGTACTTAAATTCCACAAATCTTGTCCTAGCATACATGAGACTTGTAGGGAGTATTTTAGTTAAAATTGATGCAGGCACATGCACAAAAGGAACACACACCACAGCAATTCACAGCACAGCTGTCAGGCTACAGCAGGCTGGTCTGGATCAGCATGTAGAAATAACCAAGGGAAAGTTTGGAAATTCCCTAATTGCACTCCAGTCAACCAGTGTTTCCTGATACATGTGGAGGCCTGAAGAGCGCATACAGTTACCAGCTTTCAGCTCCCAGACAGAACAGCAGAAATTGTCAGCTGTCATCAAAAATCCCACATTCTTTCAAAGAAAGTGCATCATGAAACTTCTAGCGTCACCTTCCCATCACAGCTGACTTCACAACATTCTCCTCTCACCTTCCAGCCCATTACTCCTTCCTCCAACCTCCCATGTGTTGTGTCCAACTTCCTTCATAGACAGCTCTAAACCCTTTAAGTGAATAAAAGTGAAGAGCAGTGGTGGTCATGTGCACACAAACTAGTGGGATGCAATGACAGCATAATTATTACCTATAAAATTATGACTGCAGGAGGAAAAATAAAAGGTTCATGATGGAATGACTTATTTTTGCTCTTACAGACACATTGAAACAATTTAATTTGCAAGTATTAGAATACCTGTGAAACCATGCATACACAAAGTCATCAGAAAGAATGAAAAAATACATAAATGGAGATAGGACAGTAATTGAGATGACTGTGAAAGAGGCATGATGATATTTCGATGTACTCTGGGAGCAGGTGAAATTTCAATTTTCCAGGTCTTGTGCAAAAAAAGGTGGCTTATGTTGTAGATATAAAACACTACAACTTTTTATAGCAATTTTTTCCCAAAATCTTTAGAACAGCTACAACTCACAATATTATATCTGATAATTTCACTGCATCCAGTGTATTTCGTATCACACAAAACCTAGGCAGTTTTTAACAAATGAGAAAAAAGAAGTAAAACAAACCTGAGAAACCCAGAAGCATTAGGACAAGTATTTTGGAAAAGCCTGGCTAAAAACCAGAAACTTTTATGTTTTCTCTCAGGACTTGCTTCTACTGCTAGCCACCGAGACAAAACCAACTTGAACAACACTGCTGCCAAATTGTAATCAATTTCTATGTATACCTGGGGAAAAAACCCACTAATTATAAGCTGTATTTCCTAAGTGAAAAACAGCTGTCCCCTTGATAATGAGATTGAATGCTGTATTTATCCTGAATAGGCTGGCATTTAGCATTCCTGATCCTACTTTTTGCTCTGGAAAGAGAGCTATTTTTTAGCACTCACTTCTGAGAAATAAGGATCACCTTAAAAGTTCTTAAACTGAATAAAGCCCTGCAAGGCTAATCAATGATGAGACAGACTCATGAGGAAAAAAACATGGCTTGAAAACAGCTTATTTATATTTTATTTTATAAAACTTAGTATTTCAACAGAGAAAAGTTACTATCCAGGTGATCTGTGGAAATCCTACATGTGCCCTGGTCATTGTGGCAATTCTATTAGAGTCTCATGTTTTCTGCAGAGAACAGCAGACATGCTAGCTGATCGAAGTTATGTGTTTTAAAAAAAAAAACACCACTCATCCACAGAACTCCTTTACAGGAGCATATGGTTATTTCTTCGCATAAGTGATTTTCATGGCATGAGATGGAGTGATCTTGAATCCCTGGAGAGCATCTCGAGCAGCTCCTGCTTGATTCTCATTTTCAAACTCCACGAAGGCAATGTCATGGCGCCCTGGCACTAAGCGTACTTCTTTGAATCCAGGAAACCTTTAAAATAAGGTGAGAGTCAAAAAATACTTCTTAGCTCAGTAATACATCTCTCTTCAGTAGCTTTTTATCAGAAGCATCTACTAGTGCAATAGTTAATACTAATGAAAGATTTAAATTGAAGGGTTTTACATATTCTATCCTTAGAATTATGCCTCAATTATGGAATTGAGCAATTTAATCAGTGCTGTACACGTAAAGGAGCAATCTAACTAGTTTTAAAACGGCTCCTGCTGTCCTAAAGACTTTAGTATTACAGTCACCACCTTAAATCCAGTGCAGATTGATAGCAGATAAATTGCACAATCAAAACCAGCTACAAAAAAGATCAGATTTGCTTTCTGAACCAAGTCATCAGAATTGACATCTGCAACCCTGGCAGTTAAGACAAACAACTGAAAAACCTTCAGAAGAAACTCTTATTTCTAAAAAGTCAGCTTGCCAACTGAAAAAACACACACACGTTACAGAAGAATTCAAAGGAGAAATAATTTCTATTCAAAACTTACTGATTAAATAACATGGACAGCATCATCTCATTTGTTTCCTCGGGCAAATTATTAAGGAAAAGGATGTAGTTTGGTGGGTTATCAGGCACCTGCAACAACAGAAGATCAAAGCTCAGAAGACTATGCATACAGTTCCTTTGCATCTTCCTGCATGATTATTTGAACCAAGACTCATAGTTCTTTTAGTTTTGCTCATAACATTCTATCTGGGTTTCAGCACACCCTTATCAATATGCAGACAGAGCCCCTTGGTTCTTTTATATGGATATATTAATTTGGAGAGGTTCTTACTTTGATAAAAATCACAATAGCATACTGTCTTAGATGTCACATTTAAACTCAACTAGTCAAGAGCTGACCCTACAGTACTCTCTGCACCCAGGGGCACAAGCAGAGGCTGCAGTGCTGTCCAAGAAACCTGTATGGCAGAGGAAGAACATATGAAACACAACATTCTGGAAAGCAGTGGGAAGCCAAGCCCTGTTCACCTGCAGTACTACCAAAATACTGAACATCTCTGGGCAACCAAAACTCATAAAACCCACATGGTTTTATTACGGAACTCGATTCAAATTTCTTAATTAGAAACCCCTTTAGATTTAGAGCTTTATTCTTTTAAAAGATTTGCCTGCTAATATGAATTTGTAGCCACCCACCACAGACAAGGCTGAGTAGTCATTTGCTGACACTGGAATCTTCAAGGCATCGAGTATATTATAAAAGTAAAAATAAACTGGACACTCCAACTTCAAATACCATCAAAGCAGTGCCAAATAAGTTAAAAGCCTCAGCAGATCAATCTCCTTCTACTGATGGAAGTATTCCAGGTGCTGCCATTAGAAAATAAACACCTGAAGTTCAAAGAAATACCCAAACATTCAGTGTTGTGCTTTGATACAAACTGACATACACATATTGTGCCTGAAAATACAGGGAGCAAGACATTTTCCCCTGTTGATTATGTACATAATAATAGTACTCAAGAAAGATACAGGGCAGGCAAAGATATTCTTCTATGGTACTTGCTCTCCTGCAAATCCTGTCTCTTTACCACTTTCACTTCTAACATGAATAATTTAGAAGGTCACGGAGCAAACAAGCTGAATGAAGTGTAGGGAGTTGTCCCTACACCTCCACACAATCCTTTGGAAAATAGGACACTTGTGAGAAAAAAGTGAGCAGAGAAACCCCAAACTCCTGAAATAAAGCTTTTAGGCAGATATTTTGGCATCCTGTGTTGTCTTCCTTCTCCTTATCTGCTACTAGAAAAAAGTAAGTTAAAGGGAATTTATTATCAATGAAAAAAATTAAGAAACCTTCAACTGATCCTAACCACAGTCCAAATTTAAGAATCCAGTGTGATTTGGTAATAGTGCTATCTTCTGTACAGTAATGAGAACCTGCAGATTCTCATTTCCTGTCAACCAGATATAGTTAAAGATGGATTTGTTTTGTTTACTGTTATGTAGCTATTAGACAAATGTCTCATACGACAAAAAGCCGTAGAGTATATCCTCAAGCTTCCATGTGTAACAAATTATCATAGAGAATAAACATTAGTGCTTTTAGTTATAAAAATAAAAAAGCATTACCTGATTCTGTGGTGTAGTCCCTGGGGCATTGGCTGAATTCTGTGTTGCTCCCTAGCAAATAAGTACAAAACAGCTTTACAAAGGTGTTCCATTAGCAATAGACAGGCACACGTCACCACATTTCTCTACAACTTGAGACATATATTAAGGGTTTTTTTGAGCTACAATCCAAGGAACATTTGCTGCCTATGAGATACTTCCCAAAGGGAACAAAGCATGTGAATTTTGCTTAGTTTCAAAACCAGGCAATCAAAAGAAGTAACATCAGTACTATCTGATCAATCTAACAGCTGAGTCACCACATTACAGGATTTGATTTAATAGACAGGGAGGAAGAGGTTTTGAAAATGGAAGGCCTAGACAGGTACCCTGGTTTCAACTGGGATAGAATGAATTTTCTTCTTAGAACAGTGTGTTTTGACTTTAGTATGAGAGTAACACTGGTAAGAAACTGATGGTTTGGTTGTTGTTAATTAGTGTTTGTTTCAAGCAAGGGCTTGCCAGTTTCCCATGCACCCAGAAGGTGCACAAGAAGCCAGAAGGGAGCCAAGACAGCTGACCAGAACTGGCCAAAGGGATATTCTATAAAATGGGTGGAACTGGTCATGTACCTTTATGTTTTCTGCTACACTTCAGCACAAAAACTACTAAATGTTGTTAGTTCAGGTGCACCAACCCTTAGTGGAGATAAAATTCCAAACCAGCTCCTGTTAATCTAACATCAGACATCTAATATCTAATGGAAGTTATTATCTTATTCTCATTTACCATTCTTCTGTCCTTATAGGGTAACATGGGATTAAAACACTGAAGAGAAAAGCTGTTTGACCACTTGAAGCCAAATACTAAAGATAAGCACACTCTCGTTTTTTTACCTTTTCTAAAAAAAAAAAGCTAGTTTCAACTTTGGTTTGTTGTACCTTTGCCCTACATCTTTATTTTCATTTGGTAATAGCAAAGGAGGAAGAAAAAAGGAACAGCAAGGACTATATAACCAGCCCACTCTCCTTCAACTTCTAACAAATGCTCAAGAGCTCTAGATAACCAACGGACTCCAATTTAGGGAATTGAAAAGTAACAAAATACAACAGTAAGTCCTAAAAAAGATTATTTAGAATAACTTTTGGGTTTTGGTTCTTTTTTTTTGTTTTGATTTTTTTTTTCCTTCTAAACAGAGAAGCAGCTTACCTGGATAACCTTTTTATTTGGTGCGTTTGCTGACTGCTCCAGAGTTTTGGCTTTCTTCTTTTCCTTCCTTTTTTCCTTGTCAGCAAAAGTCCCACGCATTTTAGAGATGATATCAGAGTCTGTTTTTGCATACTGAATACGCTTTTTAAAAGAAAAAAGCAAAACAGAGTATATTCTGCATTTAGTAATACTGAACATTTTGCACCACTTTCATTAACTGTATTTACACTTTTTTTTTGCAGGAACTTTTTATATTAAAAACATTGTTATAAATTGTAGGTACAGTTATAGAGTAACCAATTCTCATAGTTAATTCTGAACACAATTACAGAGGTCTAAAAAAAAAACCCCGAATATTTAAATTACTAATTTTAGTTCATTGATACCAGAACTCCATTTATCTAACAATGTCTTTTTAACATCTGTCAAGGTAACATGTACACAGAGATACATTTGAGATACACAGAGGACATATGAGAAAATTTGATCAAGCTTCCATTAAAACTATGAGTTTTCAATCCCATTTTAAAGGGGGTTAAAATTTGACAGTGATTTCTCAGATCTCTGCAGAAAAGTGAGTTCAGCAAAACTCAAACTTCTTAAACAGAAAATGCAAGTACCCACCTAAATCCCAATAGGATTGCATAAATGCTGCTGTTCCTTTGACAAAGGCCCCCCAAAGCAGAAGGTTAAGCAGATGCAGGTACAACTATACTGGTGCACAACATTATTGTTTCACACACAATCCTACTGTTTTTTCTATCAAACACTACCTCAATACAAAATTACACAGCATCTTAAGATTTCTTTTAATGCTTTTAGTTAGTACTTAAGAGTATACAGGCTGCAGCTAATGTCTGAAGAGGGAAGTACATTTGAAAGCTTATGAAGCCCTAATCTTTTAATTTCTTATTGAGTTCTACTGAGCACAAAACTCCTTAAGGAAAAATGGCAGGACTGAGCTCGCAAAATTCTGTGTTAAGGATTTAATTAGAGAATCTGAAGGTGCTAAGACAAATAGCTTGTGGCTCAGCAGGACAACGGCTCTCTTCAGTGCTCAAAGCCATGAGCTAAGAGCCAGTAGTAATGTACCCTCCATTGCTGAAGTTGTGGGCCATTTGCATGTATTGTTACATCTCACAGTTGCAGAATTAAGGGATGCCTAATTATCCAAGCAGGCAAGAACAAAGCAGGTCAATTGTGCTCTTCTGCATGTTATGCAGCACATGACTAAATCATGTTCTATCAACCAGCACATTTGTTTCACTGAAGTTATACTGAAATGCAGTTATTTGGTTTGTTGATCTACAGTCAAGAAGAAGTAGTCATCAATTAAAAACAAAAAAAATCACTGGTCACACCTGGAAAATAAACTGTGGAGATCTCCACCCTCCTCACTGTTACCTCAAAAATGAAGCATCATATTCTAGCTATTCATTACAAATCTAAGAGTAGTTAATGTTACTCTATATAAAGTAACCGAAAACATCTAATTTCAGTAATATTACAGAATTAATTTAACTGGCTGTGTGGAGGACATGATGAGTAAAATGAAAATATTTAAGATCTTAAGAACTTTAATCCAGCATAGAAAAACAAAAAGCCCCCAATCAGGAAACCTAAATGTTAAGTTCAAAGTAAGTGTGTGTGTGTGTGTCTGTTGTAACTGCAGTCTCTTCAGCATCCCTCCAGCTTGAACAAATGCAGATACTCATCAGGATGTGATGTGACTGAGCAATCATTTGGTAAGAACTACAATCGACAGTTCATTCCCAAGGTGCAACTACCAAAACACTGCATCATACCATCAGGACATTTTTCTTCTTTACGAAGGTAACAAAATAATTTACCATTGGTTTCCCATAAAATGGAAAGCCTTGTAGCTGTCTCAAAGCATTGGTAGATGATCCAAGTTCTTTAAATATAACAAATGCCTGTCCTCTCATCTTCATGGTCTTTAAAGCCACAATGTCAACCACATGACCAAACTGTGAGAATAATGCGTACAGGGACCTCTTCAGCTCTGGGGACCAAAGAAGAAAAGAGATTATAACAGGCTGCATGCAAATCTCCACTTCTACCAAGCCTGCTGTCCTTTGGGAACAATGTTTTTTACGAGCTTTAGCTCACACAGTGAGTATATGAGTTTGTCAAAACTGCTGTGCCATTACAAGTTTATTTGTCCAGGTTTTGTAAGCTGGTGTGCAACACTTGGTTTCACACCTCAAGGATTCAGGTAGTGAAGAAGTTGTGGTGCCATCCATTCTACCATTCTGAGGGAGTAACAATTACATAATGGTACGTGAAAATATATTTTCATATAGGTTTATAAGACACACCCTCACACAATCAAGTATGATGTATGAGAGCCATCTTAGACTGATCAGAAAATCAAAACTGAAACAAACAGCAGTAAAGAGTTATGATGTAAAACAAGAATGCAGCAAATAGCAACAACCTAAAGGCTAATTAAAGTTGGAAATTTTGGTTGTAGCTGTTTAATCAATTTTCTCACTCACTTGAAGCATTTTTGTATATTCTGGATCCACATGATTTTTGTATGAGCCTACTGCACCTTACAGCTGCAATGGATTTACTTTAATTATCTACAATCACCTTAACACATGGCAAATTAAAACTTAGTCCTATCCAAATCAAGCTAAATAAATCACCTGTACTGTGCAATCATTCTAACACAGAAAGCTTATATTTGAACTATTTTAGCAATGTAAAAATGCTGCCTGTTCTCCATTGCTGTCGAGACTTGGTAATACCAGTCCACTGTTACTTTCTCCACCTGCTCCTGACTAACCATAATGTGCTATTATTTTTTAATTAAAAAAAGGCTTTCTATCAAAACACTTTTCCTAAAAATTACTTTAAGATCTGTATTGAACTAGAAAGTAATTTGTAATCTTAACAGGTAATCTGACACCCTACCATTAACTCATGGGCATCCTAAGAGATTTAACAAGACCAAGTGCAAGGTGCTACACCTGGGTGAGGGAAACCCCCAGTATCAATCAATCCAGGCCGGGGGATGGACAGATGGAGAGCAGCACTGGGGAAAAGGATTTGGGGTGCTGGTGGAGAAAGGGCTGGACATGAGTACTCACAGCCCAGAAAACAACTGTGTCCTGGGCTGCATCCAAAGCAGGGTAGGCAGCAGGGGAGGGAAGGGATTCTGCCCCGCTCAGGTGAGACCCCACCGGCAGTGCTATGTCCAGATCTAGGATAACCAGCACAGGCAGGACAGAGACCTGTTGGTGCAAGTCCAGGAGGCCACCAAGTTAATTAGAGGGATGGAAAACCTCTCCTATGAGGAAAGGCTGAGAGATTTGGGGTTGTTCAGCCTGGAAAACAGAAGGCTTAAGGGTGATCTAACTGTGGCGTTCCAGTACCTGAAGGGAGTCTACAAGATGGGGAGAGACTATATACAAGGGTTTGGAGTGACAGGACAAAGGGGAATGGCTTCAAACTGAGAGGAGGCTTAGATTTGATAGTGGGAAAATATTCTTTACTGTCAGGGTGGTGAGACACTGGAACAGGTTGCCCAGAAAGGCTGCAGACTCCCCCTCCCTTGAAAGTGTTCAAGACTAGTCTGTAGGGAGATCTCAGCAACCTGATCTAGTGGAGGGGGTGGGGGGTGCATTTATTTGCTTTAGCTACTGTTTCATTACACGAAGGCGTTTGCCGAGAGCGCGGCTCATGACCACCTCCTGCTCGGCACTTCAGAGCCCTGGGAATCCCGTTGTAAGAAAAGTGCCATGTGCATGACCAGGCCCCACTGGACAACCTCCCCGTTCCAGAGGCGACCGGCAGCCAGCCCGTACCTTCCTTCTTGATCTTGTCATTGATGTTGTTGATATAGATGGTGTGGTTCGGCCTAATGTCCATTCTCGGCGGCACCTCCGAACCTGCCTGCGGGCAGAGCACACAGGAGACGCGTTAGCTGCCGGCGACACCTCGCAGCCCCGAGCCTGAGGGACGGCTTGCCTGTCTGTATGTCTGCTCGCCCGCAGGCCGCACACCCGCCCCACTCCTGCCCTCTCCGCGGCGAGGGCTGCGACGGCGGGACAGAAACTCCAGACAGGGAACCCCGAGCCAGCCCTCCTTGCGCCCGCCTGGATCCCAGACCGCCTCACCTCCCCTCTCCTGCCCGCGCTCCGGTGCCGATGGCAGCCAGCCCGTCCCGCCCTGCCGGCACGCAGCGCAGGCCGCAAAGCCGCTCCCAGAGCAGTCGATGCGCCGAACGCCGATAACGCTGATGAGGAGTGCCGGGTGCGTGCGGCCCGAGGGCAGCGGGATAAAAGGGATAAAACGGGATAAAAGCGAGATAGTGATGAAAAGGGATAAAAGTTTGTTGTTGGCTTCACGGAAATCACAGCGAGGCTTGAAACGGGCCGAAACGGACATTTCTTGCCCTAGGCTTTGGCTCTGTCCTGTCCTAATAGAGTGATAAGCAAAGATAAATGTGTTTTGGTTTGGTTTGGTTTTTTGTTGTGGGTTTGGGTTTTTTTTATTGGTTGGTTGGGGTTGTTTTTTTGGGGGGGGGAGGGGGGATTGTCTCTTGACAGCACCTAGAGCAGCAGCTTGGGAAAGCATGGAATGGTTTGGGTTGAAAGGACCTTAAAGGC
>VZRF01014775.1:239271-250505 GCA_013396875.1 Vireo altiloquus
AGGCTATAACATGGAAGGCCCTGATGGACCTCAGGGCTATGGTTGGAAGGCATGGTCTGGGTTCTAGCGAGGTTATGCAGGTGCTTCGAGTTTTCAGTGCTGTTCACTTAGCACCATATGACGTTCGCTGTTTGGCTCGTGTTCTTTTTCAGCCTGTCAAATACGAATTTTTTTAAAAAAAAAATGGAGTCAATTTGCAGCCAGAGTGGCAGCAAATTATGCTGCGTTGGACCGACAGGGTCCCAGGCATGGGATTGGAAGGAATGTCTTGCTGGGTGCAGACGACTTTGCTGCTGCTGGCAGGCAGGCTGCCTTGCACCCTCTCGTGATTGACCAGTGTCAGACAACAGGCATGGCAGCGTTGATTCAAACCATTGAAATGGCTGCTCCAAAGGAGTCGTATGTGCAGGTTAAACAGCAGGCTGAGGAGCAAGTTATGGGCGAGTCATTAATTCTTGCAATTCCAGCCCATTTGCATACGAAATGCAAGGAAAGGTAAGTGGTCATTGTCAAGGGGAGCGTGCATCAGAAGGGCCTGAATGAAAGACAGCATCATTCATTATTGGTAAGGTCCACCCTGTCATCCATCTTATGTGCCTGGGACCTGTTTTGCAATCCCAGAAAAGGATGCTAAGTGCCTGAAGGTGTTTCTGAATGAGCAGGTCCATTGCAAGGGCTCAATTAAGAGCAAGAAGGAAAGGCAGGAGGTGGTAGTCAAGAATAAGTCCAGTGCAGCACTTCTTGTTTTCTTGTGAGGAAGCTGGAGATTCATAGCAGCTCCAGAGATCCCACCTTTGAGTCTGAAGATAATTTCTACTGCAGTTGGAACTCCAAGTGAAGGGTAGCAGAGAGGTTTTTGTGACAATGCAAGAAAATCCCTTGGAAATGCTTCATTAACTCTATCTGAACCACGTTTATTAAAGACATACCAAAGGAGCAGAGAAGTATTTGGGTATGCATGTGCCTTGGATTTGGTTAGGATTTGGGTTTGTAAATTCTGCCAGGCGTTTCAGAGTGTGAAATATTTAGTATTTAGAAAATGACAGCTGTTTTTTTCACCAGTTTTTTAAGGAAAGGAGGTTTAGGCGCTTGGTGTGGGTACGTATATTTACATATCTTTATACTGCTTTTTTGTGGGGGGTTATCTATAAACTTTGATCTTGTCTTGGGGTGATTTTATGATGATACTCCATTCTCTAATTATCTGCTCTATACCCAAAAATGGTTGCTGTAGTTTTGAGGTCGGTATGGGGGCGGAGGTTGAGCCTTGAGGCTCTGGTGCGGGTTTTTTTGAAAGCCTCACTCCTGGGCGTGCTGGGTGCAGTGGGGACTGGTGTTACTTTGTTGCTTAGCTTTTTGTTAGGGCAAGATTTCGTTTTTTGTTTGTTTTTTTTTTTTTTTTCTTTTTTCTTTTCCCTGGCCGTGGAGGCTGCGGCAGCAATCCTTCAGCGGCCTTTGTTATTTTTCCTTGAGCTGTTTGGTTCGGTTTTGGTTTGAGATCAGAAATTCGATGGAGGAAGCATCTGCCGTGGAGAGGACCCGAGGAGCTGCTCTGCCCAGCCTGACCTCGGAAAAGCTGACCCAGCTGAAGAAAGTACCCTAAATCCGCCAGCTTCATCTGCTGTGAAGAGGAGACAAACGACAGAGATTCACCAGGTTCCCATCGTTTTTTTCCCCAAGCTGCTGCACGAACTTCTTCCTTCCCGGAGACAAAAGCCAGTGTTGTTTTGTTCTTCCCTGCCACGTGGCCAGCTGGTTTTTTTCTCTTCCCTCGCAGTTCAGGGTTTGTTTTTTTTTTTTTTTTCTGGTGGGAGTGTGTGTGTATGTGTGGGGTAAAGTTCTGACAATTCACTATCTAGCATTTATTCTTTTTTCCCCCGTGCCATGT
Organism: Vireo altiloquus; assembly: GCA_013396875.1. Classification (NCBI taxonomy): domain Eukaryota; kingdom Metazoa; phylum Chordata; class Aves; order Passeriformes; family Vireonidae; genus Vireo; species Vireo altiloquus. Next base: position 241,160 of record VZRF01014775.1, read on the forward strand.
GGGCACTTTGTTTGTCAATAAACGATTGGGTTTTTTTCACTTTCCTCCACTATTACTCTTTTCTTATCTGCGGGAAGGGATTGCTGAAATCCTTTTCTTTAGAGAAAACATGCATTACAGAGCATTTTCTCTTAAGCTTGTCTCTAAACCAAGACAGCTGTATGTCTAGAAGTCTCAAAAATAACCCTTTCTGACAAGTTTTGAAGAAACCAGGCTGAGAACAGAGTGGCTTTCCTACAGCCTTGTTATAAAGATCCGTTATGGAAATGAGTTATTCAACATTTATTGAGAACTCAGTAAAAATGGCAAAGCAAAAGCGGGCAGCACTGGGAGTGTGGCTGGGTGCCAGAGGCTCGCCCACAAAATGGTGGTCCTGCCTTTCATATGCTTGTGGTTGCATCAGCCTAGTGCATATTTATTTACGGTTTTGTAGTCTCACCCCCTTGTCAATCTTTGGGAAGCCCAGGCTTGTCTGTTGCTGTGGCATTCGGGGTCCTCACTGGCTGGAGTTCCCTTCTTTTTATGGTGGTGCCTTTGCAGTCTGGCTGCCAACAGCCTGTCCCTTTGCAAACCCCACAGAACTCACATTACAACATACAAATCACCCAAGCCCCACAAAACCAACTCTTACAACCAAACCACCTCAGCAACAGTAAACATTTTAACATATACTATTCTTTGATATTTTCCTAGGATAATATCATAACCTTCAACATCATAACTCGTAATATAACTTACAATACAACTTACAATCCACACAACATATGGCAAAAGCCAACCCTCAATAATTAATTTATAACAGCCTCAATCATTAGAACATCCACTGAGCGGCTTAACTACAGGATGCAGCCCTAGGAAAGCAACCTTCCTTTTGAGTCCTCCTCTTGTAAAACTCACTTGTCCCTGACTGAAATTGCAGGAGATATTACACAGAGTGTGTAATAATTTCATGGGGCAGACTGAACTTCAAGCAAACTCATTGTTGAACCAAGGGGGAGGAGAGAGAGGAGCACTAATTGCTTGTTACATCCCACGGACAAGGCTTCATCAGCACTGCTGGACAAAACCAGGTCAGGTTTTACTCTCCATAGACTGCACACAGCAGTCATGTCCTGGCCTGGTGAAGGAAAGAACTTTTTGAAATGGCAAACCATGGAGAATTTTAGGAGGATGGGAGAGCCTGAGGACGTCTTGCTACTTCATGCCAGGTGTGCTGTTGGTCCCTTAGCTGGTCCAGCTACAATGGGCACTCACTGTGGAAGTGGAAAAGTGTTTTCAATGACACAGGAGGATCTCTGAGTGTGGAAAAGCTCATATGTCCTTGATGGCTGTATGTCTCAGAACACAGCACGTAGACATGTATTTACTGAACAAAGTGTATGAACAAAAATGTCTTTGCTAAGCAGAGAGAGGGAAAGCACAACTGTTTGAGAGGAGTTACTAGATGCTCTAGAGCTTAGGCTACATTTTGGTTGCCTTTCCTAGGAGCCCTGAGTAGCTTTTACCATTACTTTTATTCTTTTATCCTGTTATGCATGCGTGTACATGTCTATTTTTTTCTTGTACGTTTTTTAGCTTATTCTTATATTTTTATAATGTGCTTCCTGCACACTTCTGGAGTGTAAACATGAGGTCTTTCTGTCTCTCACTTTCCCTTTTTTGCTCTTCTCCTTTTCCCAGGTCAGGTTGTTCGTCTGTGAGATCTCACTTGCCATTGATGCTAATTGCTCATCAGGTGATGATTTTACTGTCACATCTCTTTTTTTACTCTCCCTTTTTGGAGACAATAAGTTGTCAATAGGAGTCATGCTAAAGTTGGGGTGTTTGAGTCTGCTATCTCCTGTGTCTTGGCAACTGGGATTTTTTGGCTTGTCAACAGCTTAGTGGCTTGAATGAAACTATGTTCCTACAAAGTTTAAACTGGCATTTTAAATAGTGTCTCCATCCTGGGTATAGTTTCCAGTCACTGACAGTGCCAAACAAAATATTTGTTATTTCACAGAATCACAAAATGGTTTGATTGGAAGGAACCTTAGGGATCATCTCCTTTCAACCCCCTGCCATGGGAAGGAGCACCTTCCAGCAGATCAGGTTGCTCAGAGCTCCATCCAACCTGGCCTTGAACACCTCCACAGATGGGGCATCCACAACTTCCCTGGGCAACTTGTTCCATTGCCTATCCACCCTCATAGTGAAGAATTTTTTTCCAATATCCAATCTAACCCTTCCCTCTGTAAGTTTGAACCCATTTCTCCTCGTCCTGTCACTCCATGCCTTTGTCAAAAGTCCCTCTCCAGCCATCTTGAAGCCCATTTAGTTACTGGTAGGCTGCAATGAGGTCTCCTGGAGCCTTCTCTTCCCCAGTCTGAACAACCCCAAATCTCGCACCCTGTTTTTGTAGGAGAGGTGCTCCAGCACACTGCATTTAAGTTACATTTGAATTTAATCTTTTTATTCTCTCATTTTTTGCCAGGCCAACCATAATCAGCTTTCTCTTGTTATACTCAAAGGATGGAGTCAGTGCTGATACCTAGCAGGAGAGCTGCTATAAAAGAATAATAACCGAGATTTATTGTGTGATGTTGATGCCTTAGGTTTTAACTTTTATATTTTTCAAATCCTGTACTTCTAGTGTAACTCTGAAGTTTTCTGTAGCTTGTTAAGTGCTGTTCTCTTATGCTAAAACAGACATAACAAAACCTCTCTAGTTTGCTCTCCAAAGACACCCAGACCAAGAACTGTAAACCTTCATCTTGGGGAGAGGGAGGCAAGCTTGGGGAAATTACATCATTGGCTGGGTTCTGGTTAATGATTTTATGCTGATATAAAAGTGTGAAGAACTTGTGACCTGTCATTGTCCATTTTGGGATCCACTGAGGCAGGACCCTCTGGAGCCCAAAGTGTACATCTGAAGGCCTTTCAGATAAATACCTCCTTTATTCCTTTATTCCTGTCTAGTCTCTGTTTCTAGGTAGCCATTTAAGGCATCAATGTACCTAAATATTATTATTTGAATGTTGCTGTTGGGGCGGCCATGACACACACAGATAGTGCCTCAGACAAAGTACAAAAAGCCTTTATTAAACAAAGCAGCTTCTCTTTATAGACTTTTGGATGTTATCATTCGTGTTACATAGTTATTGGTCACTAAATTACTACAGTAGATTCATAAACTACCATTGGCTGCATATAGCATAAGCATTCAAGCATTCAGAAAAATACCAGGTGCAGGTATGTTGCTGTTTTTCTCTTCTATTGTTTAGCTTTCTTGCTTCTGTTGATACTACATTTACATGGGTAAAAACTAGTAGTTTTTCTTCTCCTAGGCTTTTCTCATGGTCCTTCTCCAGCCAGAGTAACAGGCCTAAGCCATGATTTTATAAAGTTTTATCTATATGCAATATTTGACCATGATGCCCACTATGTATCCCATTTCTGCTTCATGAAAATGTTACTTTCCTTTGCTGAGACACTGCTGCCTGTGTCTCTGCTTTGCCAAGTCTGTCTGTCTAGGTACTGCACTATGGTGAGATGCTGGGTCCAGGCTCTGTCCCCAGCCTCACTGTACCAGCATGGTGGCAGCCCAGCCTTGGTAGTATCTCATCTGGGCAGCCTGGCAGAGAGTGACAGGAATCACACGCATTATTTTAACACCTTCTCTTAAACATATATGTATGTACATACATACATGTAGCCAAAAAGAAAAACATATTAATAAAACACATAGTGTAACCTTGCTGCCAGGAGGGACAGCAGTATCCTGGGGTGTGTTGGGAAGAGTGTGACCAGTAGATCCACAGAGAAGATCCTCTCCCTCTACTTGGCCTTAGTAAGGTCACATTCTGGGCTCCTCAGCAGAAAAGAGACAAGGAGCTACTGGAGATATTCCAGCAGATGTCACAAAGATGATTAGGGATCTGGATCTCCTCTTACGAGAGAGCTGGGCTTGTTTAGTCTGGAGAAGAGAAGACTTAGAGGGAACCTCATCAATACAGACAAATATCTCTGTGCCAAGAGGAGGGTGCCAGACTCTTTTCAATGGTTCCCAGCAACAGGACAAAGAGCAATGGCCATAAACTAAACCACAAGAAGTTCCAGCTTAACATGAAGAACTTCTTTACACTGAGGGTAGCAGAGCACTGGAACAGGCTGCCCAGGGTGGTCATGGAGTCTTCCTCTCTGGAGATATTCCAAACCCACCTGGATGTGTTCCTTTGTCACCTGCTCTAGGTGACTCTGCCTTGATGGGGTGGTTGGACTGGGTGATCTTCAGAGGTCCCTTCCAACCCTAACAATTCTGTGATATATGTAGAAACATATAGATACACATAGATATATATAATAGACAGATATATAGATAAATAGAAATGTATAGCTATCTTCCCCTTATATAGATACACGTATATGTAATACATAGACTCTATATAAAAAATATATATATCACCCCATATATAAAAATTTCTCTCTGTGTATAATGGGGAGTGATAGATTTCTAGATGGCTGTATGCATACATATATATCTTTATCTGTGTATATGTGTATATATATGTGTGTGCATATATACACGTATTTGCATATATAACCAAGTGGTTTCCTGAACCGAGGTTGTAGCCAAGTGAAGGTTGACCTCTTTGTAGGCTTAAGGTTCATGTTGGACATCAGGAAGTTTCTTCACAAAAGGGGTGATTAGATAGTGGAATGAGCTGCCCAGGGAGGTGATGGAGTCACCTCTCCCTGGAGGTGTTTAAGGAAAGACTGGACATGTCCTGATCTAGTTCGACATGATTGTGTTCAAAGGTTGGACTTGATGATCTCGAGAGGTCTTTCCAACCTAATTTAATCAGCAATTCTGTGACATATGTGTATATATACGTATATATGTGACTACATATAAAAAAAAAAATACACGTGTATGTCGCTGTTGTGCATAGAATGAAAAGGGTCCAAAATTCCAGAAGATCAGAAGGCTTTTTTTTTATTCTGAGATCGATCCCTTTATAGGGTCTTTTGCTAACAGCTACTTGATTGGTTAAATGACACAACACCTCTCTACCACCATTGGATGAGATAAAGAGAGCATACTTTGAAAATACACACAAGAAAGTAACAAACTAAAGTGAAAAACAGCACCTGTTATTTTGAGAACAAGAGATGCTTACAAAACCTCCATCAGTCTTTTCTTGAGAACATGAAATGCCTGCAGAATTGTTCTCTTTAAAGGTAAAATGTTTTTCTTTGGGAAAATTCAGGCCTAGTGCTGGATTTCTCTAAGAATCACTAAATGTCAGCCCCACACACGTATATATGTATATGTGTATATATATATGACTACATATATATATATGTGTATACATACATGTATGTATACATATTTATATGTAGTCATATATATACATATGTATATATGTATGTATATATATGCATATACATATACATATGTGTGTGTGTATATATACACACATATGTATATATCTATATATGTGTATATATATGTATATATACACATATATATACACATATATATACACATATGTATATGTATATGTATATGTATGTATAGGAGCATTCACCCCTCCAAGAAATAAATAAATATACCGCGGTGGATGGCCCTATGGAGAAATTGACCCACAGTATCAATTTCTACCCCTCCTCTCAAAGCTCCCCTTCCCGCCTTCCTCCTCCTCCTCCTCCGTCTCCTCCTCCCGCACCTGCCCCGCCCCAGCGCGGCCGGGCAGTCGAACGCCGCGGGGCATTATGTCCTTGCGCGGCCGCCGTACCGCCCGCCGGGGCAGGGTGGCGGTCGCCGTAGCGACGCGGCCTAGGCTGGGGGTGGCCTCGCTCCGTCGTGGCGGCGGGCGGGGCCCGAGGCCGTGGCGAGGGCCAGCGAGGGCCAGCGGGGATGAGCCATGGCCTCCGTGAAGGTGGCCGTGCGAGTGCGGCCCATGAACCGCAGGTGAGTGAAGTGCCGCCCCGGCTTTCTCCGGAGCCGGTATCGCTCACAAGGGGTGCGAGGAGCGCCTTGTCCCGGCTCTGCGGGCGGTGAGAGCCACTGCGGAGGCGGAGGGGGAGCTCTGCTGGGAATTCAGGGGCTGAGCCGCTCCGCCCGGCAGGAGCGACTGCTGGGAGCGCTTCTCCTCCCTGGCAGGTTGGGAAGTGTCTCCCAGGTGGAGCGTAGAGGAGCTTTGCCTGGAAGTTCACTCTGTCATGGTCTGAAGCATTGCTTTGTTTAGTCCTTCTGTAAAGACGGAAGAGTTACTCTGGTGAAGACAGAAAACTCTCTGAGAGGAAGGACCTGCCAAGAATATATGGCCAGGCTTCTAAAATGTGAAAGAAACCTGCTTGAGAGAGAGATTGTTGTCTAGTTCATTTGGAGCCATTATGGTTAAAGGTTATCAGCTTAAACATAAAGTATATATATATGTATGTATAAAAATGTGTGTGTGTGTTTATATATATATACACACACATGTATATGTATGTATGTATATAAATCAGGCGGTCTGCTGCCTTTACTGTATGGACAGGAGTTCATCACCCACTTCCTGAGATGTGTCTGGGAAATAAACATAGTTTTCTTTCATTAAATATGTGCATACTATGCACGATAGTTAATGGTCTTATTTAAGAACCATATGTGGAAAACTGTCTGATTCTACTGGCAGTGCTCTTCCTCTTCCCTTGTTCTGAAGAGATGTGGCCAGTTCAAAAGAAAAGTGGTTTAAAGCACAGGTAGCCCATCAGACTCCCACTGTTCCTCTCACTTGATCTGATTCAGGTGTTTAAAACACACGATTTGCCACATTCTGAAAGTCACTCAATATCTTGTTATTTTCAGTAAATGGAAAGACAAGCCTTATGAAAATAAAGCTGATGAAGGTAGGAAGGGGAAAATACTGCAGGTTGATTTTGAATAATTTAGGCAGATGGAGCTGAGTGGTTGGAAGTCAGGGTTGGTGAATAATCTTCTCACACCCTTTTGCTTCCCCCTGCCCTCTCCCCTGGATCTAACCATATGGTTCTTAAAAACGTTAAAAAGTATTCTATACATAAACTCCACTTTTCCTTCAAGAATCTCTGACAACAGGTAGCATAGGTCTTTAGGGTAATAATGAGACTTCTTATGTGCAGTGTTTTGGTAGCATGGAGAGGTTTTGCAGGAGGACTGTACCTGTGATCTACTGAGAGACAAAAGAGAGATGGAAATGGAAAGCACGTGGCAGAAGAGAAGGCTGGTAATTGTGGAAATATGCAGTGGAAACACAGACTTGTAACCTGTGAGTGGAGGTTTTTAAGTGTTGTAGTAAAGGAATATCAGACAAGGACTCTGGACCTGGTGTCTCTATTGCATGTGGGAGCATAATTTGGATGGAGCTGGATCTGAGCATACCAAGAAAATGATGAAAATGGTTTGTGATACAATGGAGAGAAGCCCTAAGAGCAGGGCAGACGGAGGCTGGTGTGGTCCAAGGGGCAAGCCAAGGAAATGGTCTTTGTCACAGCTACGTGGGAACAAGCAGGCTTACTCTGAAAACTGCTGTCTGATGATGCAAACTGTGAAGAGCCTACCAGCTGAAGTTTCTAAAGCCTTGGGATGATGTCAGATGTTTATGAAACATTATAAGGAAGCTGGATTTAGTGTCATGGGATGTTGCTATTAATTACTGATTTTTTTTCAGAGGCACAGTTGGTGTTTGGTGTGGAACCCAGCACTGGGGTCATGGGTGTTCCTCTCTGTCAGTCACTGCTGAACTCATGCTGTGTTTTGTAAAACTGAGATCTGAACCTTGAGAGGAAAGGCATGGTGAACTGCAAGCCAGGACCAGTAAGCATATTTTTCTTAGTGGTTTCTCAGAATTCTTAGGGTTGAAAGTGACCCCTGGAGATCATCTTGTCCAGCCCCTGTGCCAAGGCAGGAGCACCTTGGCAAGTGTTCCCTTGCACATGTCTTCTCTCAGCTGTGGTCCCTTTGCCTTTTTGGGTCCCTGGAGAATTTTAAAAAGGAAAGGCCTTTCTGTGCATTCAAAAGAACTTTACAATGTTCATTCTCCAGCACTTAATTTCAAAATCTTTAACATGATACTGTATGGAGTTTAATTTAGTTAAATTTGCTTTGGTTTGTTTGAAGTTTAATAATATAATGCGGCTTATTTCATGATTCATTTTTTAATTAGGGAGGACACAGTTGATGAATGGTTATAGGAAGACTCCTGCATTACAGAGCAGTTGCACTGTGTGGTGTCATAGCACTACTAATTGTGTAATAAGCCATGAGCATGGATTTTGGAATGAAATGTGATGGGGAGAGGGTTGTTGTTTAAGGATTACTTACTGTTCTATTGCTTAGATTACAAATTTCAGGTTTTTTTTTCCTTCATCTGTGATTTATTTTTAGTCTTCTTGTTCTCTGGCTTGACCTGGAAAGAATTTGTTCATTTCAGTGGTGGTGTTAAAGTCCTGAACTGTTCTTGGAGTAACATCCCAAATTGTGTTACACAGATGTTATACTGAAATCTTTTGACTCTATCTCTGCATAATGTCATGAAAGTATGTCTAATGGCTTTACAGTTACTGCTTTGAAAACAGTTGTAGCATGAGCTTAGAAAGTTCAGTCACTTGGTGAGTCTCCATCTGTCATTTGGTTTCCCTCATGCAACACTGAATTGCCATGACAGCCTTTCAGTCTGTGCTTATAGCTATAAGTTTCTGTAAAGGCAGCAAAAAACCTGCCAGCTGGCAGAAGCCTTGGCTTTTTTGTCATGGGATAGAAATCTGCAGGGAGGTGAGCTTCATGTATTTTGCTTTGGTAATGTAATGGGTTTGGACAGTATGATTTCTAAGGTTCATTTTCCAACACAGTCACTAGAAGCATTCATAAGATGGGATTGTAGAGAAATGTAATCAGATTTGAGGCGCTATTTGCTCACATACTGAACAGATGACTTTGGGTGACTGGTTACTACTTGCTGTCTTCTGCATAGTGTGATATCTGGGATGCTGTTAAGCCTCACCTAGTTCTGTCTCTCTTTCGTATTATGCATTGCATCTGCACAGTTCAAATAAATACACTGCTTTATGTTTCTGTCCAGGGTCTCTAAAGAAGAAAGAGGGATTAGTATTTTCCTGCTTCCATTTCATGTCACGTTTCTTCTTTATGCAAACTGGAATTCAATTAGTGTTCCAGGAAGCCACTTTTATACTTTTGTTGGTGTTTTGGTGTCTTGGAAAGACAGGTGTTTGCTAAGGAAGGCAGGAGCCTCCCTTGGAATGGAAGATGCAACCCCCTTCCCTCCGAATTATTATAATTTTGAAATTAAGGGGATTTCAGGGAAAGATATGAGGAATAGGA